>OY744552.1:52023683-52068683 GCA_963556195.1 Sepiola atlantica
ATCACCATATTGCAACATCTCGGACCGTTTATATCTAAGTGCGCACAATCAATATAGACTTGTTACGCGGAATAAAAACATTTGAAAATGAGTAACATTGATATATATATATATATATATATATATATATATATATATATATATATATATCGATTTTACTCATTTTTAAATGCTTATATATATATGTATATATATATGTATATACATACATACATACATACATACATACATACATACATACATACATACATACAGACATACATACATATATATATACATATATATTTATAACTGTCCTGTTTTGAATCTCCAAAACAGTTACATGATAAACAGCTGATGATCCCCGCTTAACATTTCACAATTCAAGTTAAGGTCCCCTGTTTTTGTTTCACTGTTGTTTACTTGAATCCCATTTTTCTATTTATAAAGTTTCCAGCGGTAAGTCAGCTTATGTGTGTGCTAAGTCTGCGATATTTTGGATTTAGTTAGTTTCTCTGGGAATTTAAACTGCTTTTCTTCTGTGTTTAAAATGACTCAAAGACGATATATATATATATATATATATATATATATAAAATGAAATAATAAAATAAGGTGTCAATCAAATTTTATTAGAATTCAAAGTTCAAGCAAAGTATCCTTAAGTCCTTAGCTCATGAGTTTTCAAAGATAATTCTTCTCTTCAGAGGACCATTACCGCAGTTATACTACTACAGGTAATAAAATTACGCTTTGAAAATATATAAAATTATATACACAAATACATAAAAATACATAACATCAAAACATATCAACCCAAAAACATACTTTTTGTTGAATCCATACAGTCCATCCAAAATTTTGATTGAGAAAAATCAAAATGGCTGATTAGTTTGATCGTACACATGTGAGTGTCTGCTCTAAAATTTTTGTTTGTTCTTTTGTTTATTTTCACCTTAAAATGAAACTGATGTATGATGTGGGTGTTTTTCAAGACACTCTAATCTAAAAACTCTTATTATTTGTGAACTTTTTCTGATGATTTTGTAGTGTTGTAGAGACGATATTGACATACAAATGTTGTTTGGCACAAAACAAATGAAACGGACCGTTAAATATATCTCACAGAAATTTGGAATTTTTGGAAATGTGAAAAAAATAACAACAAAAATAAAAGTAATAAAACAAACCATGGTTATTGGAATATAATAAAAAGCTGTTCTATATTTTGCTCTGTTATCAATAATTGACAAATATTGAGCTGAATCTTCAAAGGAGACTACAAACTAAAAGGATCTGATGATATATGATTATACATATATTGTCTTTAATAATTAATTATATATATATATATAACAAAAAAAGCTTGAGAAAGAAGAGAATTTATATATATATTTATTGATGTGTATATGTGCATGTGCGTGTATGTGTCTATGTGTGTGAATAAATGTAAGTAAATAGGGTATAAATATGTCTAGATGTATGCGTACGTATGTATATATATACATGGATACATTTCTTATGTGTATGGGTACGTTTATACGGGTGTAACAGTTTTATATTTCTATATTTTTATATTTATTTTTGTGTACGTATGCGTAGGTTAATTGACGTATTTAAATGCTACTGTGTGTAGTTGTGTACGTGTTATATGTAGATGTACATACATGTGGGTAGGTGTCTATATATGGTATGCCAATATTTGAGAGTATAAGTTAAATATAAGTAGTAAATGTATTTACACACACGCACATATATATACACGCATATATATATATATATATATATATATATATATATATATATATATATATATATATGTATATATATATATATATACACGTATATACATACACATATATATATATATATATATATATATATATATATATATATATATATATATATATATATATATATATATATATATATATATATTAATCCAGGTAAAACATCCACAGGGTAGTAATCCAAAGAATTTAAACCGGGTTCATAAAAAGTGCTCAATATCAAATAGAGCTTTTATATATGATTATTTTTATTTACACAGACATGTACAAAATCTACGACACTGGCATGTCGATGTTATCGATCAACAGCTATTACAAACTGAGATCTCATCAGGAAGAGTTAGAATCCGATCTTAACCATAGAACATATTTGGAAAGGTTTTTTTTTCAAATATGTTCTAGGGTTAAGATCGGATTCTAACTCCTCCTGATAAGATCTCAGTTTGTAATAGCTGTTGATCAATAACATCGACATGCCAGTGTCGTAGATTTTGTACATGTCCGTGTAAATAAAAATAAGAATATATATATATATATATATATATATATATATATATATATATATATATATATATATATATATATACATAAGTATAGATAGATGTACGTGCTTGTAGTTATGAATATGCATGAATACAAGTTAACAGCTGTGTTGAGTATGTATGTATAAACTGTGTTTATAGTGAATTAATCCAATAACCGTTAGAATAATGACAAAAAGAGGTAAATATATTTATATATATTGAATATTTTTTTATATATATTGAATATTTTTTATATATATTGAATATATTTATATATATTGAATATTTTTTATATATATTGAATATATTTATATATATTGAATATTTTTTATATATATTGAATATATTTATATATATTGAATATTTTTTATATATTGAATATATTTATATATATTGAATATATTTATATATATTGAATATTTTTTATATATATTGAATATATTTTTTATATATTGAATATTTTGATATATATTGAATATTTTTGATATATATTGAATATTTTTTATATATATATTGAATATATTTATATATATTGAATATTTTTTATATATATTGAATATATTTATATATATTGAATATATTTTATATATATTGAATATATTTTTATATATTGAATATTTTTTATATATATTGAATATATTTATATATATTGAATATTTTTATATATATTGAATATATTTATATATATTGAATATATTTATATATATTGAATATGTTTTATATATATTGAATATTTTTATATATATTGAATATATTTATATATATATTGAATATTTTTTATATATATTGAATATTTTTTATATATTGAATATATTATGCTGTACTAACCAGTGGGAAACGGGATTTATCCGTTGGCAATATGTGTATGTATGTGTGTGTATATATATGAGAATGGATGTGTATATAGTAATCTGTATGCGGGCATGTATATATATATATATATATATATATATATATATATATATATATATGTATATATATACGTATATATATATGTGTATATATATCTATATATATATATGTACACAAATATATTTGTGTAGTTTTTTATATGTATGTATGTATGTGTGTGTGTACTTATGTATCTGCAGATATTTGCGTTTATGTATTTTATATAGAGATCAGAGTCTGTTAATATGGAACTTTTTGTATGGTTATCTGGGTATATATTTGTGTGAATATATGATGAGATTTTTATGAGTTAATATGTATGTATGTAGATTAAGACTTTGTGTGTACAATTGAGAAGTAAAGGATTCCGGGCTAAGCCGCTAAGTAGGTAATAAAAAGAGAGGGCAAGGGATAAGAGTTATAAAATAGATGATGAAAGTAATGAAAATAATAAATAAAAAATATAGAAACGAACTGAAAGAGTTAACGAGTAAAGAATGTAATTCGACATTAAGCTTGACCGTTGAAATTATAAACACGTCCCATCCCCCCCCAAATATACTTAATAAGGAAGTTTTCCAAATTCCATTTGACTTCCTCGTTTTTTGGTCTGAAGAGGTGGACTCTTTGTGAAGAGTACAACCGAAAAAATAATGCATATATGTAACCAATAAATAAATATATATATATATATATATATATATATATATATATATATATATATATATATATATATATATATATATATATAAGATGAGGGTAGTAGTCCGAATAATGAAAATGATACAAATGATCAATGGTTGTCTTAAAAATTCCGAGTAACACTTGTTTATCTCAGAAACACTTATGTCTTTTTAACCATTTTTATTTTCCAGATGGCGGCAAGACGAGAAATGAATATCTGATCACAACCACCAAACTGGTTCGCAAAACATACATACCTATATATATATATATATATATATATATATATATATATATATATATATATATGGAGATATATGCATATATATCTATACATTTTACATTTAGGAACTCGGAAACAGACGTAGACTATGTTGAAACACAAATAATTTCTACTTCAAAAGTGCATTATAATATCTTATTATTGCATCCAAAGTTTAACTTTTTAATTTGACTAGAATCAACAAGATAATTCGAAAATATTTTGGAGTTTAAAAAACAAAACAAAAAAAAAACACCCATTCTCAAACACTTGGATGTTTCTCTTTCTACGGATTTTACCTGGGAGGTTTCATGTCTTTCTTGGATTTTTCATCTGTGAATTTATGTCCGCAGCAATCAAACAATCAAAAGGTCATTTTTGTCAAGTTCCTTTCTTTTACTGAAAGAATTTTCAATCAAAACGGAGAAGAACAAATCGGGTTTCATTTGGAATTCATACGAAATTATCAAAACTTCTCTCCAATCAAAAGCACATAAAAAGCAAAATTTCGAAAATATCTGCGACGATTATTTACTTAATTCTAAAAGACTTTTCTAAACAAGCACTTGGCGCAGCTTGCAAACACTTTGACTATTATTTTCAAATAACAAAAACAAAAACAAATAACAAATAACAAATAACAAATAACAAAAAAAAACAAAAAACAAATAACAAATAACAAAAACAAATAACACAAAACAAATAACAATAAAAAATAACAAAAACAAATGACAAAAACAAAAAGCAAAAAACAAATAACAAACAACAAAAAACAAATCACAATAAAAAAATAACAAAAACAAATAACAAATAATAAAAACAAATAACAAATAACAAATAACAAAATAACAAAAAACAAATAACAAAAAACAAATAACAATAAAAAATAACAAAAACAAATAACAAAAACAAAAAACAAATAACAAATAACAAATAACAAAAATCAAATCACAATAAAAAATAACAAATAACAAATAACAAATAACAAAAAACAAAAAACAAATAACAAAAAACAAATAACAAATAACAAATAACAAAAAACAAAAACAAATAACAAATAACAAATAACAAATAACAAATAACAAAAAACAAATAACAAATTGCAAAAAAACAAAAAACAAAAAACAAATAACAAATAACAAATTACAAATAACAAAAAACAAAAAACAAAAAACAAATAACAAAAAACAAAAAACAAATAACAAATAACAAATAACAAAAACAAATAACAAATTACAAAAAAACAAAAAACAAAAAACAAATAACAAATTACAAATTACAAATAACAAAAAACAAATAACAAAAAACAAATACCAAAACAAATAACAAAAACAAATAACAAATAACAAATAATAAATAACAACAAACAAATAACAAATAACAAAAACAAATAACAAAAAACAAATAACAAAAAACAAATAACAAAAAACAAATACCAAAAAACAAATACCAAAAAAACAAATAACAAATAATGAAGAAAGAATATTTCATTTGCCAAGTTATCTATCGTTTACTGATCTGAAACGTATTTCGTTGGGAATTTTGTTGTCTTTTCAAAAGAAATTCTGCTCGATTCCTGTTACCCAAATTTACCACCGAAACCAGAAATCTTGCGCTTCCAACGAAAACAATCTTCAACTACTAAGATAAAAAGCTCAATTACACTTGATGAAATGAGGTATTAAAAATGGGGCAACAACAATGCGAGAGTGACTGATAAAAAACTAAATTACAAAAAAACCAAAACCACTAAGACAAAAAACAAACAAACGACAAAGTGCCGACTCATAGAACATAAAAGACACAACGACGACTAATAGCAAATAAAACTAAAAAAAAAACGACACAATACCGACAAATAGAAAAAAAACACACAGATACGACACAACACTGAAAGAAAAAAAACATCACAACTATTATAGAAAAAACATCACAACATCGACTAATACAAAAACGACCAATAGAAAAGATACGACACAACACTGAATGAAAGAAAAAAAACATCACATCGACCAATACAAAAAATGGTACAACACTGACTAATAGAACAACACACACCACAGCACTGACTAATACAAAAAAAACACATCACAACATCGACTTATAGAAAAGAAACCATACAACACCGAGTAATATATAAAAATAACCATTACAATTCTTATACAAAAAACCATCACAACTCTTATAGACTAAAACATCACAACATCGACTAATAGAACAACACACACCACAGCACTGACTAATACAAAAAAAACACATCACAACATCGACTTATAGAAAGAAACCATACAACACTGAGTAATATATACAAATAACCATTACAATTCTTATACAAAAAACCATCAAAACTCTTATAGACTAAAACATCACAACATCGACTAATAGAACAACACATACCACAGCACTGACTAATACAAAAAAAAACACATCACAACATCGACTTATAGAAAAGAAACCATACAACACTGAGTAATATATACAAATAACCATTACAATTCTTATACAAAAAACCATCACAACTCTTATAGACTAAAACATCACAACATCGACTAATAGAACAACACACACCACAGCACTGACTAATACAAAAAAAACAAACACATCACAACATCGACTTATAGAAAAGAAACCATACAACACTGAGTAATATATACAAATAACCATTACAATTCTTATACAAAAAACCATCAAAACTCTTATAGAATAAAACATCACAACACCGACTAATAGAAAAGAAACGACAGAACATCGACTAATAGAAAAGAAACGACAGAACATCGACTAATAGAAAAGAAACGACAGAACATCGACTAATAGAAAAGAAACGACAGAACATCGACTAATAGAAGAGAAACGGCAGAACATCGACTAATAGAAAAGAAACGACAGAACATCGACTAATAGAAAAGAAACGACAGAACATCGACTAATAGAAAAGAAACGACAGAACATCGACTAATAGAAGAGAAACGACAGAACATCGACTAATAGAAAAGAAACGACAGAACATCGACTAATAGAAAAGAAACATAACACTAATGAATAGAAAGAACGACTCCGGCTAATAGAAAAAAAACACATCACAACACCGACTAATAAAAAAAACGACAACGACTAATATAAAAAAAACACCACAAAGAAAAAAATACATCACAATACCGACTAACAGAACAAAAAAAAACATACAAAATCACTAGGTTACTTCACAAGAATTGGAAAGTTTACTAATCCATCGCCAACCGCATAAGTTGAGATCTTTCTGGAAGAAAGAATCAAGAACACGTGCTAATAATTTGAAACCCGTTTTATTTTTTTCAAAAATACTTCTATTTATTTTCGTACATAAATAAACCATTTACAAATACGCATAGTCCTTATATAAAACCACAGAAAAGATCAAATGCTAGTTAGTATAATAAACAATACCGTTTATTATATATTGTCATAGTTTATTTTATTATATATGTTGTTAGAAAAACATTAAGCATATTCTACTAGACTGCATCTAAGTGCGTTCAGTCCTAACTCTAACCCTAACTCTAACCCTTACTCTAACCCTAACCCTAACCCAATCAATCAAAACTTAATATGACTAATACAAGCGAACAATCAGTAGAGTCATTTACGAACACCTAAGTCAATACAGATCTTCTTCGAACGCCTACGCACGTGCTGACAAAATACGAGCTCGAAAAACCCCGCGCAGATTTGTTCATGTGAGGGCAGACAGGCCGAAAAAGTTAGACTCAACTTGATCTAAAACCTAAAGACGTTGAGAGATCAAATTTCCAAATTGAGACTTGTTCATTGATCAATACATTGATTGTCGATTGATTGATATATCCTTGCAACAATGCCTTGTGATCCAGCGTTCGAGACTGCCGGCAAAGAGGTCGGATTGGAAGTTTGGAGGATTGAGGTAAGTTTCATTTTTAATTTTTGATTAAAAATTATTATTATTATTATTATTATTATTATTATTATTATTATTATTATTATTATTATTATTATTATTATTTCATAGTCTCAACTTTTTGATGGAGTTTTCTTTTTGAACATCAAGTCAATTCCCTTGACTTTAGACATTATTATTATTATTATTATTTCATAGTCTCAACTTTTTGATGGAGTTTTCTTTTTGAACATCAAGTCAATTCCCTTGACTTTAGACATTATTATTATTATTATTATTATTATTATTTCATAGTCTCAACTTTTTGATGGAGTTTTCTTTTTGAACATCAAGTCAATTCCCTTGACTTTAGACATTCAAGCTGTACCGTAACACTTTCGCCGTTCCTAACAGGCAAGCCTTTTGCAGAATTGGAAAAGAAATTGTCTCGTCAATATGTTTAAGCCATTTATGGTGGCTTTTCGCTATGGTTCCAAGCGTTCAAATTACAACGGGAATCACCTTTACTTCTTTACATTTCCATCGTCTAACTAATTCTCATTTTAGATCTTTATATTTATTTATTTTTCTTGTTCTTTCTCCTGCACTCTGGTATCGAAGGGGCAGACTATATCAATGATTAAGCATTTTCTCTTGTTTATTTAGAAAGATTAAGTTGGGTTTTAAATGTTCAAGAACCTTATCAGTCTGTATGCGCATGTCCCAAAGAAGTTAGACATTGTGGTTCTCCTGTACCACTTCTGGCTTATGCTCATACCCCTTCTCATTGTGGTCCAATTCATAAAGTTTGCATATATTCTAGTGTAGTACCTGAGCGACTTTGTCGTGTCTCCATTTTTTATACTGGTGCTGTGCTAGAATTGGGCATTCATATACAATATGCGCTAAGGTTTCTTCCCTTTCATTACACAATCGACACATCTGTGATTCTGCAGTTTTGTCAATGTAATGGTTGATGGACCTAGTGCAGGTGGCTTGTTCCTTGGCTGCCATTAAGGTGCTCTCGGTAGATCTTTTGAGATCACCCCTGACCAACCAATTCCAGCTGTCATTATCTCTAAATGCAGTATTCTTAAAGAATCCACATAATTTCAACCCTCTCTCTTGTAACCTTTGATTCTCTTTCACCCCAGTTCTTAGTATTTCCTCTTTTTTCACTTCACGAAGAAGAATCTCATTACTTTCAGAAATATATTTATATAGACAACCTTTTTCTATATTCACCACATCTTCAACACTAAGTAGACCTCGACCACCGTCCTTTCTAGGTAAGTAACATTGGTCTGCATTTCTTTTCTTTGCAAAAGCTCCATAAATTGTAAGCATTTTCCGTGTTTTGGTGTCCAAACATTTTAGTTCATCTACATTCCAGTCAAGTATACCGGCAGTATATCGAATGATAGCTACTGCTCTGACATTGATAGCATAGATTGTATTTCGACTGTGGAGGAAGTGTGATTTAAGAATAATCCTTACTCTTCAATTATTATCTTATCTATATATTAATACGATAGCGTGTGTGTTCGCGTGTCACGCTTCCGGCAAAAGCTCTGCGCATGCGTGCTGCACCTAAATTTTGAAAAACATTCAACTAGCCTGCGTTTAGGTTTATTTATATGATTATCCCTCTAGCGCAATGGTTAGCGAGGTGGTATTTTTTACTTCGGCCCGACTGGTTTATAGTTCGATCCCAACCAACCTCTAAGATTTTTATTCTATATTTCGAGGGGAAGGGGAAGAAATAATACATTTTTTATTACCTGGTTAAAAACTACTTTTTTTGTGTTGCTTAAAACTTAAAACTATTTTTTGTTTTATGTTGGCGTTTTTAATGGCATTGTCTATTTAATTACGTTGACTGCTTAAAAAGTAGGGTATCGGCCAGTATTATTTTGTTGTCTTTTTTTTTTTGAACGGATGGCATATCAACCTTTTTTAGTAGATATGCGCAGTGTCCATCGTACACGAGTTACTATTTCAAACAATGATTTCACTTTTATCTAGAAGGGGGTGGCTCATAATAAAGCAAGCGTAACTTACTAACAAATAGAGGGTGCTTTGTTACATTAGGACCCGTATTGAAAACATCATTTCGTGTAATTTACACGGGTTCCGCTAGTTATATATTAATACGATAGCGTGTGTGTTCGTGTGTCACGCTTACATCAAAAGCTATGCGCGCCACACCTAGATTTGGAAAAACATTCAAGTTACCTAATTTTCGTTATATTTTCAAATACTTCCCATTGGCGCAACGGTTAGCGACGTATGATTTTGACGTCGGTTTTTGACGTCGGCCCGACTGGTTTATAGTTCGATCCCAACCAACCTCTAAGATTTTTTTTCTACATCGAAGGGAGGAGGATCGTAGGGAGGGGACGACCGGGAAGACACATATTAATACGATAGCATGTGTGTTATTTTATGTGTCACGCTTACATCAAAAGCAACGACCTTCCGAATCTTTGTATGCTACTCATGAATTGGAGCCAAATTTAATTTAATCGAAAACATTTACAAAGTAAGGTTTAGTCGTCGAAATCGGAGTTAGTCGATCGATCAAATCGAGAAAAAAGTCTGACGGACGGACGGACGGACAGACGGACGGACGGACGGACGGACGGACGGACAGACGGACGGACTCAAACCCGCTTTTATTTATTCGACACAATCCTTTGAAATTGTTTCGTTGTTTCTCGATTCGTGAAATACTTTAATCAAAGCGAAGAATGTAGTTACAACACAACTTTCAAAATTGAAAAACACATAAAAAATTAATCTTTTTTATTAAAGTTTGCCCCTAACTTTATAAGCCTCACTCATAAAGAACCCTCATTATTATTATTATTATTATTATTATTATTATTATTATTATTATTATTATTATTATTATTATTATTATTATTATTATTATTATTATCATTATTATTATTATTATTATTATCATCATCATCATCATCATCATCATCATCATCATCATCATCATCATCATCATCATCATTACTATTATTATCATTATCAACTCACTCAGCGTTCTCACACAAGTCATCATCAGTTATTGCTCACTGACACTAACGGACAGTGTTCCCTGGATTCTGAGTGACAACGACTCTCCCAAGATTTCCAGTACTCTCTTTCTCTCTTGATCCCAACTGCAAATGACCTTGGGTTATCGCAACAGCCGCTTACCATTGACTAGTTGCTGGCAACCACCATTGGTCTTCCTTGGCATTTTGGGTGACGATAAGCCTTTCTATTCTCCACACCTTTTTAGTGGAGGTCTGCTTAGTCATTTCTCTAATCGGTCTTTTCATCCTCCTTGACCCATCATGACTATTTTGTGTGGTATCAGCCGGGGCTGGTGCCATCACATCACATTTTTTAGGAGGTTTATGAGATTTCTTGCACTTTAAGCCCCCCCCCTCAGTTAACGTGATGTTTCTTCCAGGGTTTTATTTTATTTCTGTTGCAATTTCCATGTGAATGATTAGCGTTCGTAGTTTATGCGGGTTGGTTTCCGCATTCGAGGATTTTCCTTAAGATTTCAGCTGTTTTCATCATTGTTGTCGATTTTATAGTCTCAGTCTTCCATTTGATTCGCTGTTTCGATACCTCATTGTAATACAGCTTCCTATTCCAGTAGCTTCTTTCCAAGAACTGCAGGTTTGTGGAACTCTCTTCCTGCTGACTGTTTTCCTTCTACCTATAGCCTTGGTCATTTTAAAACTAAGGCCAATAGGCATCTCCTGTCTTTGCGATAATCACATTTCGTTCTTATAATCTGCTTACATCAAGTGGCTTCATGCCTTGTCTGGAGCGATTTCCATAAAAAAGAAAGAAAACTCTATTAAATGTAAAAAAAAACATAATGATGTTGTTTCAATGTTTATTTCGAAATAATTCTTTGTTTTCATGAATTGCGTGCAAAATCACGAAATGTTTTGTAACAATTTATTGAAATTTTCAATTTGTAAAAAAAATAAAGTGAAAAAAAATGTTTGTGTAAAAAAAAATGTTTTACAGGGTGAAATCAGAGATTGGAGCTCAGTCGAGCACCCGCCATGAAAATAACGATAGAGTAGAGAAAGACTAGCAACGTCTTTTCTGTGAGAAAGGGTCTGCAGGGAAGAGAAGAGATAATCTCCCACTAGATTGCAAAGTCAATTTTGTACTCTGTCAAGAGTACCTCCCCATCTTGGGACGTATCTGTTAAGGCAGGGAAGGGGAGCTCTGAGCGGCACCTCCCCAGATGTGGCAGCGGCACCTCCCCGGATGTGGGAGCAGTACTTCATCTAAAAAACATATTTGACTCTTATACAGGCAGAGGATTGCGTCAGGAGTGAGATATTTTGTAGAGAAGTGGAAAGATGCAAACATATTTCCAGCGACCATAGAAGTAAGTCTTCCATTTCAGGTCTGGAATGAAGGTCAGTCCTATAAGCATATCAAAGCAGGAGGCTACCCCCAAGGAGAAATCCCTTCATTTCAATTGGGGGAAAAGTGAGGATGTTAGCGTTGATAGCGAAAGGAGATTGCAAACAAGTACTGATTATGAATATAATATTAATAATAACTAATATTTAACTAATTAATAATAACTAATAATTGCTAATAATTAATAATAACTAATATTTAACTAATTAATAATAACTAATAATTGCTAATAATTAATAATAACTAATATTTAACTAATTAATAATAACTAATAATTACTAATAATTAATAATAACTAATATTTAACTAATTAATAATAACTAATAATTGCTAATAATTAATAATAACTAATATTAAAATTATTAATACTAACTAATAATTAATAATAATTAATAATAACTAATATTTAACTAATTAATAATAACTAATAATTGCTAATAATTAATGATAACTAATATTTAAGTAATTAATAATAACTAATAATTGCTAATAACTAATGATAACTAATATTTAACTAATTAATAATAACTAATAATTGCTAATAATTAATGATAACTAATATTTAACTAATTAATAATAACTAATAATTGCTAATAATTAATGATAACTAATATTTAAGTAATTAATAATAACTAATAATTGCTAATAATTAATAATAACTAATATTTAACTAATTAATAATAACTAATATTTAACTAATTAATAATAACTAATAATTGCTAATAATTAATAATAACTAATATTTAACTAATTAATAATAACTAATAATGGCTAATAATTAATAATAACTAATATTTAACTAATTAATAATAACTAATAATTGCTAATAATTAATAATAACTAATATTTAACTAATTAATAATAACTAATATTTAACTAATTAATAATAACTAATAATTGCTAATAATTAATAATAACTAATATTTAACTAATTAATAATAACTAATAATTGCTAATAATTAATAATAACTAATATTTAACTAATTAATAATAACTAATAATTGCTAATAATTAAAAATAACTAATATTTAACTAATTAATAATAACTAATATTTTACTAATTAATAATAACTAATAATTGCTAATAATTAATAATAACTAATATTTAACTAATTAATAATAACTAATAATTGCTAATAATTAATAATAACTAATATTTAACTAATTAATAATAACTAATAATTGCTAATAATTAATAATAACTAATATTTAACTAATTAATAATAACTAATAATTGCTAATAATTAATAATAACTAATATTTAACTATTTTGTGTCGAACAATCCAATTGAAATCAATAGTATGATAAAAGCACAAGTATGAAGTTAAGTATCACATGATGTGCCGCCATTTGAATATATTTATCTATAAAAAGTGTGTAACACCAAGGGAGGTAATTCAGTATAATGTGGCGAACAGCTGTCTCTAAATATCACATTAAAACAGTGAATTGTTTATATATTGGTTGATATAAAGTAACAATTGTTTATATATTGGTTGATATAAAGTAACAATTGTTTATATATTGGTTGATATAAAGTAACAATTGTTTATATTTTGGTTGATATAAAGTAACAATTGTTTATATTTTGGTTGATATAAAGTAACAATTGTTTATATTTTGGTTGATATAAAGTAACAATTGTTTATATATTGGTTGATATAAAGTAACAATTGTTTATATTTTGGTTGATATAAAGTAACAATTGTTTATATATTGGTTGATATAAAGTAACAATTGTTTATATTTTGGTTGATATAAAGTAACAATTGTTTATATATTGGTTGATATAAAGTAACAATTGTTTATATATTGGTTGATATAAAGTAACAATTGTTTATATATTGGTTGATATAAAGTAACAATTGTTTATATATTGGTTGATATAAAGTAACAATTGTTTATATATTGGTTGATATAAAGTAACAATTGTTTATATATTGGTTGATATAAAGTAACAATTGTTTATATATTGGTTGATATAAAGTAACAATTGTTTATATATTGGTTGATATAAAGTAACAATTGTTTATATATTGGTTGATATAAAGTAACAATTGTTTATATTTTGGTTGATATAAATTAACAATTGTTTATATTTTGGTTGATATAAATTAACAATTGTTTATATATTGGTTGATATAAAGTAACAATTGTTTATATATTGGTTGATATAAAGTAACAATTGTTTATATATTGGTTGATATAAAGTAACAATTGTTTATATATTGGTTGATATAAAGTAACAATTGTTTATATATTGGTTGATATAAAGTAACAATTGTTTATATATTGGTTAATATAAAGTAACAATTGTTTATATATTGGTTGATATAAAGTAACAATTGTTTATATATTGGTTGATATAAAGTAACAATTGTTTATATTTTGGTTGATATAAAGTAACAATTGTTTATATATTGGTTGATATAAAGTAACAATTGTTTATATATTGGTTGATATAAAGTAACAATTGTTTATATATTGGTTGATATAAAGTAACAATTGTTTATATATTGGTTGATATAAAGTAACAATTGTTTATATATTGGTTGATATAAAGTAACAATTGTTTATATATTGGTTGATATAAAGTAACAATTGTTTATATATTGGTTGATATAAAGTAACAATTGTTTATATATTGGTTGATATAAAGTAACAATTGTTTATATATTGGTTGATATAAAGTAACAATTGTTTATATTTTGGTTGATATAAAGTAACAATTGTTTATATATTGGTTGATATAAAGTAACAATTGTTTATATATTGGTTGAGATAAAGTAACAATTGTTTATATATTGGTTGATATAAAGTAACAATTGTTTATATATTGGTTGATATAAAGTAACAATTGTTTATATATTGGTTGATATAAAGTAACAATTGTTTATATATTGGTTGATATAAAGTAACAATTGTTTATATATTGGTTGATATAAAGTAACAATTGTTTATATATTGGTTGATATAAAGTAACAATTGTTTATATATTGGTTGATATAAAGTAACAATTGTTTATATATTGGTTGATATAAAGTAACAATTGTTTATATATTGGTTGATATAAAGTAACAATTGTTTATATATTGGTTGATATAAAGTAACAATTGTTTATATATTGGTTGATATAAAGTAACAATTGTTTATATATTGGTTGATATAAAGTAACAATTGTTTATATATTGGTTGATATAAAGTAACAATTGTTTATATATTGGTTGATATAAAGTAACAATTGTTTATATATTGGTTGATATAAAGTAACAATTGTTTATATATTGGTTGATATAAAGTAACAATTGTTTATATATTGGTTGATATAAAGTAACAATTGTTTATATATTGGTTGATATAAAGTAACAATTGTTTATATATTGGTTGATATAAAGTAACAATTGTTTATATATTGGTTGATATAAAGTAACAATTGTTTATATATTGGTTAATATAAAGTAACAATTGTTTATATATTGGTTGATATAAAGTAACAATTGTTTATATATTGGTTGATATAAAGTAACAATTGTTTATATTTTGGTTGATATAAAGTAACAATTGTTTATATATTGGTTGATATAAAGTAACAATTGTTTATATATTGGTTGATATAAAGTAACAATTGTTTATATATTGGTTGATATAAAGTAACAATTGTTTATATATTGGTTGATATAAAGTAACAATTGTTTATATATTGGTTGATATAAAGTAACAATTGTTTATATATTGGTTGATATAAAGTAACAATTGTTTATATATTGGTTGATATAAAGTAACAATTGTTTATATTTTGGTTGATATAAAGTAACAATTGTTTATATATTGGTTGATATAAAGTAACAATTGTTTATATATTGGTTGATATAAAGTAACAATTGTTTATATATTGGTTGATATAAAGTAACAATTGTTTATATATTGGTTGATATAAAGTAACAATTGTTTATATATTGGTTGATATAAAGTAACAATTGTTTATATATTGGTTGATATAAAGTAACAATTGTTTATATATTGGTTGATATAAAGTAACAATTGTTTATATTTTGGTTGATATAAAGTAACAATTGTTTATATATTGGTTGATATAAAGTAACAATTGTTTATATTTTGGTTGATATAAAGTAACAATTGTTTATATTTTTGTTGATATAAAGTAACAATTGTTTATATATTGGTTGATATAAAGTAACAATTGTTTATATTTTGGTTGATATAATGTAACAATTGTTTATATATTGGTTGATATAAAGTAACAATTGTTTATATATTGGTTGATATAAAGTAACAATTGTTTATATTTTGGTTGATATAAAGTAACAATTGTTTATATTTTGGTTGATATAAAGTAACAATTGTTTATATATTGGTTGATATAAAGTAACAATTGTTTATATTTTGGTTGATATAAAGTAACAATTGTTTATATATTGGTTGATATAAAGTAACAATTGTTTATATATTGGTTGATATAAAGTAACAATTGTTTATATTTTGGTTGATATAAAGTAACAATTGTTTATATTTTGGTTGATATAAAGTAACAATTGTTTATATATTGGTTGATATAAAGTAACAATTGTTTATATTTTGGTTGATATAAAGTAACAATTGTTTATATTTTGGTTGATATAAAGTAACAATTGTTTATATATTGGTTGATATAAAGTAACAATTGTTTATATTTTGGTTGATATAAAGTAACAATTGTTTATATTTTGGTTGATATAAAGTAACAATTGTTTATATATTGGTTGATATAAAGTAACAATTGTTTATATATTGGTTAATATAAAGTAACAATTGTTTATATATATATATATATATATATATATATATATATATATATATATATATATATATATATATATATATATATATATATATATTGTCGCTCCTTAATAATTAGTAGAGCACTTTAGTGGTAGTGCAAATACAGCGTGACGTCATTTGCTTTATAATGCATCATTCCTTAATATAAGTAGAATGCCTGTGTCGCCATCGCCGCTTATAAATGTATTTAAACTACCACAGTTTATCAGCTGTTCAAATATTGGCCGCGAGGTTTAAGACGTTGGATTGAAGTTGAAAAATACTTATAATCCAGGGTTTCGAATCGTGTGACCGGTACTGAATAGTCATACTTCTACGCTGAAGAGTCTCGATTGAAAAGAGATGAAACGTATACGTCCGTAGATAATAAACAACAACAAATATTTTTCATATATATATATATATATATATATATATATATATATATATATATATATTTAGTCTGGTACAGAAAAATTAGTACAACATTCGTACCGTCGGTTTCAAGCACGGAAGGTCTTACCCATCCGGCTCTCTTCAGCTTCTGTTGTCATCTGTATTGGAAATGTGAGGTCACATGACACTCTCGTTGGGACGCGTTATTTGCTCAGTGTGTTGTGTGTGTTTGTTTAAATTTAAATTTAGTGTAATAAGACCGTTGAGATTTAAAACACGAGGGAATTCAAGATTAAAGGGAATAAAAAGTCAAAAATATATGAAAATATATATAAAAAAATATATATAAAAACATTTATATAAAAACATTTCAATACTAAGAATAAAAGAATAAAAAGTGAGAGAGAGAATAAAAAAGAAGAATAAAAAAATATAGAGAATAAAAAAAGAGAGAGAGAAAGAAAGAATAAAAAAAGAATAAAAAAAGAATAAAAAAAGAAAGAATAAAAACATAATGAATAAAAATAAATTAGAAATAAATTTAAAGATTAAAAAAATAATAATAATAAAAAAAATAAAAAAATATATATAAATTAAAAAATTAAAAATTAAAAATTAAAAACAAAAATAATGAAAGGGTTTCATATATATATATTATATGCAAAATAAAAATGGAATTGCGGATAAGCGAATCAACAAACTAACAAAACTATATAAAAGCGCTACCAAGATATTTCAGTTGCTAGAAAGCAACCATCTTCAGTTGGAAGTAAACACTTTAATGAACTCTCGCCAGAAGTATATACTATTAAAATACCCAGTTAAAATGAATTCCCACAACAGAATCAAATTTAGTGCAAATATTTTAATTTTCAAGTGGGAGGTTGTGTCCATATTATACCCCCTAAAACTCTTTAACATTTTCAAAAGAAACTGACATTTAGGGAATACTTATTAATTGATGTCTGATGTCTATTGTTGCATGAATTAAACTAAATATAGCCCACATTACAACCTCTACGCCTAGTAGCTATATTCAAAAATTCATAATGATCGGTTAATTAGTTTAAAAGTGAATCATGTACATACAAATAAATAGATATGTACACATACAAATAGCTTCTTTCCTCGTGCTGCTGGCCTCTGGAACTCCCTCCCTGCCCCCAGTTTCCTCGACAGCGCTGATATGCAGAAATTTAAAACTAATGTAAACAGACATCTCGCTGCACAGATCCCAGTTTAGGTTGACCCCCCCCCCCCAAACCTTCTCCCCTTTTCTTTCTTCTCAGTAGCCCCTTACGTCTACAGTGGCGGTCTGCCTTGTTTGGGGTGAACTACATTAAAAAATACTTTACTTTATATATATATATATTGAAATTGAATCCTCTTGGAAACTTAATATCGTATAAATAACTATGATATATTTCTTCTCATCAACACAATTGTCTCGGTGGACGCGTTAGCTAGAACGGACTTTCACAGTCAGTGGTTACTGACGTTCGAGCTTCGAGCTATCGGGTCGGCACCTCAGCTGTATATAGCTACACTGATGAGCTTTTATAAGACGAAATCTGCGTGTTTGTGGATATAAAAATGAGCGTGAAATGTAAAGTGAGGCACCGAAAGTATTTTATACTACCCTGCTCATAATTTTCCCCAGGCAACGCCGGGTATCCATGACAGTTTATATCTATATATATTAATACGCTAAGGTGTACGCACGTGTGTCACGCTCCTAAAGCAATTCAATAAATAAACAACAACTAAATTGGACGGAGAGACTTGGAATCGAAACCGTAATATCTAGCTGAAAAGCGCTGACTTTACCACTGAGCTACCTAAACGGCGTTGTTAAATGATCGAAATTAACTTAATTAAACCATTAACTGACCCCGCCTGCTACTGTCGCTTCAGCGTGGAAGGAGGTGGAGACGCGGAAACGCTTACCAAATGGGCCGGTTTCAGGCTTACGATATTAATTTATTATTTATTTATTTTTAATATTTAAAATTTCTTCTTCTTCTTCTTCTTCTTCTTCTTCTTCTTCTTCTTCTTCTTCTTCTTATTATTATTATTATTATTATTATTATTATTATTATTTATATATTAATACGATAGAGTGTGTGTTATTTATTTTGTGTGTCACGATCTCACACTCCTATTTTAGATTTGCCCCTGACAACAGGGGGGGGGGGGTTAGGGAGAGGGGAGGGAGGGTGCGAGTTAGAGGGGAGTCGCGACCGATGGTGACTGCTGAAGAGACAGCTTCCCCCCCCCCCCCCGGCAACCGAGTAATATAAATAAATATATATACTTCCATCCCGTCACGCAAAATGTTAGTGAATAAAATATTAGCATATTTCTAGCCACCGGATAATATTATTAACAGTAAATTATACAGATTGATGTAGAAAACACTGTGGAATTTCCACAGGGCCCCGCTAGTAAATATAATTACGGTTACCTGTAGAACCGAACAGACGAGCACGCAATTTACATCCCTTTAGTGTAAAAAAAATG
Source organism: Sepiola atlantica (assembly GCA_963556195.1). NCBI lineage: Eukaryota > Metazoa > Mollusca > Cephalopoda > Sepiida > Sepiolidae > Sepiola > Sepiola atlantica. Next base: position 52,043,896 of record OY744552.1, read on the forward strand.
GGTCATTGTTTTATGATTTTAACAACCATTTAATGGCTAATGTAATTCGATCATATCTGTTGCCATCTATCAGCTGCCGGTATTGATTGTTTAAAAAAATCAATAATATCAGGTGCGTGCAAGTTCATTGGCCATTACGGTTAGACTGTGTACCAGCGACACACGGCCATTTTCGAGTGGAAAAGAATATAACAGTGATAGAAAATTATACAGTTATGAATAATTATACAGTTATGAAACAAATCACAAAACCATATGTAAATTATTAATATGTAAAGGACTTTAAAACGAGGCGTTTTACTAAAAAGCAATCAATGAAGAAGAAATTATAAAGTAAATATGAAATATGTCAGAAAAAAAGAAACAAATATGTTCAAAATACTTATAACACTAACCCTACCACCTAACCCTAACCCTACCACCTAACCCTAACCCTAACCACAACCCTAACCCTATCCCTAACCTTACCACCTAACCCTAACCCTAACCCTAACCCTAACCACAACCCTAACCCTACCACCTAACCCTAACCCTATCCCTAACCCTACCACCTAACCCTAATCCTAAGCCTAACCCCTAAGCCTAACCCTTACTCTAACCCTAAACCTACCACCTAACCCTAACCCTAACCCTACCACCTAACCCTAACCCTACACCCTAACCCTAACCCTACCACCTAACCCTAACCCTAACCACAACCCTAACCCTATCCCTAATCCCTAAATCTAACCCTTACTCTATCCCTAAACCTACCACCTAACCCTAACCCTACACCCTAACCCTAACCCTAACCCTAACCCTACCACCTAACCCTAACCCTAACCCTAACCCCTAAACCTAACCCTTACTCTATCCCTAAACCTACCACCTAACCCTAACTTTAACCCTAACACTAACCCTACCACCTAACCCTAACCCTAACCACAACCCTAACCCTATCCCTAACCCTACCACCTAACCCTAACCCTTACCCTATCCCTAACCCTACCACCTAACCCTAACCCTAACTCTAACTTTAACCCTAACACTAACCACTTACCCTAACCCTAACCCCTAACCCTACCACCTAACCCTAACCCTAACCCTAACTTTAACCCTATCCCTAACCCTACCACCTAACCCTAACCCTAAGCCTAACTCATAAATAATAATTTGGGTTTCTCTCTTTATTTCTGAAGCCTATTTTTACTGTGTTTTATTTAATCCCGGTTTTACATAACCGTTTTGCACAGAATTGCTGTGGGACACCTGTCATCAAATATTGTAGTGTTAGATAGTGAAAGAGGCCCTAAACGGTGGGGGAACTATGAGCGGAAGTAGGAAATGATGTCACTTCGTTTGGAGTTGATTCTGTCACTTGAGCCTGACCAACAACCGAACGAGACGTGAGAATCAAGAGTTCCTACAGTCGACAGGGGCGCAGTGTAGCCCAAAATGGCCTGACTGATGCTATGGTAAATCTCTCTCAAAGTAATTCTTTCTGGATCTTTCTCTCCCTATCTCTCCCTCTCTCTCCTTCTTTCTCTCCCTGTCTATCTCTCCCCTCTCTCTTTTCTTACCTCTCTCTCTCCCCCTCCCCCCTCTCTGTCTATCTCTTTCATTCTCTATCTCTCTCATTCCCACCTCTCTCTCCACCCTCTCTCTCCCTATCTCTTTATCCATACCTCTCTCTCCCTGTCTCTTTTCCTGTCTCTCTCTCCTCTCTCTCTATCTCTCTCTATCTCTCTCATCCTCTCCCCACCCCTCTCTCCCTCCCTCTCTCTCACTATCTCTCCTCCTCCCTGTCTCCCCCCCTCTCTCCCTATCTCTTTCATTCTCTATCTCTCTCTATCTCTCTCTATCTCTCTCATTCCCACCCTCTCTCTCCACCCTCTCTCTCTCCCTATCTCTTTATCCATACCTCTCTCTCCCTGTCTCTTTTCCTGTCTCTCTCTCCTCTCTCTCTATCTCTCTCATTCTCTCCCCACCCTTCTCTCCCTCCCTCTCTCTCACTATCTCTCTTCCTCCCTCCCTCTCTTTCCCTCTCTTTCTCTCGTACAGACTATTTCCAGTTTATGTCGTTGTCTTGTTTTAAATAAAACACTTTTACACACACACACACACACACACACACACACACACACATATATATATATATATATATATATATATATATATATATATATATATATATATATATATATATATATATATATATAACCTGTAATGTTTGATATACTCTTTAGAAGTAATAAAATAAATATGCTTTATTGCAAAATATTCATCCAACGCCTAAACGTTACTTTTTAGTAGGTAATTGTCATCCGACAGGAAAATATCTAAACTAGATTGATTTCATTATAAATATCATATATACCATGTCGGATTTTGCTGGCATCCGTAAGTTTAGAATTTTGATATTTTAAAATTGTACCCATTGTTAAAAACACTTAATTATAAGAGAATTGTTACATAAAGTTGAGAAAATGTACCTTATTTGAAATAGTAACCAATTTTGGTTTTAAAAATTAAAAAAAAAACATTTCAATAAAATATATAATTTGTATTAACTCTGCACTTAGTTTCGTATTCAAGAGAAGTAAATAGATACTCACAATATCAATGAAGTAAATTATGCAATGAGAATTATGCAATGAGTTAATTAAAGTATTTCATAGATAAACAATAAGCATCTCTTGCTAAAATAGAAGAATTAAACTTTAAACGAAACAATTCGTCAAATAATGTGCTTTGAAATGTATTTGTTTTGGAAAATGTTTTGTAAGGAAAATAAAAACAATCTTGGCCTTTAGAATGTAACTGAATTGATTTTCCATTGATGACAACGGGTCTTTTACAAAAGATACAAAATATTAAGGCGTTCTTTTTAAAGGGGTCGTGACTGCAAAGAAGCACGAATTAAAAAAAAAATATCACTGCCTTAAGCCAGATTCGAACCTTGTACATTTCTCATCAATAGTTTTTTTTCCTAATGAGAAAATTAATTAACTTTGCCTGTCGCAGCTGTTGCACTTGTTTTTTATTTATTTATTAAAAAAAAATATTTTTCATCGCCTGATGCCTTCCAAAATGACCTGTTTTGTTTGGTTCAGTCAAACTTTTCAGAAAAGAATGCATTCAGAATTGGTGGGCATATTCGCCCTAAACACGTGTGCACATGTGACTAAGTGGGCGCATTCAGTCTACAGAAACAATGGATACCTTCTTACAATAGGTAGTTTACAGTGAAAACGACCATAACAACACCATTCCGAGACAGCGGTCTCCAATCCTCTGACCAAGCAAGAGAGTACCCTTAGCCTTCGATGTGTTGATGCACATACCCACACAAAGCGCAGCCTCCTGCGGCCTGTTCAGCGCAATCTGCACCTCATCCTAGGTCAACCCTAGCAATATAATGTCATCAGCATAGACCATGCCCGACACACTTACCTCACGCCAAACTGCCCTCCTCCCTTGATAGCCCTGGAGAGCGTGATCAAGTATCGAGGATGTAGTCAATAGTGTAATTAAAGAGAGAGTGCACATACCTGTCGAACGCAGCTACGCTCATTAGCCATGTCTTGCAGCCATATGTGACTGGATTTAAGACATCGGAAGACGGATAAAACTTTAATGCATCGGAACTGAAATCCAGTTTTTTTTTACAATTAAATATAACAGATTCAAAGATAATTATAAAATTGAACTTTCACATTCGGTTAAAAAAATTAATTAAAAATGTACTCCCTGGCAACACAGAGTCGAGAGAGCTCGTATATATATATATATATATATATATATATATATATATATATATATATATATATATATATATATATATATATATATATGAAAAATGAAAGAGGAAAGGCAAAAACTATGTTATTTATGTATTCATCAACGTTTCGTCTTTATTGAAAGACTTCTTCAGAATTCAGAAAACAATGTAGAAAAATCATACAGAATATTAATTTTGTATATATATATATATATATATATATATATATATATATATATATATATATATATATGAAGCAATCCAACAAAAGATATAAGCGTCAACTAATATCTTATAATTAGTGAAACATCCGGATAAAAAACTGAAGCTCAATATACTGGATAGAGCATTAATATTATATAAAATGAAGTAATAAAATAAGGTGTCAATCAAATTTTATTAGAATTCAAAGTTCATGCAAAGCATCCTTAAGTCCTTAGCTCATGAGTTTTCAAAGATAATTCTTCTCTTCAGAGGACCATTACCGCAGTTATACTACTACAGGCAATAAAATTACGCTTTGAAAATATATAAAATTATATACACAAATACATAAAAATACATAACATCAAACATATCAATCCAAAAACATACTTTTGTTGAATCCATACAGTCCATCCAGATCATACAAGTTGAGAAGCATAATCAGGAAGGACATTACTCCAAGATACAAACAGCAGTCCAAATACGTGAAATTGAAGGGGCCGGCATATATATATATATATATGATGGACTCTCCCGTCGATTGCGACGTATGAGGTTCCAACAGCTTTCATTTGTGTCTAGATCGTTCATGACACCTGAGTCCGGCAAGAGACCTGCAAGGAAAGCCGCAGACAGTGCAAGAGTGTGAGTAATCGGATGCCAGGTGTGGAGCACTCTCTCTAGCTTTTCACCTCACTCTGGCAGTTCTCATATTATCCACACAGGTCTCGTTGAATCTTTCCAGTCCAATGCAACAAGCTGCTCGCCATGTCTTCCTGTCTTTTTGTACAGTCTTCAAAGTTTTGGGGGGTACTCCAATTGCCGTCAGCGCATCTTTCAATTTATCTTTGTACCTCAGCAAGGGCCGACCAACATTTTTGTTACCACAAGCTAACTGACTGTACATCAGTGCTTTAGGTATCCTCCCTTCGTCCATTCTTGCTACATGACCAGCCCATCGCAATATATATATATATATATATATATATATATATATATATGAAAAATGAAAGAGGAAAGGCAAAAACTATGTTATTTATGTATTCATCAACGTTTCGTCTTTATTGAAAGACTTCCTCAGAATGCAGAAAACAATGTAGAAAAATCATACAGAATATTAATTTTGATTTGTCAGAAAGTGTCTAGACTTGGGCATCAGAAAGTGTCTAGACTTGGGCATCAGAAAGTGTCTAGACTTGGGCATCAGAAAGTGTCTAGACTTGGGCATGGTTGTAGATGCGATTAAGCAGAAAATGAAAATCCTGATTTTGGATATGACGTTATCAACAAGTAGTCTGTCTAATTCAAAGGACACGAAGTGAATGGGATGATGGCTTCGATTTATTAGCTTAAAGCAATTATATAAACAAGTAAATGACGAAAATAAAAATTGTGCAAAAATCATCAAGTGTTCAAAACCAGGGTTTTACATACGAGAAATTTTTATTTTTCCTTCCTTAAACTATTTATAACTTTTTGTTTAGAACCACTGACGACTTATTGGCGTCACACGTTTATTTTTAGCTGGTGATGACGTCATAACGAAAATCATGATTTTCATTTTCTGCTGTTTATTCGCGTCTACAGCCTGTACACTTTCTGACAAATCAAAATTAATATGCTGTATGATTTTTCCACATTGCTTTCTTCATCCTGAGGAAGTCTTTCAATAAAGACGAAACGTTGATGAATACTTAAATAACATAGTTTTTGGCTTTACTTTTCATTTTCCATATATATATATAATTTTTTTTCATAGTTGTGCCGCCCGTCGAGAAGGCGCATTCTCGCTCATTAGTACTGTTTCATTTGAGTGAATTTGGGACAAAATTCTTTTTGCTGTTTTTGCTGGTTTGGGACTAATTTTTTGATATTTCGAGTAGTAGCCACAATGTTGTGAAAATCTTGCGAGATATTTTTCTAAGACATTCTATATATTTTTTTTTTTTTTTTAATTTTTTTTTTATTCTATTTTTTTTATTTTTTAAATTTTAAATTTTAAATTTTTAATTTTATTTTTTCTTCCCTTCTTAAGTGACCTCAATTAAAGCAACACCACATTGTGTATTGCCGGTTGTTGTAATTATTATTCCAGGTACTTAATTTCCCTGATGATCTGCCAAGCAAGTACCTACTTGGTAGTGAAACACGTGTAGGTAAAAAAACTCTTTAATTTGAAAAATGATAAATAAATAATCTTTGAATGAAAAAGTCTTTTGTGGTGTTGATTGGGCTCATAAACGGAATGTTTTTGTAAGCCTTCAAAAAATCACACACACACACACACACACACACACACATATATATATATATGAGATGATGAGATATTTTCGATGAAAATTTGAAATCGAATTATTGATTAAAATAATATACGCCCAAATAACACAAAATAGATTTTAAAAAGCCAGGTTTATTATAAATAATTGCTTCTGTAAAAACAAAAAAAAATAGATCAGCGTTTTATGATTTCATCGAATAATCGATTGTTTGATACGACAGGTGCACGTGAAATAAGTTATAGAGCACAAATGAACAAACATACTTGACTTTTGCATTTAAACTTTAATCCCGCCACTTTCTTATCGGCCGTTTAAAGTTCATAATGAAAAATATTTTGCAAATTTAACGAGCCACAATAGTAAACACGTCAGCCATTTTAAATTGATTAAAAATAATTAAATAATTAATAATTATTAATTATTATAATATTAATTTATTATAATAAATTAAAATGTAATGATATTTAGATGGGGGTGTTTAAAAATAAAGTTAGGATGGAAATTTTCCACCTAAGATTAGAATTAATTAGAGTGGAGTTTTCCATTAGAAGTCGAGTGATAGCTACGTGTCCCGGCAGTTATGTCACAGATAGGAAGTCGCTAGTGAGATGTGGCGAATGAGCAGAGAAGATCTTTCTCTTTTCACTGAATCAGCAGAGAAAGAGAGAGAGAGAGAGAGAAAGAGAGAGAGAGGAGAGAGAGAGCATTTTGGTTTTTGGATAGCTGTTTCGGGGGGAGATAGGTTGGTAGCTCTTCTTTCGTGTGAATCAGATGATTCTAGTGTTGGCATTAGTTTCCCCGGTGTTTTTCTAGTTAGACATTTTTCTGGAAAGACATCGGGTACTTACGGGAAGGACCACGAGAAGGTTGCCAACATCCCTAAGTGAAAGTGGTATTGTGGAACCGACTGGATTCGAACTTGGAACACCCAGGTCTTAAGTCCATGTCGTTATCCACTTAACCACCGTCACCTCCCAGGTTGGTAGTATTACATGTGTATACATGTATACAGTCAAGAAAAAATAAAACATAAAAGAGATACTCAACCCAAAGTGAATCTATGCTGTTCTGTTTTAATAACTTTTACGGGAGCTGTTAGGAAGAAGAAGAAGAAGAAGAAGAAATAATGTATTATTGCTGATGAACTTCCGCCGTCCGGATAATCTACAGGGATTATAATGGTGACTCTCCACACTTACCTACAAAGAGCGGCTCCAAAGACCAAATCTATTCTCACTCGAGCAGCAGAATATGCGAGGAAACTTGATTCTGACGTACCACTTCATCAACGGGAATCTAAATCTACCTTTTCAGGAGGTTTTTACCCTAGCACCAAGTCGGGGTCTGCGATCCTCTTTTTGGGGGGAGGGCTCAATAGAAGAAAGGCAGCGTTCTCTGTTCGTGTTTCTGCTCCGTGGAATAACCAGAGGAGGTCGTGACGATGACTACCATATCCAGGTTTAAAGCATCCTCGGATCAACATTCAGACGGTTTGTGGATGTAAATAACTTCCACCTGTCTCTTTACATGGCTTGTTGCACTTTTACATGGCTTGTTGCAATTAGCTATTTTTTTGCCAAATAAATTTGATTTTAATGGTACAAACATGGTGAATTGAAGTTCGAAAGTAATTCTCAAGCCTTTTAAATCGATGAATAGAAAATAATTTCTGGCTTCAATTAAAGTTTAAAGGCAATTGTCAAGTATTATGGTTTATTTGTGCTTCTAACAAATCTATTTTGAATAAGTGTTTGTCGCATCAAAGAATCTTAAAGTAGCAATACATTTCTCTGTCGGAATCTCTTCTTAAATAAATTAAAAGTTGTTTAGTAGAATTAAGTAGAATGGATAGCTGTTTTTTGAGGGGGGTGTAGGGTTAGGGTTAGAGTTAGAGTTAAGGTGAGATTTTATATGAGAATGCATATTTATTGTCAGGAAAAAATAAAACCCAAATGAATGTGTGCGTTCTTTTTTAATAACGTTTACGAGAGCTTTTTATTTTTATTTTTTCAAATACATTTGTTCATATTGTTATGTGTTGGTTAGGGTTAGGGTTAGGGTTAGAACATTTTCTCTAAATCAAAGTCACTTACTTCAAATGTTCTCAGTAGTTTTTTTTGTATAATGACGTGCCGGCGCTGTCATCATCATCATCATCATCATCATCATCATCATCATCATCATCATCATCATCATCATCATCATCCTATTGGACTGCATTTCGCTGTCGTCGTCATCATCATCATCATCATCATCGTCATCATCATCATCATCATCATCATCATCATCAATGTCTAGTGGGCTGCATTTCGCCGCCGCCGTCATCATCATCATCATCATCATCATCATCATCATCATCATCATCATCATCATCATCATCATCATCATCATCCTATTGGACTGCATTTCGCTGTCGTCGTCATCTTCATCATCATCATCATCATCATCATCATCTGCATTTCGCCGTCATCATCATCATCGTAGCCCTGTCTGTAATGAAGAATTTTCCATGCACAGAAAGGAAAAAGGGCGAGATGACGAAGAGTTTAAACTGGGTCTTTATTTCGGAGAGAAATTCTCGTCATGCGAATAAAAGTCACACATTTACATTAAATGTCCTTCTTAACTTAACTACTTAGTTACAGGGGAGGATGACTGGTGGGCAATACAACAAGTGGCGCTAATCAACCTTTTTCCCAAAGCTAACTGATTAAAAAACGCCTTTCTTTCACACAGTATCGTGACGTCACTGCATTTATGTATGGCCTTTCCTTGATCTCTCAAGTTGAACCTAGCCCACAGTTCATGTCTGCTAATATTTTAGTTCAGAGAGCAAACTTGTTTTTCAGATTTTCGTGTCAAGGTAACTTGCACTGGTCCACCTAGATATTAAATCCATACTAGCTGATGTAATCGTTCTTCATATACGTCCATCCATTATGTAACAATGTCACATAGAAAGTTCATCTCGAGGATTGCATAGTATTGATCTCTTCCTGTATCTGCTCGTAGGGGTGGGTAGAAGAGCCCGAAATAAACATATATTCGATTCGACATCCAACATCTAAGCGACAGGATCTATCTGACTTCTTTGCCACATCGATTTCCTGCCATAACGCGACTTTCTGAACACGTCTGCTTAAATTCTACTCTTAGATTTCTAGTGGAATTTTCCGCTTTCTACTTAATCTAACTTAACGTGGAAAGTTCCGTTTTTAACTCATCCGCGACAAAATGTTGCTGCACTACTGATAACTGGTTTTTCGCTTTGTGGTTAAGTATTGTTTTCTTCAACATTTAGTGATTGCCAAGCAAGTATATTTATGCCTTTGTTCGTCAGACGAGTCCAAATCAAACAATTAACGGATCATTTTTCCATGCTGAATTAAAAAAGAAATATCATTAATGTTCTCTTGTCAGCTCTTTCGTTTGCTAATGAGTCACCACTTATCAAGGTCATAAGTCACTGGATTATCAGTTTAATGATGAAGAATATTATGAAAGGATTGAAAATTATTAATTGAATGAACAAAGTTTGATGACTTATAAGGATGGTTTATGACAAGTATTTGTTGAAATTGGATTTCAAGACCGCCATATTGTAGTCTGCAGAGAAGCAGTCCAGTGGCAATGGGTTCCACAAATGGGAACGAGAGATTGGAGCTCAGTCGAGCATTTAGCATAAAAATAACGATATATTTTTTGCATTATTATTATTATTTTATATTTATTATTATTATTATTATTATTATTATTATTATTATTATTATTATTATTATTATTATTATTATTTTATTATCGTTATCACTTTTATTATTATTATTATTATTATTATTATTATTATTATTATTATTATTATTTTTTTAAAGAGATGCTATTTATTTGTTTGAGAATAATGCGTGGTTCTTGACTGTATTAAAGTGAGGTTGACTAAGTAAAAAGAGATTGTTTGGCTTTGGCGGTGGTATGCGCTCTCTTGAATATATGAATTTATTTTTAGTTTCTTTACGTTTACCCCCCCCCCCCCCGCAATCATAAGTGAATTAATTCTTTCTCTCTTCCCTCCTCCATCTTATCGTTGTCTTTTTGTCGAAAACATTCCGCAACAACCTCCAGTGTCATCACCTTCGTTTTTACGAAAAGATGGGGACTGTTCCATTTCTTCATCTTTTTTGTGTTTGTTTGTTTTTTTTTCACCGCCGGTGTGGGTGCAGTTGTCGAACAAGAAAGTAATGGTCCATAGTGTGGAATGACTGATTGACTTTAATTTAATGTCAAGAGCGCCATATTATAGTATGCGGAGAAGCAGTTTAGTGGTAATGTGTTCCAAACATGGGAACGAGAGATGGGAGCTCAGTCGAGCATTCAGCATAAAAATAGCGATATATTGTTTGGCAGGTGGAGTACAAGAAAGTAATGGTCCATAGTGTGGAATGACTAATTGACTTTAATTTAATGTCAAGAGCGCCATGTTATAGTATGCGGAGAAGCAGTTTAGTGGTAATGTGTTCCAAACATGGGAACGAGAGATGAGAGCTCAGTCGAGCATTCAGCATAAAAATAGCGATATATTGTTTGGCAGGTGGAGTACAAGAAAGTAATGGTCCATAGTGTGGAATGACTAATTGACTTTAATTTAATGTCAAGAGCGCCATATTATAGTATGCGGAGAAGCAGTTTAGTGGTAATGTGTTCCAAACATGGGAACGAGAGATGGGAGCTCAGTCGAGCATTTAGCATAAAAATAGCGATATATTGTTTGGCAGGTGTAGTACAAGAAAGTAATGGTCCATAGAGTGGAATGACTAATTGACTTTAATTTAATGTCAAGAGCGCCATATTATAGTCTGCAGAGAAGCAGTTTAGTGGTAATGTGTTCCAAACATGGGAACGAGAGATGGGAGCTCAGTCGAGCATTTAGCATAAAAATAGCGATATATTGTTTGGCAGGTGTAGTACAAGAAAGTAATGGTCCATAGAGTGGAATGACTAATTGACTTTAATTTAATGTCAAGAGCGCCATATTATAGTCTGCAGAGAAGCAGTTTAGTGGTAATGTGTTCCAAACATGGGAACGAGAGATGGGAGCTCAGTCGAGCATTTAGCATAAAAATAGCGATATATTGTTTGTTAGGTGGAGTACAAGAAAGTAATGGTCCATAGAGTGAAATGACTAATTGACTTTAATTTAATGTCAAGAGCGCCATATTATAGTCTGCAGAGAAGCAGTTTAGTGGTAATGTGTTCCAAACATGGGAACGAGAGATGGGAGCTCAGTCGAGCATTTAGCATAAAAATAGCGATATATTGTTTGGCAGGTGGAGTACAAGAAAGTAATGGTCCATAGAGTGAAATGACTAATTGACTTTAATTTAATGTCAAGAGCGCCATATTATAGTCTGCAGAGAAGCAGTTTAGTGGTAATGTGTTCCAAACATGGGAACGAGAGATGGGAGCTCAGTCGAGCATTTAGCATAAAAATAACGATATATTGTTTGGCAGGTGGAGTACAAGAAAGTAATGGTCCATAGTGTGGAATGACTAATTGACTTTAATTTAATGTCAAGAGCGCCATATTATAGTCTGCGGAGAAGCAGTTTAGTGGTAATGTGTTCCAAACATGGGAACGAGAGATGGGAGCTCAGTCGAGCATTTAGCATAAAAATAGCGATATATTGTTTGGCAGGTGGAGTACAAGAAAGTAATGGTCCATAGAGTGAAATGACTAATTGACTTTAATTTAATGTCAAGAGCGCCATATTATAGTCTGCAGAGAAGCAGTTTAGTGGTAATGTGTTCCAAACATGGGAACGAGAGATGGGAGCTCAGTCGAGCATTTAGCATAAAAATAACGATATATTGTTTGGCAGGTGGAGTACAAGAAAGTAATGGTCCATAGTGTGGAATGACTAATTGACTTTAATTTAATGTCAAGAGCGCCATATTATAGTCTGCAGAGAAGCAGTTTAGTGGTAATGTGTTCCAAACATGGGAACGAGAGATGGGAGCTCAGTCGAGCATTTAGCATAAAAATAGCGATATATTGTTTGGCAGGTGGAGTACAAGAAAGTAATGGTCCATAGTGTGGAATGACTAATTGACTTTAATTTAATGTCAAGAGCGCCATATTATAGTATGCAGAGAAGCAGTTTAGTAGCAATGTGTTCCAAACATGGGAACGAGAGATGGGAGCTCAGTCGAGCATTTAGCATAAAAATAGCGATATATTGTTTGGCAGGTGTAGTACAAGAAAGTAATGGTCCATAGAGTGGAATGACTAATTCACTTATCGATTCGTTAACAATTTATTCATGAACGATAACCGGTGTTATTCGATAAGAACAATTATATGACGTTAATTAATGTATAAAAGTTTTTACAAAATTAGAAGAAAAAAAATACCCATCGAAAATCGAAAATGGTGAGAAATGAAAAAGCCATGGGAGAACAATTCTGTTAATTTGGCAGTTGGGAGACGGACACGATTTATGAGATCCCCTCTGATGTCCGATACGACACAAGGTGTCTTTTTGCAAACGTACAGTCAGCTCCCCTGGGGAGGCACTGGCTAGATGCAAAATTAGTGGAGAATGCTCCCTGATAGACAACTGGCAATTATGCCCCCCTCCTTGTCCAGAATGAGGAGGTAATGCCTGGGATGATACACACCTTAGAATCGAGCTAAATCATACCTAATCTCAGCAATCAGGGAGACTGGATATCCAAATGCCAGGATGATGCCAACCTCGGATGGTATACGCATCTAAAGCAGGAACAGGTTCTACACTGTGATCACAGATCAAAGTGCCAATAAATGATCCAGTGCGTCAGAGACTGAATGTTCGTTCAATTCTCACAAGACTGGCAATTACCCCCTCCTAATGAAGGAGAAGGTCATGCTTAGGAAAATGCAGCTAGATCTGGACTGAACCATGCCTCGTTCCAATAAGAAAGGAAGACTGGAGCCATGCAGTCTAGACGCCTCAATGCCAGAATGATGCCAAGGTAAACCTGGTATGAGCAAGCACCCCAAGCAAGAACAGAAACTACACGGTGATCTTAGATCAAAGTTTCAAAAACTAATCAGTGTGGCAAAGACAGAATTTATGAGCGTCCATCTTATGTGCAATGTGAGCTAAGGCTTTTTTACGGAAATGATGTGTCGAATCGACAGAATTTGATTATTTAAGAGGACAGCCTGACAAGTATTTGTTGCTATTTGACTTGAAGATAATCATGTTGTAGTCAACAGGGAAGTAGTCCCGTGATATTGTGTTCCACAGATGAGGAGTTCTTGGAAAGAAACTGTGTTCATGAAAATTCCGTTTCATCTAATCTGATCAATTTCTTTTTAAATATAAGCCCAATACCTAAAGTTCCTATATTCCAATCTGAACGCAGAATGCCCGATGGTGGGCGAATACCACAAAAAAATGGTATTACCGGATATTCGAGTTAGAATAGGATGTCAACAAAGTAGATATTTCCATTAACTTTTAATGCGTATAAAATTGAACTTTTAAATTTGATGCTAATGATCACACAGGGTGGTCGCTAGAAAAGCGGGAAATTTGTGAAACGGTAATTTATTTTTTACAAAAGAATAACTTTTTAAAAGTTTTTCAAAGACTAATATCATAATACACTCACAGATGCTCAAAATGTCGTCCGTGCAAATCGAAGAAGTGTATAAGCCAAACGCAATAAAATTTAAACAAAATATAATTTGAACAATAAAATTTAAGCAAAATAAAATTTAAACAAACTAAAATTTACAATCTCAAATTTTCCGCTTTTCTAGCGACCAGCCTGTATTTGTAAGGGAATGGAACACCTGATTTATTCTCAAGAATATTTCTAAAATATATCAATAAATGTACAACACACAGATTGCATAATTTGACATCTTCTCAAAATCCGCGAATTTTGCATAACCGTCTGGAACAACCAGACGTCCCAGATGTAGCATGACCTATTCAGATGATCCTAACCCTAACCCTAACTCTAACTTTAACCCTAACTCTAACCCTAACCCTAACCCTAACCCCAACCCTAACCCCAACTCTAACCCTAACCCTAACCCCAACCCTAACCCCAACCCTAACCCTAACCCTAACCCTAACCCTAACTCTAACCCTAACTCTAACCGTAACCCTAACCCTAACCCTAACCCTAACTCTAACCCTAACTCTAACCCTAACTCTAACCCTAACCCTAACCCTAACCTTAACAAACCCTAACCCTAACTCTAATCCTAACCCTAACTCTAACCCTAACCCTAACCCTAACTCTAACCCTAACCCTAACCCTAACCCTAACCCTTATACTTCCTATCAATTGTAATCCAAATATAAACCTGAAAAGTAAAACAAAAAAAAATCCATCTGAGTTCAGCTATGGTAAAAAATCAATCCATAAACGCTTCGATGTTAACGCCATTTTGAAAAAGAAAATGTTGGAATAAAAACGCTTCGATGTTAACGCCATTTTGAAAAAGAAAATGTTGGAATAAAAACGCTTCGATGTTAACGCCATTTTGAAAAAGAAAATGCTGGAATAAAAACGCTTCGATGTTAACGCCATTTTGAAAAAGAAAATGCTGGAATAAAAACGCTTCGATGTTAACGCCATTTTGAAAAAGAAAATGCTGGAATAAAAACGCTTCGATGTTAACGCCATTTTGAAAAAGAAAATGCTGGAATAAAAACGCTTCGATGTTAACGCCATTTTCAAAAAGAAAATGCTGGAATAAAAACGGATCATATCGATGAAGTGTGATTGGGGTTTGTTATTCTTTATTGATTTTTCGTATTGCCACCCGCATTTAGGGTTAAGGTTAGGGTTAGGGAAGGATACGTGATTTTTATGACTTTTAGCATTGACATTTTTATATTAAAGTTTGATCAGGAACATTAATTATACAAAAAATTGTTCGGGACTGTTAAACGTCAATTTCAGCATATAAATGCAATTAAATGAAGTCATAAAATCACATACACTTCACTAACCATACAGCTAATCCTAAATCTGGGTGAAAGATGAAAAAATATAAAAAATCCCTTAGTTACGGACATTACACGAAAAGATCCCTCAAACGCTTCCACAAATTTTTGCATTCTATAATCGATGAAGTGTGTTTGAGTTTTAGATTTTTCGTACTGGTTCAGTTTGTGACCAATGCTAAAACCGACTTTTTGTCGGCATCTTCCAGCTGTTTACGTAAACAGCCGAAAGATGACGAAGTGCTTAGCCAATCAGATTGCGAGGCAGCATGCGACAATTTTCAATTCTTGTAAAATATATATATATATATATATATATATATATATATATATATATATATATATATATATATATATATAACGGTTGTTTTATTATAATTTTCTTTGTAAAAAAAATAAATTATTTTCATGAAATTTTATGGTGACTGTTTATTTTTCCTGGCGTTAAATGTGTCATTATTTTTTCCTGTTTGATAGCGTCGGCATCTTCTGGCCATTTACGTAAACAGTCGGAAGATGCTGATGAAAAGTGGGTTTTAGAATGGGTAACGAACTCTACCAGTGTGGCAATTATAGTAACCCTTTGTGGGAGCCGGAGATCCCGACAATTAAAAGCCTTGCGCCATAATTCATGTTCCCCTCTGAGACAGATGCATAAAACCGAAGGAGTGTTATTGTCTCATTGAAAATGGCGAATTTAATTCAAGATTGTTTTAAATTTCGTGGGTTAGGGTTAGGGGTTAGGGTTTAGGGTTAGGGTTAGGGTTTAGGGTTCGATTAATGTGGCAACTTAAATGTCAACGTTTGACATAGACGGCTGCCGGGGTCAAGGATCAAACAGACTGTCACCCGAGATATGTTGAAACTCGAAACAATGGTGACTGTATTTTCTCTGTCTCTTCCCTCTCTAACTTTGCCCGCAGCGAGTGGTTTGAAATCAGTTTGGTGTTTTAATTGTGTATATGACAGACGCGTGTCTAGAGCAGCGCACCAACTCAACTCAACGTCGAGTAAATGTATTTTTTTCGGCATAAATAAATAATAGTTTTGCTATATAAAACTGTATGTTTGCTACCTCTTATTATACTGGGTTCAATTGTAGCACAGCGGCCCCTCATCCAGAAGATGATTACGGCTCAGAAAAGAGTTAATGTGATGTGATTTTAATATTATTTTTAAAATATAAAATACTTTTTCACTTATTCATCTCCGTCTTGTGTTGCAAATTCTAAATTGAAACGGATACTGAAAAAAAAACAAACAGATAAGTCATTTTTAGTATCCATTTTAGTTAGTATTTTCAAAATATAAAATAATGTTTTTGACTAGTTTTTTGTGTGCAAAATTCTAAATTGAAACGGATACTAAAAAAAAGTTAACATTTCTTTGTTAATAAATGTAAATGATTTCATTTGAAAGTAAAATTTAGGTTAGGGTTAGGGTATAAGTTAGGGATAGGGTTAGGGTTAGCTTAGGGTTAGGGTTAGGGTTAGCTTAGGCTTAGGGTTAGGGTTAGCTTAGGCTTAGGGTTACAATGAGGGGTAGGGTTAGGGTTACAATGTAAATGAAACTGTTTTTTATTTGTATTTTTCCTTCAACTGCCCCCCTCTCTCTGTCTCTCTCTCTCTCTCTGTCTCTCTCTCTCTCTCTCTCTCTCTCTCTCTCTCTATATATATATATATATATATATATATATATATATATATACGTCAGGTTATGCTGAAAAGAAATCAATAAAGTGCTCAATCGCAAAAGTGAGAGCTAAATACAAATCATTTATTTAAAAAACTATACGTGACATATTTCAGAGGCGTACAGAGGTTTCATTCAGATAGACTGACGTTTTAAACTTTTAAAAGTCGTCTATAGCCCATAAACAAATCTTCAGCGATTCGAAATGAAAACAATAGGGAGGAAGTTTAAAAATTCAGTCCATCTGGATGAAACCGCGGTACGCCTCTGAAATATGAAACGTATAGTTTTTAAATTAATAATTTGTATATATATATATATATATATATATATATATATATATATTTGCATTCTATAGACTATGGGGAATTAGTCCCAAACCATAATTTTCATTTGTTTTAACAACTTCTTTATTTCTTCGATGAGTTTGTTTTTTAAATTTTACATACAAAACTAATTTATTCAAATTTAATATCTATTCATATCCCTTACGCGCGTTTCATGGCAAAATTCCGATAGGTGTATTTTTTTTCAAATAGTCCAATTCTGTCAATCTTCAGAGAGTTGCGATATATGTTGTTGAGTAGTGAAAAGCATGCCGTAACAAAACAACAGGAGGGGGAAATACGGTGAAAATCCAAGTTGATTTCTGATAAAAAATTCGGCAAACTGAAGTATATAAAGGCAAAACACTCATCTGAGAAAAAGGTGATCACTTAAAAAATAAAGACAAAAATAAATAACAAATTCCACTCCCCAATACGATTTTCACACTCGAGAAGACACATCAATTTGATTTCTAAAAGTATTTACAACACTAACCTAACTAATTCCGGCTAGTAGACTGAAAGTTCGCTATTCGAAGAAAAGACCCCCGTAGCCCCCGAGATATTCAATAAATTATTTTCAGCTGTTATTTATTATTAATTATTATTCAAAAATCTTTAAGTATCTAATAAGGCTATTTCAAAACTAGAGATGAAGTGCAAAAAACTTCATTGTTTTCTTGATAAACAAATCGAGCGCAAATATATATGAAAAATAGTATTGGGGAATTAAATATATATAAAAAATAGTATTGGGGAATTAAATATATATAAAAAATAGTATTGGGGAATTAAATATATATACAAAATAGTATTGGGGAATTAAATATATATAAAAAATAGTATTGGGGAATTAAATATATATAAAAAATAGTATTGGGGAATTAAATATATATAAAAAATAGTATTGGGGAATTAAATATATATACAAAATAGTATTGGGGAATTAAATATTTATAAAAAATAGTATTGGGGAATTAAATATATATAAAAAATAGTATTGGGGAATTAAATATATATAAAAAATAGTATTGGGGAATTAAATATATGTATAAAATAGTATTGGGGAATTAAATATATATAAAAAATAGTATTGGGGAATTAAATATATATAAAAAATAGTATTGGGGAATTAAATATATATAAAAAATAGTATTGGGGAATTAAATATATATATAAAAAATAGTATTGGGGAATTAAATATATATAAAAATAGTATTGGGGAATTAAATATATATAAAAAATAGTATTGGGGAATTAAATATATATAAAATAGTATTGGGGAATTAAATATATATAAAAAATAGTATTGGGGAATTAAATATATATAAAAAATAGTATTGGGGAATTAAATATATATAAAAATAGTATTGGGGAATTAAATATATATAAAAAATAGTATTGGGGAATTAAATATATATAAAAATAGTATTGGGGAATTAAATATATATAAAACATAGTATTGGGGAATTAAATATATATAAAACATAGTATTGGGGAATTAAATATATATAAAAAATAGTATTGGGGAATTAAATATATATAAAAATAGTATTGGGGAATTAAATATATATAAAAAATAGTATTGGGGAATTAAATATATATAAAAAATAGTATTGGGGAATTAAATATATATAAAAAATAGTATTGGGGAATTAAATATATATAAAAAATAGTATTGGGGAATTAAATATATATAATGTCTCAAAAATAAATCCCACCTAATCATTTATTTTTATTTTTAATTTTAAGTGAAGAAAAATCAAAATTATATTTAATTGGATTTTTAACGAGAGTTGGTTTTATTTCTCTATTTAAAACTACGAGATCAACCATCAACCCATAGAGATTTTAGCCACACGGAGAAAGGGCGGTAACTTTTATTTTTAGAATGTAAGAGTTATTCCCCCCTTGTTCAGAAATTTAATTCAACCCCGGAAGGATATAGACGGACTCAGTTGCTAATTCGCTGAAGAGTTACTTTACTTGTTATAAGACAGTAACCCTAATATTATTTTGTAATCCAATGAATTCTTCATACACATTTCTACTACCGATTTACCCATTCGTACTTTTTTTTTTTTAAAGAGATTCTATAATCGATGAAGTGTGATTGGCTTACATATAAAGATATAACAAATGTTACCAACCAGGGATAGCTCTCTCGACAAAGAAATAAACGTTATCAAATAAGCGCTCAATACCGGCGACCTTATGTTAGACTGCCTGGTGCATGTGACAAAAAAATGATTGGCCTTTAAAACCCGGATGCAAACAAAACAGGTCGCAGATTGTTGACCGCGTATCAGGGTGATAAAATTAATCTTTATATGGTCATTAGATCGATAACTATATCGATATGAATAATTACAATGGTACCTATATATATATATATATATATATATATATTTATTTTGGTACAGAAAAATCAGTACAACATTCGTACCGTCGGTTTCAAGCTCGGAAAGTCTTAGCCATCCGGCTCTCTTCAGCTTCTGTTGTCATCTGTTTTGGACATTTCCAAAACAGATGACAACAGAAGCTGAAGAGAGCCGGATGGCTAAGACTTTCTGAGCTTGAAACCGACGGTACGAATGTTGTACTGATTTTTCTGTACCAAAATAAATAAATATTATGCTCTTAATTTTTAACTTTAATTCTTAATTAATCGAGCACTCTGCTGGGATTTTTCCTACTATATTACAAAGAAGTTATATATATATATATATATATATATATATATATATATATATATATATATATATATATATATATATATATATATATATATATATGTAAAGGAGTAAGGCTACCAACATTTGTAGAATGTTTTTTTCAACATTTATTTATTATTTTGTTGTTTTACCATTTTATAATTTTATATAACGCGTTTCAAGCGGTGGTCCGCTTTCATCAGATATGTAAATCCATTTGAAGAAATGTCTTTCGATTTGAGTAAATGTTGTTTCATTTGAGGACATTTGTTATTGTTTTTGCGCATGCGTAGGTTTGCGGGTGTGTGGGTATCTTTTATTTTTTATTTTTTATTTTTTATTTATTTGCCATTTTTCCTGCTTCTCTTGGTCAAGTGCGTGTTACCCATCCATGACCATCGGTCATCCCAGCCTCCTAGGTGCGCCGGATTTCTTTTGAAATTTAATACTTTTTATTGCTTTTTGTAGTATATATATATATATATATATATATATATATATATATATATATATATATATATATATATATATATATATATATATTTTATATATATATATATATATATATATATATATATATATATATATATATATATATATATATATATATATTGTATTCATTTTGAGAATTTTATTTTTTAGGTTGGATCCTAATGGAAGGGTCGGTCTAATATCAAATGATATACAGTTATAAATATATATCAGAAGTCCTATTTCCGACTTGAGTGCTCAATGTATTTAACGTACAGAGCAAATAATTAAGATTATAGGGTAATTTCCTCTAGTACATTACGGAGAATTATTATTTCAGCCTGAAGGTCTTTGTCAAGTCTGGAAGTTGAACTAAAACCTAACCCTAACCCTAACCTTAACCATAACGGAAATCCTAAGTCAAGTCTGGAAGTTGAACTAAAACCTAATCCTAACCTTAACCCTAACTTAAACCCTAAGTTAAGTCTGGAAGTTGAACTAAAACCTAATCCTAACCTTAACCATAACTTAAATCCTAAGTCAAGTCTGGAAGTTGAACTAAAACCTAATCCTAACCTTAATCTTAACTTAAATCCTAAGTCAAGTCTGGAAGTTGAACTAAAACCTAATCCTAACCTTAATCTTAACTTAAATCCTAAGTCAAGTCTGGAAGTTGAACTAAAACCTAATCCTAACCTTAACCCTAACTTAAACCCTAAGTTAAGTCTGGAAGTTGAACTAAAACCTAATCCTAACCTTAACCATAACTTAAATCCTAAGTCAAGTCTGGAAGTTGAACTAAAACCTAATCCTAACCTTAATCTTAACTTAAATCCTAAGTCAAGTCTGGAAGTTGAACTAAAACCTAATCCTAACCTTAATCTTAACTTAAATCCTAAGTCAAGTCTGGAAGTTGAACTAAAACCTAACTCTAACCTTAACCATAACTTAAACCCTAAGTCAAGTTTGGAAGTTGAACTAAAACCTAATCCTAACCTTAACCATAACTTAAACCCTAAGTCAAGTTTGGAAGTTGAACTAAAACCTAACCCTAACCTTAACCATAACTTAAATCCTAAGTCAAGTCTGGAAGTTGAACTAAAACCTAATCCTAACCTTAATCGTAACTTAAATCCTAAGTCAAGTCTGGAAGTTGAACTGAAACCTAACTCTAACCTTAATCCTAGCTTAAACCCCAAGTCAAGTGTGGAGATTGAACTAGCTCATCTCCAGACTTGCTAACGTCTCTCTAGACGTGACAACGTCTTTGTAATTTGATCACTGTCCTAAGGAAAATCGCTTTCTACCAGTAGCGATAATGTAAAGGTCTTCGTAAAAACGAGTTGAGCACTCTTCGATGCCAATAGTGTTTATATGAACATTAAGATTTCACTTACTCGTGGACTGTTGTAGATAGCCTAACGATTAAAAAGGCCGAGTGTCGAAAAAACAAAAAGCGCTTCATAGCTAATTAACAGTGAAGTTAGAAAACCATTGTGGGTCCGTAATCTTTCTCAACGTCACCGTGTGCACGTTTCATCTTGTGTGAATTGAAATCAACATATTGGAGGTGTTTAAATTTATCGGCCATGTTGTTTGAGAAATAGAAGGAATTTATGTCACCGCGTCCGATTACCACCTGTTTCCATATTGTGAGTAAAAAAACACTTGTCTGATATTTTCATCATCAGAATTGGTGGATGAGTGTGTGTGTGTGGAGGGGGGGGGGGGGTAGGGGGAGACATCCGCACTGTAATCTGAACAAGGACACAAGCTGTTGTAAGCGTTGTTGCACAAAATGTCTGATGGAAGAAGCCTTCGTGTCGATATTTTCAGTTCAAAATTCATACATGTTGATCGGATTATATATATATATATATATATATATATATATATATATATATATATATATATATATATATATATATATAAATGCGTTGTTCAGGTTTTTCAAAATATTCTTATACATATATACATGTATATATATATATATATATATATATATATATATAGATATATATATATATATATATATATATATATACTTCTTCAACAGAAGCTGAAGAGAGCCGTACGGCTAAGTCCTTCCGTGCTTGAAACCGACGGTACGAATGTTGTACTAATTTTTCTGTACCAATATATATATATATATATATATATATATATATATATATATATATATAGTCTAAAGAAGCTTTGAGTCATTAAAAAAAAAAAAAAAATAAATAAAAAATAAAATTTTTTTAAAAAATGTAAAATGCAGTTTAAATTCCCAGACAAACTAACTAAATCCAAGATATTGCAGACCTAACATTCGTTGGAAAATTAATAAATGAAAAAATATAAGTAAAAAAAAAAGGGGGGGGTTAATTATCTAAGAGTGAAACAAAAACAGGAGACCTTAAGCGTCTAATATTAACACGGGGATCATCAGCTGTTTACTATGTAACTGTTTCGGAGATTTAAAAACAGGACAGTTATAATATTCATGGCTCTCCAATGGTACTGATTATACGACCATTTCCCCAATAATCAAGTGTCGAAATAATTCAGCTTAAAATATCACTAATATATACATAAATAAATAATAATAATGATAAAATAATAATAATAATATATTACCCTTAAGACTATCGTATGATATAGTAATTTGCATATCAAATAACATTAATTATAACAATAATAAAAAAAAATAATAATACTATCTAAACACTACATCCAAGAACCATTCTGCAATATGGTATCTAGCAATAAAATTATATAGGAATTAAAGTTGCATTAAAAAATAAATAAAAAATAAAGCTTAAGTACCTTAGGTACCAGAAAAGTAATTAGATAAGAAGAAGGAAACCTAGCCATACAGATCTAAATACCATATATATATATATATATATATATATATATATATATATATATATATATATATATATATATATATATATATATATATATATATATATTCTAGAGATGAAAGATGAGAATAAAAAATTGTAAAGATATATTTATTAGAACATCAAAAGTTCAGAGCAACAAGCTTAATATCCTTAATCCATGAATTTTCAAAGATAAACTCTTTTTATCAGAGGATAGAGAAAAACTGACAATGGCGTCCTAAGGAGATTATTTCTTCGTATGAAGGTTTTTTTTCTTAACCCTAACCCTAACCCTAAGCCGCCACATAAAATATATAATAAGAGATAATTGTTTCTGGATATTGATGGGTAATTTTGGTTTCATATGTTAGTAGTTATTTTTAACTTCCATTGTTTACTTGAACCTGTAACGAAATGAATGGCATATTCTGTTATTTGTGCTGAAGTAGAGGTTTTTATTAAAAGGTTTCTGAAACATATGTACACAATGTTGTTGTTGTTGATGCTGAATTTCTTGGAAAATATTTACATAATATCGTTTTTACATGACATTTATTTATTCGTGGGCAATTGTTTTTTATTCTACAATTACATAAGTTGTTGTTATTATTATTAACACTAATATCTATTACTGTTACTATCGATAACTAGTTTGATTGTGTTTATTTAGTATTAGTTGCATGTTCCCCATGCAACACTAATTTAATGCTATTACTATTGCTAATTTTAGATATGTTTAAAATATTAATTTATCGATTAAATGCCATTTTAATTTAAGTACCAGCTGACTATATCACCCCTACACACACACACACACACACACACACACACGCACACACACACACACACACACATATATATATATATATATAAATGCGTTGTTCAGGTTTTTCAAAATATTTTTCTTATATATATTTGTATATATATATATATAAATAAATATATATATATATATATATATATATATATATATATATATATATATATATATATATATATATATATATATATATATAAATGCGTTGTTCAGGTTTTTCAAAATATTCTTATATATATATATATATATATATATATATATATATATATATATATATATATATACTTCTTCAACAGAAGCTGAAGAGAGCCGGATGGCTAAGTCCTTCCGTGCTTGAAACCGACGGTACGAATGTTGTACTAATTTTTCTGTACCAATATATATATATATATATATATATATATATATATATATATATATATATTTTTATATATATATATATATAGTAAGCAATGAAAATATATATGGCAATCAAGCTACACAGAGGCTCCCGTGTTTCATCCCCGGGGGGGAATCGTCAGGCTAAATGCATTTAGGCTGACGATTCCCCCCGGGGATGAAACACGGGAGCCTCTATATAGCTTGATTGCCATATATATTTTCATTGCTTACTACCTAACTCTACTTACGTATCGAGCACTGTTGAAGTA
>OY744552.1:52073683-52076183 GCA_963556195.1 Sepiola atlantica
CTTGTGCAGACTGTTTTAAGGTACAGCACTTAAACATTCTGTTTTATTTAAGAAAAGCAATTAGTGTCAATTGTGAAACTTTAACTAAATTCTATCATTCCATTCCAGGTTAAAAGATCGGATAACGCTATTGTGTTAAGAAAGTGCAGACCCCGAAATGATCACATCGTTAAGCGATCATCTGAAAAATGTGTTTACGATTTGCGTTTGGCATCCATCGACTTAGTTGTTTGGTTTAATTCGTTTATATACATACACATGCATATATATTTGGTGCGTTGGTCAGATGTCTTGCTACGATGATCGTATTAGCGGTTTCAAATCTGCGTCTTGCAATACTTATGAGGCGTAAACAATGAAACAGTTATCCGTGTATGACTCTCTCTCTCTCTCTCGCTCTCTCTCTCTCTCTCTCTCTCTCTCTCTCTCTATATATATATATATATATATATATATATATATATATATATATACAGGGTGGGCAAAAATAAGGGTCCTATTTTTAAAAATTCATAACTTTTTTATTTATTTATTTAAAAAATTTTTTTTTTTTAGAATAAGTAAAGGACCCATTCCGAAGCAAGCATGAGCCGTATTAGCCCTAAGGAACGTACCCTCATTTAGAAAACATTATTTTTGCTTAAAAAACTCAAAACAGTGTAAAAAACAATACTTTAGTTTTTGTAAGTTTTAAGAAGTGTTTTTCGGCTAAAATTTGTTTTGTTTATTTCAAAAAATCTCGGAAGGGTCAGTCTACACACACATAAAGTTTGGTGAGTTTAACTTTTATTTTGTGGAAGTTATTCAAATTCAAGTTATTCAAATTTAAAGATAGGACCCTTATTTTGGCCCACCCTGTATAAATAAATAAATAAATAAATTGATAAATAAATAAATAAATAAATAAATTGATAAATAAATAAATAAATTGATAAATAAATAAATAAATAAATAAATTGATAAATAAATAAATAAATAATAGTAATAATAGTAATAAATAATAATACATAAATAAATAATAGCAAAAATAAGAACTAACAAAATAAATAAGTAAACAATAAAACCAAATACACAAACGATAGAATAAAATGAACTCAACCGCACACCCTCTTCTCTCTTTCATTCGGCCGTAGCGATAACTATCAAACACTAACTCCAATCTTCTTATTTAAATTTAAAAAAACAAAAAAAAACAAACAAAACCCTAATCCTGAAGACGACTACGAAAGTCGAAAGCGCTCGAGAAAATGGCCGAATTAAAAACTATCGGCGAAGTACTATACGGATTGCCACCTGAAACCAGAAAGATGGCTCGACGGTTTGAGAACCTCACGAGGAAAATATACAAACGCGAAAGTTCCGTGATGTTCAACAACGCTTGCTTAGATAATGACTTGCTGCCTAAATATATATATATATATATATATATATATATATATATATATATATATATATATATATATATATATATATATATATATACTATTTCATAAGGAGATATATCTGTGGTGACTTTAATGTTCGCAATGTTCATTGGCTAGTCTATTACAAGAAACTGACGATGAAGGAACGTTTGTCATCATTTTTCCTTTGCCTATGAGCTGACACAGATTTTTGACATATACTTTTCCAGACTTGATGCTGGTTGAAATTTCGCCATACATCTTCATCTTTTCTGGACAACATGCCTTGAGCAGTTCTCATTTAGTGTCTCCCCCGACCAAATCTAAGCTCAAGGCTACCCCTGATGTCTCCTTTCCATTGTAGAATGTATCGATACTCAAGGGCTGATTGAGATAGCTTTAGATAGTTCATCCTAGAAATTCATATATATTCCGTTTTCAGGAAAATGTGTCCTGTATCACCTCCGACATATCTGACTGGTTAACCGTTGGTAGTGAGTGTTTTATACCCTTTGTGGTTTACTCCTGAGAGTGACGCACTTTTAAAATACCCGTAACCGTTGCAAATGAGTTATTGAAAATGCACAATCTGTTAGAACCAGCTTGGCTCTTGTGAGTCTTGGAAAATAACAAACATAGCGTATTTTAGGTCGAGTTTCACGTTCAACACAACAACAACATCAGATGAAATTTATAAAATACTGTCTTTTGCAAGAACAGCAGTTGCATATCTGTTAAATAAAGTATTCTCTGATAGGCTTAGATCTGATGACCTCAGAGGGAGATTAAAACTGAACAGTATAGAAAGGAGTGTGCAAAACAGAAAACATTTGTTGTTATGGCCACATTGAAAGAATGGATGAGGATTCTTCAGTGAGATGTAGAACAGTTGAAGTGGCAGGGATAGGCAAAGCAAAATATTGAAATAATGAGGATGGATTTTAGAGAAAGTCGAACTAAACTGTTTTAAAATGGTCCATAGATGTAATACCTCTTTTCCAACCATCATTAACAATGATGAGGCGATCTTCATGTTGCATTACTTCCCCTCAACGGGGATCTAATGTTTTGTATGTAACAATGAAATAAAACACACA
>OY744552.1:52081183-52093683 GCA_963556195.1 Sepiola atlantica
TTTATGCCTAGTTTATTAAGTTCTGTGTAAATCGGGTTATTGTTGGAATTGGTTGGTAAAGCTATATATCTATTTATTATAGGGCTGGTGGATAAGTTTTTCTGTTTGGAATTTGAGTAAATCTGTAGAGCTTTTCTTTTAGAATTTTGTATAAAATACTTTGGGTACTGTAATGTATTGAGAGAGTGTTCAATGTATTTAAATTCGTCATCTAAATATTCATTGCTGCATATCCTAAGTGCTCTTAGGTAAAAACCAATTATGATGCCAGATTTTATTTTATTATTGTGGTGCGAATAAAAATGAACATAATCGTTCTTATTGGTTTGTTTACGGTAGACTTTATAAGATAAATTATTATTTTTATTTATTAGTAGAATATCAAGAAAAGGAATGGAGTTATCTGTTTCTTTTTCGAAAGTAAATTTAATGGTCGGTTCTATTTTGTTCAATTTGTTAGTAATGCTTTCTATTTTAGTGGTTTTCGGGAGGAAAATTAGGATATCATCTATGTATCTATAGTAAGATACATTTTTAGGTAGTCTGTATTTTATTGGTCCGTTCTCAAGAAATTCCCAAAATAAACAGGATAGGACACCACTGAGGGGATTCCCCATAGGTAGGCCAAATTTCTGTTTATAAAAGAAATTGTTGAAAGTAAAATAGGTCATATTAGTGCATAAATTTATAATATTAATTATGTTATTTACTGGAAAGAGTAAGTTGATATTTATTTTGTCGAGATGTTTTTTGAGTAAATTAAGGCATTTATTGGTGGGGACATTTGTGTATAATGATTCTATGTCAAGGCTATTCATAGTTTTATTAGTTAGGTTAAGATTTTTTAATTTATTAAGTAGATCTCCGGAATTTTTTAGGTGAGATGGATTAATCGTACCTAGTAATGGGGTTAGTATTTTTGTAATGGCACGTGCAATTTTATGGGTAGCACTGCCGATACCTGAGATTATGAGGCGCATTGGGGTATTATTCTTGTGGGTTTTTGGTAGGCCATATAAAGTTGGAATTTTGGGGTGGTAATCTATATATGTTAACCAGGTGTTATTCTTATTTATTAGTTGCTTATAGGATTTGTTGAAGCTATCTATTTCTTTGTATATAAAGGTGGAATTAGTTTCTTCGTAAATGTCTTGATTATATAAGAGTTCGGACATCTTTTCGATGTATTTAGATTTATCCATGATAACAACGCCACTACCCTTGTCTGCGGGTGAGATGATGATGTTATCATTGTTAGCAAGGTTGTGTAATGATTTTAGATATCTATGGGGGAGAATTGAGTCCATGGATTGGGTGGTTGTAGTAGAGATGATTCCCTGGATAAAACCCTTAGTAAAGTCCGAGTCCTCGTGTTTGTAATTTCGGGAGACCATGTTGGTTGTTATTTTGGGGTAAATTCCAGTGGCGAATTTGAGTCCAAAACTTAAGATTTCCATCTCAGTATTGGAAAGTATGGTGTCGGAGAGGTTTTGGATAAGTTCAGGGCATCCAATGGATCTCCATCTGCTGTTGGAAATTAGAATGCCTAGTTTTTTGTTTAATCTATTGTTGTGGTTAATATTGAAAGATTTGATCCGGTGTGTAATATTTAGAGTTGTCCTTTTTGAAAGAGAATGGTTTTTATCCTGTCTGATCCTATGTCATAAGAACAAGATTGCCCAGAGACAAGGTTTCTATAACATTTCCATTCCTTCTGCTAGATCGATTCTATATGAAATGAATTTAAATGAATATGACAACGGTTAACTTTTAACCCTTGTTCTGCTTCCTCCTCCTCCTTTGTTTTAAATTCCTCCGTCAATAGCTTCAAATTACTACTAATCCTGTTATACTTTTGACGTTTTCAATCTGCCGCCGGCTTTCAATCAGCAGGCGACATTCAATCACTGATGATTTTTTCTCTCTCTTTTTTTCTTCTTCAGTAGCGTTCGGCAGTCAACTGTCGATTTTACTCTTTCTTTCTTTCTTTCTTTCTTTTGCTCTCGCTTCTTCTTCTTCTTTTTCTTCTTCTTCAACTGGCGTTCTAAAGACACTGGTTGATTGGTCTCTCTTTTTTCTTCTTCTTCTTCTTCTTCTTCTTCTTCTTCTTTCTCTTTCTCTTTTTATAACATTCCTCGTGTCCCTACTCCCTTCTTGTTGTTCTCTGCACGTGACTATTTCTTCCAATCGCATTCTTTGTATAAATTTGAAAACTTTTCCGTTTTGAAATAAAGTTCACCAACCGATTGATAATGGCCGTATTTTAAACGATTGAAATATTTCGGCAGAACTATACAACATGAGTTTTTGAGTTTATTTTTGTTAGTTGTTGAATTGCTTATCCTTTATTCCATTTTTATTTTTACATATATATATATATATATATATATATATATATATATATATATATATATATATATATATATATATATATATACACTATTAGCGTGTGGTTAAACACATTGGATCCAATAGGAATTGAACTCGGCTCAGCGGATTCAATAACCCGTGAAGACAGAGATTAGACAAATCACCCCCCCGCCACTCAATTATATTGTATACTTTTTTTTTAGAGACGAGTGCTTTTTAAAAAATTAATAAATGATCCACCCACCCGGTGACACATCGCCGAAAGCCAGGTTGAGTAAAACACATGCATAAAACTACATTGCTCTCCCAAAAACACATCTGACAATA
Organism: Sepiola atlantica; assembly: GCA_963556195.1. NCBI lineage: Eukaryota > Metazoa > Mollusca > Cephalopoda > Sepiida > Sepiolidae > Sepiola > Sepiola atlantica. Next base: position 52,083,881 of record OY744552.1, read on the forward strand.
GTTAATACAATGTTCTACATAAATGTTGACCCCCCCCCTCCTGATCAATTCTGAATAACGCGAAACAGAAATAAAAAAATTATTTATCCTTTTTTGAAACTGCTCTTCGATTGTTTTTTGTTTTTTTTAGTTGTATTCACCCCAAAGCAAGGCATATTGCCACTGACACGGAAGGGAATACTTCGAATTAAAGGGTCAGATTTATAGGGAGCCTCTTAAGTGGGGAGTTGTGCTGCGAGATGTTTGTTCACATTACATTTAAATTTTTGCATGTCGGTACACTCGCAGAAACAGGGAGAAAGAGAAGGACATTCAAAGGCAAGCGGTTCGAAAAAAGAAGCTGTGAGAGTAGAACGTTTTCTGTCTGGTATCTGGGGGGGGGGGGCTGTAAAGGGTGGGATTTTGCTGCTGGCCGGGTTGGTCGGGGATGTTTACGTTTAGAGGTATAAGCGGCAAACAAAAAGGGTATAATAGGGACGAACACAAACAAAAAGGGTATAATAGGGACGAACACAAACAAAAAGGGTATAATAGGGACGAACACAAACAAAAAGGGTATAATAGGGACGAACACAAACAAAAAGGGTATAATAGGGACGAACACAAACAAAAAGGGTATAATAGGGACGAACACAAACAAAAAGGGTATGATAGGGACGAACACAAACAAAAAGGGTATAATAGGGACCAACACAAACAAAAAGGGTATAATAGGGACGAACACAAACAAAAAGGGTATAATAGGGACGAACACAAACAAAAAGGGTATAATAGGGACGAACACAAACAAAAAGGGTATAATAGGGACGAACACAAACAAAAAGGGTATAATAGGGACGAACACAAACAAAAAGGGTATAATAGGGACCAACACAAACAAAAAGGGTATGATAGGGACCAACACAAATAAAAATGATATAAAGGGACCAACACAAATTAAAAGGGTATAATAAGGACCAACACAAATAAAAAGATATAATAGGAACGAACACAAATAAAAATAATATAATAGGGGCCAACACAAATAAAAAGGATATAATAGGAACGGACACAAAAAAGGTATAAAAGGGATCAAAGCAAATAAAAATGATATAATAGGGACCAACACTAATAATAAAAAATATAATAGGGATCAACACATAAAAAAGATACACTAGGGACCCATACAAATAAACAATATCTAATAGGGACCTACAAAAATGAGAAAAGATATAATAGGAACCAACACAAATAAAAGGGATATAATAGGAACGAATACAAAAAGGGTATAAAAGGGATCAAAACAAATAAAAATGATATAATAGGGACCAACAAAAATGAGAAAAGATATAATAGGGACCAACACATATAAAAAGGATATAATAGGCACCAATACAAATAAAAAGAATATGATAGGGTTCAACACAAATAAAAAAAGAAATAATAGGGACCAACAAAAATAAAAAAGATATGATAAGAGCCTAACACCAATAAAAAAGATATAATAGGGACCAACACAAATAAAAAGGATATAATAAAGTTCAACACAAATAAAAAAAATAATATAATAGAGTAAAACAAAAATTTAAAAATTATTATTATAGGGACCAACTCAAGTTATTCCTCATTTGTGTTGGTCCCTATTATATTCTTTTTATTTGTGTTGGTCCCTATTATATTCTTTTTACTTGTGTTGGTTCCTATTATATTCTTTTTACTTGTGTTGGTCTCTATTATATTATTTTTTTTATTTGTGTTGGTCCCTATTATATCCTTTTCATTTGTGTTGGTTTATATTACATCTTTTTTATGTTTGGTGGTCCCTATTATATTCTTTTTATTTGTGTTGGTCCCTATTATATTCATTTTATTTGTGTTGGTCCCTATTATAATCATTTTACTTGTGTTGGTCCCTATTATATTCTTTTTATTTGTGTTGGTCCCTATTATATTCATTTTATTTGTGTTGGTCCCTATTATAATCATTTTACTTGTGTTGGTCCTTATTATATTCTTTTTATTTGTGTTGGTCCCTATTATAAGCATTTTATTTGTGTTGGTCCATATTATATTCATTTTATTTGTGTTGGTCCCTATTATATTCTTTTTATTTGTGTTGGTCCCTATTATATTCATTTTATTTGTGTTGGTCCCTATTATAATCATTTTACTTGTGTTGGTCCTTATTATATTCTTTTTATTTGTGTTGGTCCCTATTATAAGCATTTTATTTGTGTTGGTCCCTATTATAAGCATTTTATTTGTGTTGGTCCCTATTATATTCTTTTTATTTGTGTTGGTCCCTATTATATTCATTTTATTTGTGTGGGTCCCTATTATAATCATTTTATTTGTGTTGGTCCCTATTATATTCATTTTATTTGTGTTGGTCCCTATTATATTCATTTTATTTGTGTTGGTCCCTATTATAATCATTTTATTTGTGTTGGTCCCTATTATATCCATTTTTATTTTTGTTGGTCCCTATTATATCCATTTTTATTTGTGTTGGTCCTTATTATATCCTTTTTATTTGTGTTGCTCCATATTATATCCTTCCTCTTTCATCGCTTCATCCCTCCTCCTCCTCCTTCCCCCTACTTCCGCTTCCTCATATCAAAACCTGACAACTCAATTCAAATTCAATTAATTTGGCAAAAAATAAAACAAGCATTCCTCTGTTGCCATGGATACACCTTTATTAACACTTAGATAGAAAATAGATAGAAAATAGATAGAAAATAGATAGAAAATAGATAGAAAAAAGATAGAAAATAGATAGAAACATACGTCGAGCTCATGCCATTCTATCCTCGATTTGTAGAACTCTTTCAAAGAACAATAACATTTTGTTCTTATTGTTTATTTGTTTATTGGAAACGTGAATAATAATTAAAAAAACGGAACAAGGACAACACGTGACGACGTGCACCTCGCACCTTATGTTTTTTTTGTTCATATTTGTCAAGTTTTATCCTCAATTTACAGGTGTAAAAGACACACCTGTAAAAGAGAGAAAATATATCACCGTTTCTATATAAAATATTTACATTTCGATTATTTAAGCATCACACCAGCAATAATCTTCCTTTTCTACCTCTTCCATGAGCAAAGTTTCTTTCATAGAACTACCCGTCTGTGGAACTCAAAACCGCTGGGCTGCTTCCCATCTGACTACAACATTGTCGTTTTCAAGTCCAATGTAAACAAATTCTTGTTAAGCCGTCCTCCTAACTAATCAAATTCTCCCAAACTTCCACCATCGCTACCAATCATCGCTGTGTTGTGTCACCCTCTTCCTGCCAAACTTATCCTCGAGTGGCCTTTGGGCCCTGATAAGTACTGACTCTTTAGTAAAAAAAAGAAAGAAAAAGATCTTCATCGATTTAACGCAATTGCTGGAACTGACAGAAAACCTGGTCTATCAACCAAAAGCGGATATTATAAAAAAAACATCATAAAAAAAACATCATAAAAAACATCATAAAAACATTATAAAAAAACATTATAAAAAACATCATAAAAACATTATAAAAAAACATCATAAAAAAACATTATAAAAAACATTATAAAAAAACATCATAAAAAACATCATAAAAAACATTATAAAAAACATCATAAAAAAACATCATAAAAAAATATTATAAAAAACATTATAAAAAAACATTATAAAAAAACATCATAAAAAACATCATAAAAAAACATTATAAAAAAACATCATAAAAAACATCATAAAAAAGCATTATAAAAAAACATCATAAACAAACATCTACCACAAAAAAAAAACAACACAATTTTACATACACGTTTATAAATACGATTTTATTTATTTAGTCTTTCCGGTCGTGAAAGAAACTATTCCAGATCAAGTATTCCAGACATAAGGTTCGGTCGATTTCCAAAGAATTACGATGAAGATCATGGATATGTCAATTATCAAATGCTTCGTGGAATGCTGCCTTATTCTCAGCTGCTTGATTGGCTGTGTCATCGTTGGAACGGCTATGAAGAGACGCCATTAACCTTTCGACCTTTCACTGTTGACCTTTCATGGAGCTCTCAAGTCCCGGCCGATTTCCGGGACCCTTTCTCGTTTCATTACAATTTACCATTAAAGACTAAAAGATTGGCCCCAATGTGTATCTTGTGCCCGCCACAGCGGAAGTTACCATCCGATTGTCAATTGCAACACCGCTCCCTCAGGATCAAAGCAAAGCGACACCAGTGTCACCAGCCATTACGTAATTATTGTTTCGTGAAGAATGGCGAAATCCATTTTAAGGATGGTTCAATTTCCATAGTGAGTTTTTCTTTTATTTCTTTTTTCTTTCGGTTGGAAAACTAAAAAAAACAACAAAAAAAAAAACACGAAACGCGCGATTACATAAGCGTTTATCGCAATAATAATAATAATACACTGGAGCCTTTCATGTTCGTACGTACGTTATCACCTTTCACACACATTTAAAATCTATATAATAATACGCTAAGGCATTTCATGTTCGTACGTACGTACGTTAGCACTTTTCACACACATTTAAAATCTATATAATAATACGGTAAGTCATTTCATGTTCGTACGTACGTTATCACCTTTCACACACATTTAAAATCTCTATAATAATACGCTGAGGCATTTCATGTTCGTACGTACGTTATCACCTTTCACACACATTTAAAATCTATATAATAATACACTAAGGCATTTCATGTTCGTACGTACGTTATCACCTTTCACACACATTAAAAATGAAGCAATCCGATCAGTGATTGGTGACTGATCTGATGTCGCTAAGGTAAACAATTCCGACTTTACCCGTTTTAAAATGAATTGTTTCAAAATCAAAACCAAATTATATCATCCCGTCGACTAAAATTACAAATTTAAATAAATACATTTAAAAAAAGTAACATTCGTCTTATTGATTTGAAGAATATTTAGCTGACATTTATTGTTTACGAAAAGAAGAAAGGGTCAGTTTTTAATTAATAGTCTCCTATTGTTTGCTGCTGAAAATAAAGGAAACCATTTTTAGGATGGTTCAACTTCCATTCTGAGTCTTTCCCATCTCCCCTTATTTTTTTCGGTTAGAAAATCGTTCATTAAAAAAACACACACACAAAAACGCATTCTGAGTGAAAAAAAAAACATGAAAAGAAATAACAGAAATCATTGAAAAGTTTTCTTGATATCAAAATAAAATAGTTCACTAACAACACAATTCCACTGAATAAAAGTAAAAAAAAAATGATTTCTAGTAAAACATTAAGAGATTGCTTTGATAGCATGTCAATCATTGGTTTGGTGTTTGTTGTGTCAAAGTTTTTTGTTGTGTATCATTCATTTTGTTTTTAGGATAGTTGCTATTTGTTTTCTGTATTTTCAATTTTCATTTGTTTGTTTCATGTGATGTTTTTGGTTGATAGTTGAAATCAATATAATTGTATGGGTTTGCTTGTTGCCATTACAGTGATGTGAGTGGCCAATAAATTCCATAAATAAGAATTGACTTCCCTCACAAATGAAAACATTATTTTAAGCTTCCTTTTTGTTTGTATTTTAATTTTTTAAATAATTTTTTGTTATTCCCCTTTGTAATTTTTGGGAGCTATCGGATAGAATATTTAACATAATTTGAAATTTTATTTTATCTACATAAGCGTTTATAAATAATTAGCGGGACCTTTGTCTCGGAATACTTCAGAACCCTAAAATAGCCCCCGCCCCCCCCCCCCACCTTGTAAACTGACCGGAAGGACTGTTTTCAACAACCCAAACGCTAAGCATTTATCCACGATATAAAAGAGAAGGTGTCGACCATTACGTAATTATTGTTTGATGAAGAATGGAGGAAGACATTTTAAAGATGGTTCAATTTTTCAATTTTTAGTGTGAATCTCCCCCCCCCCCTTATTTTTTACGGTTAGAAAATCGTTTAAAAACATTTAAAATTGTTCAAAAATACGAAAATCCTGTAACAATTGGCTTAAATCACTAAGGAAACTTTTTTTTAAATCTTCCTTTTTTGTTTTTATTTTTTCATTTTTTTTTTGTTGCCCATTGTAATTTTTGGAAGCTATCGGATAGAATATTTAACATAATTTGATATTTTATTTGATATACATATATAATGTCGCATAGTTTTGTTAGGTTGGGAACATATACACTGCACGAACATATAATACACTGACCCTCAAAGGAGGAGGTAATGGCTGAGAGGATGATACCATGACGAACGAACACTACCCCCCAAAGGAGGAGTAAATGCCTGGGAGGATGATATCATGACAACTGAACAGATACTACATTACCTGCTCCCTAAAAGAGGATGTAATATCTTAGAGGATTAGCCCTAATTATTTAAACGGAGGAGGTAATTCCTGGGAGGACAGTCCTATGAGAACAGAACCGATAGAACACTACCCACCCCACATTAAAAGATAATACAATAATTGATTAAATCAGTTTTATTTTCATTAATTTAATCATGTTTAGTCATAAAAAAATTATTTTTTTTATAGTTCCTTGGCCTTTTGGCTAAGATAAAAGTTTTTTAAATGTAATTTAAAAAATATTTTCTGCAAATAAATAATTCAAAGTATAGTGTATGTTCTCGGCATCGCAACGACATTATACGTTTTACTATCGACGAAAATATTGCGTATATATAAGAAAATATGACAATGCAAATTACAAACGTATATTACAGAATATTACTGTTAAAAATAAATATGTAAATTAGGAATAGCTAAAACTGTTTGTGGGTGTTTGTAGATTACTATATATACAGTATTTCAAAATGTTATTTTTTATAACAGAATTAAATTAGCACAAATTGTTTTGATGTTAATATAGTAAGGATAGGTGGTATTTATTCATTTAGATTAACGGGGCCTGTGTCTTGGCATTGGCTGGAAATTTTAACAAACCAAAAATACCGCCCCCCCCCCCGCAACTAGTGGGTTATAGTAAAATAGAACTGGTTACAGCGAGATAGAGAAAGAAAAATGGCAGAGAGAGAGAGAGAGGGAGGGAGGGAGAGAGGGGGAGCAATGTACTCCCCAGATGAAATAGTCACTAGAAGAAGTACAAGACCCACTAGGGGAGTAAAAGGTTTACACTTCAGGGAGATATAGTGATACTATAATCAGTGCTAATCTTTCACTTCACAGCAGGTTTATTCGAATTAACTTTAAGTAACAAACCAATATGCAGGATACAACCGTAACCCTAACACCATAACACCCTAACTCTAACACCCTAACCCTAACCCTAACACCGTAACCCCCTAACACCATAACACCCTAACCCTAACACCATAACCCTAACACCATAACACCCTAACCATAACACCCTAACCCTAACCCTAACCCTAACACCCTAACACCCTAACACCCTAACACTCTAACCCTAACACCATACCACCCTAACTCTAACACCCTAACACCCTAACTCTCTAACTCTAACACCCTAACCCTAACCCTAACACCCTAACCCTAACACCATAACACCCTAACCCTAACACCCTAACCCTAACACCATAACACCCTAACCCTAACACTCTAACTCTAACACCATAACACCCTAACTCTAACACCCTAACACCCTAACACTCTTACTCTAACACCCTAACCCTAACCCTAACACCTTAACCCTAACACCATAACACCCTAACCCTAACACTCTAACCCTAACACCATAACACCCTAACTCTAACACCCTAACACCCTAACACTCTAACCCTAACACCATAACACCCTAACCCTAACACCCTAACACCCTAACTCTCTAACCCTAACACTCTAACTCTAACACCCTAACCCTAACCCTCATTCAAATAAAACAGGCCCCAACTTTTGATGGGTCCCATTTCTTAATTTTCTGCAAGAATTAAACGTAATTTTGGTGATAAATTGTGTATTATTTTGAGATCTAGAGGGGGCGAGAGAATCAGATATATAGATAGCGAGAGAGAGAGAGATAGAGAGGGGAAGAGAGAGAAAAGGAGATTGATAGAGAGAAGGGATGAGGGGGAGAGAGAGGGAGAAGATAGAGAGAGGAGAAAGAGAGAGAGAGAGAGAGAGAGAGAGAGAAAGAGAAAGAGAAAGAGAAAGAAAGTAATCCCGAAAATGAAACCATCAGAAGAAATATAAGACAGTACGAAAGACACTTTTACACTTTTACTATTCAGTGATACAAGCAATTCGGTATACCTAATTTGCATAAGAGTAAGGAAGAACCTATATAATTCTCTCTCTCTCTTTCTCTCTCTCTTTCTCTCTCTCTCTCAGAATTGTGAGTGGGAAGCTTGACCAGCCACTAACGAGTGCTAACCTTTCACTTAACAACAATTTGTAACGTATTTTAGTTTTTCACACGTGTGAATGTTATCAGGTAAACACATTTGCATAATTGTTATAACACAATACTCATCAGAAAATCAATAATATAAAGTATGTCTAGTGACGCATTGTCAATTACCCACACAAACGTTCAGAATATTGGCATGCGTATTAACCTCCCATCCACCGAGTTACGATTTATTTATTTTCTTTTACGGCATATCAACCCTTGTCAGTTTATTTTATGTTAAATCCGCTCATTTTGATTAAAGTTTGCGTAAAGTTCGAGGGCAGACAAAGAAAGATATGGGAGGATAACATTTGAGAGTGGACAGGGATGGCGCTGAGTAGCACGCTTAGAGAGGCAGAAAATCGGTAGGCTGAAGAAAGATTGTTACCAGGTCATCTTTGGCGCCCCAACGGTCATCCAGATCATGGAGCAGATGAGAGAAAGTTCTCGATATCTTCAAGTATCTATTCATGGTGTTGGCTCTAGATGATTTTAGCTGGGAGATCCGATTTTAGTTTGGGATTTAAATCAGGAAAAAAATTAGAATGACGAACTTACTAACCCTAACCCTAACTTGGAATAGTAATTTGTCTGGCCGAATCTGACTGAAATAAAATAAGCAAGACGGGATCACTATTTCTCACGAAATAAACAATGGCGTCACAACTAAAGAGGTGTGCAGATTTATTTACTGGAAACACAGGAACAGAATGAAGCTTGTACAATGGGTTGGTTAACATAGATAAGACAAAATAACGTTATCCTGGAGTTCATCGACTCGCCTACCGCAGACCTGGTAGAGAACGCAGGGATGTTGTCTGTTTGAGAGTACGGCTGGAACTGGAGATCTTCGCTCATCACGTGGTTTGTGTTTGCGCCAAAACACGATTGCTTGCGTATGAATCTGGTGAAGTGAAAAGGCGAAGGTTACATAATCGAAAGCCGAATCACGTACACCTATACAAAATAGTTGGTTCATGCAACTGCTACATGGTTATTACCTCAGTCAAGGTGAAGGTTATCTGTTCGCGTTTGTTGGTTTGCTTGTGTACAGCCTCAATGTTTTATTTTAACCACGAATATTACGAAGTCTGATTGTATCCGACCCCCTCCAAATCGAGCATTCACAGCGCCATCCCTGTCCACTCACGGATGTTATCCTCTCATCGTATGTCTCTTGAAAATTACACAGACTTTAATCAAAATGAGTGCATTCAACATGAAATATACTGAAAAGTGTTGATATGCCGTAAAACAAAATAAATAAGTACATCAACTCTGTCATGGATACAAATATTCTAAACGTTTATGTTGATAATTTACAATGAGTCACTAGACATACTTCATATTATTGATTTTCTGATGAGTATTGTGTTATAACAATGTTATGTTAATGTGTAATAGGCATTATTTTCTAAAGATATTGATAAATTAGTTACACCACTATCGATATTGATGAGTGTTGGCGCAC
>OY744552.1:52101183-52103683 GCA_963556195.1 Sepiola atlantica
TTTTTTTTCCCAGTTTTTAAATAGTTTTTCTCAATTAAAACAAACATTTTTCCCGGTTTTTTCTTCCAGTTTTTAAATAGTTTTTTCTCAATTAAAAAAATTTTTTTCCCCCAGTTTTGTCTTCCAGTTTTTAAATAGTTTTTTCTCAATTTTTAAAAAGATTTTTCCCAGTTTTTTCTTCCAGTTTTTAAATAGTTTTTTCTACATTAAAAAAATAAAATTTTCCCAGTTTTTTCTTCCAGTTTGTAAATAGTTTTTTCTAAATTAAAAAAAATAATTTTTCCCAGTTTTTTCTTCCTGTTTTTAAATAGTTTTTTCTACATTAAAAAAATAAAATTTTCCCAGTTTTTTCTTCCTGTTTTTAAATAGTTTTTTCTCAATTTTTAAAAAGATTTTTCCCAGTTTTTTCTTCCAGTTTTTAAATAGTTTTTTCTACATTAAAAAAATAAAATTTTCCCAGTTTTTTCTTCCAGTTTTTAAATAGTTTTTTCTCAATTTAAAAAAGTTTTCCCAGTTTTTTCTTCCAGTTTTTAAATAGTTTTTTCTCAATTAAAAAAAAAAAATTCCCAGTTTTTTCTTCCAGTTTTTAAATATTTTTTTCTCAATTTAAAAAAAATTTAATCTAAAAAATGTTTTCTTTTAATGCAGTTTCTCCCAGTTTTTATTTTTCAGTGATATCATGTGTGTCATTTGTTTTAGTTTTTTGTTGCACTGATTAGACATGGCGGCGGCGGCTGACATTTACCCATTCTATTCGTATTTCCTTTATTCAGGTCCAAGAGCACGAGTCACAGCTGTTCCTGTCCTATTTTAAAAAAGGAATTATGTATGCTATTGCTTATCATAATTATTATTGGTGGTGGTCGTGGTGGTGGTGGTCGTGGTGGTGGGAGTGGTATTGATAGCGTAGGTGTTGTTGTTGTTTTGGTTGGTGGCACTTATGATGATGATGGTGGTGATGATTATGATGATGATGATGATGATGATGATGATGATGATGGTGTTTGGTGAGAGCAAATTTGTTTGGTGTTTGAAAAACAATAAAATAAACAACGGCGTCACAATGACGTCATTTCCGGTGTAATAAGTCGTCATTTTGCCAATTGACGGCAGTCCAAGTATGGTTTAAAAACACGCTCGTTTGTCAATAAAATGTCTTTAATTAATTGTATTAATGATTTTTATCAATATTACTGTTGAGAAAAATATTCTAAATACATATGTAAATTTGAGAATAGCAGTTATAAGTGTATATTTGTAAATATGAATTTATTAGAAGTTTAAAAGAAAATGATGATGTAAATTGCGAAAAACGCATGTTGTTTGGGCGAGTTTTCGTATGACTATATATACGAGCTATGAGAATAGTATTTCATATGTATTACCGCTGACGAACATACTGAAGACATGGTGTATTCTATGAGAATAGTATTTCATATGTATTACCGCTGACAAACATACTGAAGACATGGTGTATTCTATGAGAATAGTATTTCATATGTATTACCGCTGACGAACATACTGAAGACATGGTGTATTCTATGAGAATAGTATTTCATATGTATTACCGCTGACAAACATACTGAAGACATGGTGTGTTCGAATTGCAGTCTCATCGTGAAATTTGTTTATACTTTATTTATGTTATTTAATCTAAATGAAGTAATTAGTAGTTTCGCAATGTAATTCTAAGGTCTACAAAAATTCTCGTCCACTTGAAAATTTATTAATTGGGAGTTACCCCCCCCCCCCCTGTAATCGTTTACAAACATTATCGCTGACGGACGGACAGACATACAGACAGACAGACAGACGGACAGAGAAACTGCTCGTTATATTATGTTGTTGCTTTTTTTTGCTGACAGGGCTGACTTATCAAATCCTACTTTCCCGACCTTGTGTTCCATCTTACCGCTGTGGGAGGAAGATAAAAAAAACACACTAAAAAAAAAAAAAATTTTGCAAGAAGAATACAAATCAATCCCGGTGGAAATACAAAGAAAAATGATAACATTTTTTTTCTAGCTCATCAATTTATATTCGCAGTTAGGGGTTACGGTTAGGAGTTAGGGTTAGGGTTAGGGTTAGGGTTCGATTTAGGGTTAGGGTTAGGAGTTTGGATTCGGGTTAGCGTTAGGGTTAGGGTAAGGGTAAGGGTTAGGGTAGGGTTAGGGTTCGGGTTAGCATTAGGGTTAGGGGCTAGGGTAAGGGTAAGGATAAGGGTAAGTGTTAGCGATAGGATTCGGGTTAGGGTTAGGGTAAGGGTTAGCATTAGGGTTAGGGGCTAGGGTAAGGGTAAGGGTAAGGGTTAGTGTTAGCGATAGGATTCGGGTTAGGGTTAGGGTAAGGGTTAGCATTAGGGTTAGGGGCTAGGGTAAGGGTAAGGGTAAGTGTTAGCGATAGGATTCGGGTTAGGGTTAGGGTAAGGGTTAGCATTAGGGTTAGGGGCTAGGGTAAGGGTAAGGGTAAGGGTTAGTGTTAGCGATAGGATTCGGGTTAG
>OY744552.1:52113683-52128683 GCA_963556195.1 Sepiola atlantica
AACTGACCTATCTACGAACGGGATCGAACTTACAACCCTGTGTCTTGTAATCCAACGTTGTTAACACCTTGGCTAGTAGGTCAGCTGCGCGATTGAGACATATAAGTACGGTTTTGATACAAATTCAAACCGATGATGATGATGAAGAAGAAGAAGAAGAAGAAGAAGAAGAAGAAGGAGGAGGAGAAGAAGAAGAAGAAGAAGAAGAAGAAGAAGAAGAAGAAGAAGAAGAAGAAGAAAGAGCAGCAGACAGGGATCTGACTTCATGACCTGGCGAATATTTCTTCTATGTTGATACAAAGTCGAAAGTTGATTCTAAAAAAAACGCTTGGAGACGACTCCATCAAACCTGTTTCTGACACGAACATTTTACATTATCACCGAGAAATTATCATTAATATTGTTGTGAAGTTGTCCCACAGAAAATAATAAATAAAGGAAGTCAAGTCGAGGGTTGGTTTAACAAGTGTATTAACAAAGTAACAAACTGACTAGCTCTTGGCTAGACAGTTACAAGACTGTGCTTTGTCTTGAGTGTCTCTGGTGACTCGCACTATTTATAGTGACAACCGGTGTAGTTTCTCCTGTGTAAGAACGGCCGGTGTAACAAATATCATATGTAAGGATTATGTAGCGCCGACCGAGACTCTCATTTCTGGTGGACTTATACCTTGGTACGTGCCTTTGACTTTTACATCCAAAGATTATTGTGACCTTGGATAATTGAAGTTTTCAGCTCCCGTGGGGAGTCTTGTGCCATTTATCCATGTTTGTACGTGATGTTATCACTTATGTTTCTTTCTTGAATTGTTTGGACATGATTTTGTTCATAGAATTTGCTCGTTGCTAGATAACTTTCGATATTATCCCTTTCCCCTAAAATATTAATTTGTTCTGTTTGTTGTTTTATTTCATGCATAATTACCCATTTCTTTTATCTTCATATAACATTTTTTGTTTTGAATTTAACTTGGTGTTCGAGTTGTCTCTTGCCTGTTCGTATTTATTCCTTATTTCTATGTGATGTCTTGAACTGGAGAATCCCTCTTCCAGTATTCTGTTATTGATATCAGGGCCTATGAACCACTTCCCTTTTTTCAGTTATCATTGTCACGTGCTATTATGCATTTTGAATGCACGAATCGACAAATGCTAAAACATTTCTTATCTTATTTTTTATTTTTTACTGGCCCATTTGGCGTATTGGTTAGAATGTTCAGTGATGAGCTGGGAGACTAAGGTTCAATTCTCAGTCGAATCTTACCGAACAGTCAAATAATAATACTTGGTGCCTCATCCTAAGCACTCAGCATGATAAGGTGACGATTAATGGAAAGTTTAACAATTCAGGGGGAAAAGTGTCACTCTCCCCTATATCTCGGTGTAGTAGCCAATGAAAAGTGAGCCTTTTGGTCGCCCTCGACTACGGTCGATCCATTTAAAAAAATCTTATTTTATTATTTTTTTTATTGTCTTTTTTTCAGGTGAATTGTTCGAGCAGTTCATTAAACACGGGGGATGTGTTCATTCTTGATTGCGGAGAAACGATCTTTGTGTGGAATGGACCGAAGAGCAGAGGAACGGAAAAAATGAAGGTTTAAAAAAAAAAAAAAAATTTTTTTCCTTGCACATAAAACAAAACTTTGAAAATAAAATAATTAAACAAAAATATTTCTTTAAACACTTGATTAAGCAAAACAAAAAACGATTGAAAGTTTTGTGCTTTAAAAGCAAAATAGCACTTTCCTATAAAAGGCCATTTCCTATAAAAGGCCATTTCCTATAAAAGGCCATTCCTATAAAAGGCCATTTCCTATAAAGGCCATTTCCTATAAAAGGCCATTTCCTATAAAAGGCCATTCCTATAAAAGGCCATTTCCTATAAAAGGCCATTCCTATAAAAGACCATTTCCTATAAAAGGCCATTCCTATAAAAGGCCATTCCTATAAAAGGCCATTTCCTATAAAAGGCCATTCCTATAAAAGGCCATTCCTATAAAAGGCCATTTCCTATAAAAGGCTATTCCTATAAAAGGCCATTTCCTATAAAAGGCCATTTCCTATAAAATGCCATTCCTATAAAAGGCCATTTCCTATAAAAGGCCATTTCCTATAAAAGGCCATTCCTATAAAAGGCAATTTCCTATAAAAGGCCATTCCTATAAAAGGCCATTCCTATAAAAGGCCATTTCCTATAAAAGGCCATTCCTATAAAAAGCCCTTCCTATAAAAGGCCATTTCCTATAAAAGGCCATTTCCTATAAAAGGCCATTCCTATAAAAGACATATTTCCTATAAAAGGCCATTCCTATAAAAGGCCATTCCCTATAAAAAGTCCATTTCCTATAAATAGGCCATTTCCTATAATATGCCATTCCCTATAAATAGGCCATTTCCTATAAATAGGTAATTCCTATAAAAGGCCGATAGATCTAACATTTAAGAGGCTACATTGGAGGCAAAATCTCCATTCAACAGAAATCTCTTAGCTGGTAAGACTTCAAACTTATTGCCCTGAGAAACTTCTGAAATGATATTTCTTGAATAAACAACGCTGTCAATTTTAAAAGAAATTATTTTTTTCTTTGACAAGGCTGTTATATCAGCGAAAGTGTGAGACATATATTTATAAAAAATAACTTTATTCATTTAATAAATATATCTAAAAAATAACGTTTCTTGTTTTTTTTTAAAATTCTATAATACAATTAAAATGCTGATGACGGCTGTGAGCCAGAAACACGTGTCCATGAATTACTTTTATGTACGTATAGAATAATATATATATATATATATATATATATATATATAAAGAGAGAAAGAAAGAGAAGGAGGGAAACATGTCATCCTCAAATCGACGTTTAACTCTTGTCGTCTCAATTAATCATTTGTGTTTATGAAGTGTTTTATTTTCTATTCGTGAAGGGAATGGAAGTTGCCAAGCGAATTCGAGACGAGGAGCGATTCGGAAAGGCCGTTATTTCAATCGTCGGTAAGTCCGAGCCCCTTTTTTTTCGTTTTTCACTCTTCTCTTTAACCTCCCCCCCCCCCCGCACCTCCCCGCAACAGGCCAAGTCAGTAATTGCCAAAACCCTATCGATTTACGGCCTGTAAAAGAACATGGTAGCCAAGTGGTGACGTAATCGCTTAGTCAACGGCGTCATTCATTAAAAATTGGCGTCATTCTTTTTCTTCTTCTTCTTCTTCTTCTTCTTCTTCTTCATCTTCCTTTTTTTTTCTTTTTCTTTTTCTTCTTCTTTTTCTTCTTCTTTTTCTTCTTCTTCTTCTTCTTCTCCTTCTTTTTCTTCTTTTTCTTCTTCTTCTTTTTGTTGTTGTTGTTCTTCTTCTTTTTCTTCTTTTTCTTCTTCTTCTTCTTCTTCTTCTTCTTCTTCTTCTTCTTCTTCTTCTTCTTCTTCTCCTCCTCCTCCTTCTCCTCCTTCTTCTTCTTCTTCTTCTTCTTCTTCTTCTTCTTCTTCTTCATCTTCCTTTTTTTTTCTTTTTCTTTTTCTTCTTCTTTTTCTTCTTCTTTTTCTTCTTCTTCTTCTTCTTCTCCTTCTTTTTCTTCTTTTTCTTCTTCTTCTTTTTGTTGTTGTTGTTCTTTTTCTTCTTTTTCTTCTTCTTCTTCTTCTTCTTCTTCTTCTTCTTTTTCTTCTTCTTCTTCTTCTTCTTCTTCTTCTTCTTCTTCTTCTTCTTCTTCTTCTTCTTCTTCTTCTTCTTCTCCTCCTTCTCCTCCTTCTTCTTCTTCTTCTTCTTCTTCTTCTTCTTCTTCTTCTTCTTCTTCTTCTTCTTCTTCTTCTTAACAACAACACAAACAAAAAAAAACAAAGCAAAAACAAAAACAAAAATAAAAACGAATGGTACCAAATACAAAGTCCACAGGTTTTTAAACCCACCTAATGAACTAGTATTGTCCTGGCCTTTGGGTCTGGATTTACGCCGGTCTATTGGGGGTTGTTCGGTCCTGTGCAGTTCTAGGAGGTGCACCCTCCCAGGCTTCGCCTCCCCTCTTTGGGGTGGGAGTAAGTTTATTGCTTACTGTCTGAGGCGCCCTACCGGGAATGCCGACGGGGCTGCTCGGGCAATTTTTAAATGGCTAGATTGCTCATCCCTCGAGCGCTGGCTTATCTAATCCCACTTTCCGTCCTTGTGTCACATTTTACCTTGTGGGAGGTAGATAAATAATTATCAGAATACGTATGTAGGTGGATATCGTAGGATAAAATAAAGTTTCCAGTTTGCAAGTATTGGAAGGATACTTTCTGAAGAAGGTGGGAACTACAATGGTCGAAACGTTGTAAAAATAGAAACCCGAAAAAAATAAGGATAATAGGTCGAAACGTATAGACAATGTGAGCAAATAATAAATCGAACCCCAGTTAATAAAACTAATAAATTACTTAAACACACACACACATACACACACACGCGCGTGCGCGTGCAGTTTGAATTACCTACTAGACACCATCCTCAAGTGTCTTCGGTCTCTCTGTACAAGGGTTTGTCAGGACCACCTGACATGAGAATACTTCCCCCTACAAGTAAACCCTGACCAAATATTCAAAATTACATAGTATTCAAAGCCCAAATAAGATCCACTCGACACGGCTATACACTGGCTCATACGAGGAATGGTGCACCTTCTCTCTCTTACTCTCCCCTCTCTCTTAGTCTCTCTCTCTCTCTTACTCTCTCTCTTTACTATAAATCTAAATGAAATTTCCATGAACAAAATCTCTTTCCTAGAACATCCCGTCTGTGGAACACGATACCACGAGTCTGCTTCCCAGCCGACTACAACATGGTCGTCTTCAAGTCTAACGTAAACAAATACTTGTTGAGCCGTCCTGTTGGGAAAGTCTTTTAAAGTAATCTTCTGCCTATCCAATCGTTTTCCAATCTTCTTGCGGCAGCAATCGTCGTCCAACTGACAGTCTCTTTCACCCTTAGCCTCGAGTGCCACTCGGGCCTTGAGAATCGACGACAGTTAAAAAAGTATGGGGAAAAACTGGCTTTATATTATATATAAGATATATAAAAATATCTACCATGTAATATGTAAACTTTAGGATTTAATCTACGACAGAGAGAAAGGAGATGAATAACAACAAAGCCACACGTTAATTATTCAGAAGGCATTTCCTCTTAAGCATCGAAGAATTCAGAGTTTTGGTTGAGTAATTTCTCCGCAAGGAAGTAAGTGGCGATAGCCGGCTTATCCTCTATACAATCTAGCATCTGACCTTTAAGATGGCGCCCTTTAATTGTCTCATTTCAATATAGGACCCGTATCTGTTCATCCGGTGATGAGCCCCCATTTTGGAAGCATAGAGGAGTGTGGGGTTAGGGTTAGGGTTAGGGTTAGGTCCATCAGTTGACATTACTCCCAGGTCCACTCTGATCCGAAGTGGTAGTACCTGTCAGGGTTTAAATAATTTTTTTTATCCCAGACATGACCACTCTGAAATCCATTTTCCTCAACCCTTTCTATCTTTTAGCCTTTCTTATTTTACAAGCCTACATTCTGGGGGTTGCCTTTATCCCACCCAACCATGACGAACTCTACATTCTGGGGGTTGCGTTTATCCCACCCAACCATGACGAACTCTACATTCTGGGGGTTGCCTTTATCCTACCCAACCATGACGAACTCTACATTCTGGGGTTTGCCTTTATCCCACCCAACCATGACGAACTCTACATTCTGGGGTTTGCCTTTATCCCACCCAACCATGACGAACTCTATATTCTGGGGGTTGCCTTTATCCTACCCAACCATGACGAACTCTACATTCTGGGGGTTGCGTTTATCCCACCCAACCATGACGAACTCTACATTCTGGGGGTTGCCTTTATCCTACCCAACCATGACGAACTCTATATTCTGGGGTTTGCCTTTATCCCACCCAACCATGACGAACTCTATATTCTGGGGGTTGCCTTTATCCTACCCAACCATGACGAACTCTACATTCTGGGGTTTGCCTTTATCCCACCCAACCATGACGAACTCTATATTCTGGGGGTTGCCTTTATCCTACCCAACCATGACGAACTCTACATTCTGGGGTTTGCCTTTATCCCACCCAACCATGACGAACTCTACATTCTGGGGTTTGCCTTTATCCCACCCAACCATGACGAACTCCCTATTTCTCAGCTGTTACTACCCTTTTTACTGCCTTCCCTATTTCCCAACTACCCCCTCGCCCTCCCCGCAAACTTGAGTATGGCACAAAATTGTATCCAGTGGCAAGACCCCAATTTGGGATATTTAGGGAGTTGAGACACCTTTTAGTTATCACTCTTTGAATGGAGATGTTTGAGTGACACCTAAGGGTCAGAGGTGACTTCAGAACACGGAAGTCGACGAAACCACATGGCTGTTCGACGGAGAATTTCTGTCGCTTGGCTGGCAAGTTTTTAAGGAGGAAAGATGTGTCTGCGGTGCCGCCCGAATGGGGTGCGGACGCACACAACATAACGTAATGTGACGAGCTATTCGTCTGTCTGTCTGTCTCTCTCTCTCTCTCTGTCACTGTCTGTCTGTCTGTGTCTCTCCCATGCGTACGAAAGTAACCTGTCTCTCTGATGTTTTCTGTGCCTGTTCTCTATTTGTAGACCAGGTCAGAGTGCCCCCCGCCGCCGCTCGGGGGAGCTAGTTTTTCTCCACTGTCCGGCTTTGTGCCACATTTGGCTCCGTTTGGAAGTCACGTGGTTTCGCAACTTCCGTCTGGGGTCACCCCTGACCTTTAAGGTGTCACTACAACTATTCCATTCAAACACGTATATTCTTTGGCCAATTAAGGGCCACATTTTTTTAACCCCCTAATTTTTATATTTGATAAAGGAACAGTCATTGTCTTGTTCAATTTCTTTCAGCAACTGTCTACAATCCGCAGTGGTTAGGGTTAGGGTTAGGGTTAATACCTTAGTGTACATATCCTGTACTATGATATAAGTTTTCCCATTTCTATTTTAGTAGGTCTAAGGATGGGTTATTTACGAAAAGCTTTTAGGATCTTTCAACAAATACCCCCTCTCTTTATCCCTCGCCACCTCTCTATCTCTTTCGCAAATTGTTTATTGGTGCCCATAAAATCTACTTTGCATAAAGTAAACAAGGGCCTGCCATGACGAATGAAATGTGAATTATGGTAAGATAATTTTAAAGAATTACGTACAGAGAATTGGGAGAAAAGATTTGAGGTTTAGGTTTAGGGTTAGGGTTAGGGACAAGCTTAAGGTTAGGGTATATCAAAAGAAAACATGTGGTGGTTGGAAGATAAACCATTTGTTTTCTTTGAAACATGAACGAAACTCTTCGGAAATAAAAAGTAAAATTATCTGGGCCGAAAGAAAAGTATTTCGTTTCTTTTCCAAACAGAAGTTAGTTTATATATTATATGAAGCTTTTGCTTTTTGTCTAAGTGCAAAGTGTAGTATCTGTTCTCATGCTATACTTCATCTTTTCTGTCCCTGCTCAGTGATGGAAAAATCCTTCTAGACTAAGGTAATATTTTAAACAAATTTGAGAAACTTACTTGTTTCTCAAATTTGTTTAAAATATTACAACAAAATGGCCACGAGCTCACAATTCTAGCCCCGTCAAATTACCCTATCAGTACCTCAAAATTACAATTTTTATTAGTAGTAAATCATATTTTAAAGGAAACATATGGTTTAAAAGTAAACCATTTTTGCTATATAACACGAACGGAACTTTTCGGAAATAAAAAGTAAAATTATCTGGGCAGCAAGAAAAGTATTTCGTTTCTTTTCCAAACAGAAATTAGTTAGGCCACACATTGTATAACTATTTTGCTTTTTGATTAGGAGCAAAGCGCAATATCTGTTCTGATACTACAGTTAGTTTATGAGTGAGTCCGGCCTCTAAAATTGAAACTGCATTGACCAAGATGAAAAGAAATTGCGAACAGTGTAACGACCCCAGCCACTCGTTCCCAATATGGCGTCTTTCTAGACTGTGCAAGGTCACTGGAGCCCGGCAGTAATCTGAGCGCAGCTCGGTAGTTAGAGACAAACCGATATTAAAGTTGAATATACAGGGTGAGTCACAAGTATACAGACAGCAACAAAACCTCACTACAAAAACAGCAATTGGGCTCCGTGTATGGCCATTCCTATAACAGTCTTTTACTGGAGGCGATGTGAATTTTTTAAAGAAAATTAATATAGCAGTTAAAAACAAAGGAGAGATTTATGTGTTTTACATACGGAATAATAAGAACCCTAACCCTAACCCTAACCTTAACCTTAACCTGAACCCTAACCCTAACCCTAACCCTAACCCTAACCCTAACCTGAACCTGAACCTGAACCTTAACCCTAACCCTAACCTTAACCTTAACCTGAACCCTAACCCTAACCCTAATCCTAACCTGAACCTTAACCTGAACCATAACTCTAACCCTAACCTTAACCTTAACCTGAACCCTAACACTAACTCTAACACTAACCCTTACCCTTACCCTAACCTTAACCCTAACCCTAACCTTAACCTAAACCTGAACCCAAACCCTAACCCTAACCCTAACCCTAACCTTAACCTGAACCTGAACCCTAACCCTAACCCTAACCTGAACCCTAACCCTAACCCTAACCCTAACCTTAACCTGAACCTGAACCCTAACCCTAACCCTAACCTGAACCCTAACCCTAACCTTAACCCTAACCTGAACCCTAACCCTAACCCTAACCCTAACCCTAACCTTAACCCTAACCCTAACCCTAACCCTAACCCTAACCCTAACCCTAACCTGAACCCTAACCCTAACCCTAACCTTAACCTGAACCTGAACCTGAACCCTAACCCTAACCTTAACCTTAACCTGAACCCTAACCCTTACCCTAACCCTAACCTTAACCTTACCTGAACCCTAACCCTAACCCTAACCCTAACCCTAACCTGAACCTTACCCTAACCTTAACCCTAACCCTAACCTTAACCTTAACCTGAACCCTTACCCTAACCCTAACCCTAACCTTAACCTGAACCTGAACCCTAACCCTAACCCTAACCTGAACCCTAACCCTAACACTAACCCTAACCTGAACTCTAACCCTAACCCTAACTCTAACCTGAACCCTAACCCTAACCCTAACCTTAACCTGAACCTGAATCTGAACCCTAACCCTAACCTTAACCTTAACCTGAGCCCTAACCCTAACCCTAACCCTAACCCTAACCTTAACCTGAACCTGAACCCTAACCCTAACCCTAACCTGAACCCTAACCCTAACCCTAACCTGAACCCTAACCCTAACCCTAACCCTAACCTTAACCTGAACCTGAACCTGAACCCTAACCCTAACCCTAACCTTAACCTTAACCTTAACCTGAACCCTAACCCTAACCCTAACCTGAACCTGAACCTGAACCCTAACCCTAACCCTAACCTTAACCTGAACCCTAACCCTAACCCTAACCTGAACCTGAACCTGAACCTGAACCTGAACCCTAACCCTAACCCTAACCCTAACCTGAACCCTAACCCTAACCCTAACCCTAACCTTAACCTGAACCTGAACCCTAACCCTAACCCTAACCTTAAACTTAACCTGAACCTGAACCCTAACCCTAACCCTAACCATAGTGGACTAATTGCTAAATTTGACAATTATTGACAAATCCGTATGAATAAAAAAACTGATAATGTGAATTTCTTTTCTTTTTTTCGAATTTGTACTTACTCGTGGCCATGATTAGACTCTTTTTCAGAATGCCGTTTTCTCGAAGTAATGACAGTGAAGTATTAGCAGCTAAAAAGATCCCTACTGACTAATCAAAAACCAGGCCTCCAGCCAAAGACTCACACAGTTAGATCTCTCGGCCTTTTATAGGGATGCCCATGGCTCTGTGTCAATGTGCAAGTCTGACCAATAGTTTTAAAGCCTATACTCCTTTATTGTTTTAAGTATTAGAAGTAGTAGCAATAGTAAAAGTAGTTCTATTCACATTTTTCACCCTTCTATGACACACTTGGCCTGCTTATTTTGAGGCCGCTTTGTAGAGTAGTTTCAGAGCCTATATACTATTAGAACTCCGAGAAAACATTTTTGTTTCATATTCCGATTCATGCAGGACTTGATGTGTCATAACTAACCCCCTTTTTTTCTTCTTGTATTTCTTTATTTTTTTCCAGACACCAAATGGGACTCCGATCCAGATTTCTTTAAAGAATTGGGCGATAATGGCGAAATTGCCTCGGCCGACGACGGAGGCAATGACGACGACTTCGAAAAGAACGAACAAAAAATCTTGAAATTATTCAGGTGATTTGGCATCTTTACCACTTTTGGTATTATTAGTACCCCCCCCCCCTCCAACGATCGCATACATTCAATGTGCACACAAGCAAGCAAGATTACAAGAGGTTTAGTATAATACTAAACATTCTGGGGTTCGACGGTTCATCCAGTATATATATATATATATATATATATATATATATATATATATATATATATATATATATATATATATATGAGTGTGGTCGGTGGAGGGTCGTAGGCGCAGAAGTTGGTAAAAAATCTTGATTTGAGTTCACCATTTTCCGAAACTCTGTTCACACTTCATTGAAGGCTTGAAAAAAGAAAAAGGTTTCCGAAAATTACTTTAAAAATATCTTTACAAAAAAAGAAAAACGAAAAAAGAAATTGGGATTTACCTTGTTTCTAAAATCGTTCAAAACACTTAGTTTGAAATAGTAAGTTACACACACATACACACATACACACATACATATATATATATATATATAGATACATATATATATATACATAACTAAATGTATGTGTGTATGTGTAT
This sequence comes from Sepiola atlantica, assembly GCA_963556195.1. Taxonomy (NCBI): domain Eukaryota; kingdom Metazoa; phylum Mollusca; class Cephalopoda; order Sepiida; family Sepiolidae; genus Sepiola; species Sepiola atlantica. The sequence continues at coordinate 52,124,512 of OY744552.1, forward strand.
GTGTATGTGTATATGGGCACGATGTTTGTGTGTACACTAAGGAAAACAAAAAAATATTATTTATGCATTCCTCAACGTTTCGTCTTTATTTCAAGACTTCCTCAGGATGATTGTCATAAAAAAATAACACACAGGTACACAATGTTTCAAGCAAAGGTGGTAGCCATGGTTCCCCTGAAGGGCCGCTTAGGAAAAAATAAATTCTTATCGACTTGGCGTCGTTTGTTTCCGGACAAGTACCAAATTTTCGCAACGGGATTCTACCTTTTCTTTGCCCTTATTTGCATAAAACTACTTTAAACTAAATATAGCCCACCTTACTCACCCTTACGCCTTGCAACTCTCTTCATAAATTCATAATGATCAGTTTATTAGCTTAGGAGTGAATCCTGTACACACAAATATATAAACATGTATATAAACTTTAAATGAATTGAGATAGCTTGTTTTTATATTTGACCTAAACTAGTTTCAGTATTTGAAATTTAAATGAGTGATACGTTGTAAAATGAAAAGAAAATCTATTTCCTTAAAAGTTAAACAGATGTCACTCCAGATGTCACTCCAGATGCCACTCCATTTGTAACGCTAACATAACTGATAATGTGAATGTCTTGGGTTAGGGTTAGGGTTAGGGTTGATGATAATGTTAATGTCTTGGGTTAGGGTTAGGGTTGATGATAATGTTAATGTCTCGGATTAAAGATAAACTTCACACGCAGACGATTTATAGCACCCGGCAAATCAGCAGATGACGATAGGAGGCCGTGCAAAAAGTAGGTTCAGTGAGGCGAGAGTGTCTTTCACCGAATATTAACGGTTGGCAATGGCGGCCGTAGGCACTCCTCAAGGATTCTAAATATTTGACTCAAAGATTAATCGGGAATGCTTGAATTACTATCAAGGTTTTTCAATGGCACAGTTTTTTGGGGGGGAATCATCATATTCGGTTTAAGTATGTTTTATATGAAACTAAAAGTATTCTTTTAGTAGATAGAGCCTATAGTGAAACGGTTTAAGCTCAATATACGAGATAGAGCAATTATAAAGATAAAGATAAATGAAAGAAGAGGGATAAACATGTACGAATGTACAAATTTATTTCAACTACGATTGTTCAATGCAAGGTGTACTCAGTAAAAACATGTTTATTATTCTTTCCTTAAGCCAAGGCTTTTCAAAGATTAAACTCTTATCATCAGAGGAATTACATAGATGGATAAGTTGGCAGTGGAAGAGCCAAAATTCAACATTTGAAAAAATATTAAGTAATGGAGAGTGAGAATGTGAGTGTAAAAAAGATATGGGGTCAGTCCAGTTGGTAAATGTCCGTTGATAAGGTGTCCAGTGAAAGGAGATTTAAAGATGGAAAAGAAGGGTTTCCGTGAAGGCAGCATTGAAAAAGTTCAAGAATGAAGTAAATCCAATAGAAAGATGTTTAGTTCAATCGTAGGTGGAACGCACTTTATATATATATATATATATATATATATATATATATATATATATATATATATATATATATATATATATATATATATATATAATGATAATAATACAGGTAAAAACATCCACAGGGTAGTAATCCAAAGAATTTCAACCGGGTTTATAAAAAGTGCTCAATATAAAATAGAGCTTTATATATATATATATATATGTATGTTTCATCTTTATTACGACTCACCAGTGTGGCTGATGATTAATTATTTCCAATTTCTTTTTATTTGCAGCGTTTGTGATGCTAAAGGCGAACTGGAGATTACCGAAGTTGGCTCTCGACCTTTAAAGCGGGACATGCTTGATTCAGATGTAAAACAATTCTTTAAACTTTTTGCCTTTTTTTTTTTAAATTTGAATGCGCACTTTCAACTTCTTCTGTGTGTGTGTGTGTGTGTGTGTGTGTGTGTGAAAAGTATATTTATAGGATACATATCCGACAGAATATATAGGTATAAAAAAGAAATAACGAAATAAGTATTTTTTCGAGAACTTTAATTGAGTCCAATAATATCTGATTTTCTAATTCCATATAATTTTCCATATAAATTTCTAATATAAAATATTTTTATTAGAATGACAATGCGCCACCTCGCATAGCAAAGAGAGTCAAAGCTTCTTTTTTTTTGTTCAAAATGTCAACTCAATGAAACGACAAGCAAACAGTCCTTTTAGCTAGGAGCAAAGTATAGTATCTGTTCTTATACTTTATTTTTTCTGATGCGGTGATGATCGGATCCACAGACTGCGGATAGGGGATATGGCCTTCAGATATGGATATTAATTGAATATACTAAATAAGAAATGCCGGACAACACCACTGGTTACCCTTGGGCAAGGCCTAGCACCCGTCACCCATCCTACCCACGTTAGTGATAAAGAAAAACAATGGCAGCAGGTTGTGGGATATGGATATATGTCGGATAAGACAGACATTATCTCTGGATACATTTAAAGTGGGTTAGGGTTAGGGTTAGGCTTAGGGTTAGGGTTAGGGTTAAAGTGCTTTGAAAAGGATGTTTCGCGTAGACGATGGAAAATTCTCAAATTACTCTGAGCTCGTAGGGTTAGGGTTAGGGTGTTTTGCGGAGGGTTAGGCTTAGGGTGAGGGTTAGGGTTATGCTTAGGCTTAGGGTTAGGGTTAGGGTAAGGCTTAGGCTTAGGCTTAGGGTGCTTTGAAAAGGATGTTTCGCGTAGACGATGGAAAATTCTCAAATTACTCCAGGCTCGTAGGGTTAGGGTTAGGGTGTTTTGCGGAGGGTTAGGGTTAGGGTTAGGGTTATGCTTAGAGTTAGGGTTAGGGTTAGGGTAAGGCTTAGGCTTAGGGTGTTTTGAAAAGGATGTTTCGCGTAGACGATGGAAAATTCTCAAATTACTCCAGGCTCGTAGGGTTAGGGTGTTTTGCGGAGGGTTAGGGTTAGGGTTAGGGTTAGGGTTATGCTTAGAGTTAGGGTTAGGGTTAGAGTAAGGCTTAGGCTTAGGCTTAGGGTGCTTTGAAAAGGATGTTTCGCGTAGACGATGGAAAATTCTCAAATTACTCCAGGCTCGTAGGGTTAGGGTGTTTTGCGGAGGGTTAGGGTTAGGGTTAGGGTTAGGGTTATGCTTAGAGTTAGGGTTAGGGTTAGAGTAAGGCTTAGGCTTAGGCTTAGGGTGCTTTGAAAAGGATGTTTCGCGTAGACGATGGAAAATTCTCAAATTACTCCGAGCTCGTAGGGTACTACGGTTACTAGTAGAAGTTGCGATCACTAGTACTGAACTAACCCTAGAAATAGGGCGACCGCAATTGAAAGACAACTATCCGTGCAATAACTAACTGAACTAAATCAACCCAATGAAATTACCAGCAAACAATCCGAATCTTTTTTATTTTTTTGAACACAGTTCACCCCAAACAAGGCAAGTAGCCACTGTAGACTTAAGGGGATGCCGAGAATTAAGGTGAAAGTTTAGGGGGCCAGCCTAAATTTGGAGTTGTGCAGCAAGATGCTTGTTCACATTAGTTTTAAATTTCTGCATGTCGGCACAGTCGGAGAAACAGGGAACAGGGAGGGAGTTCCAGAGGCCAGCAGCTCAGAGAAAGAAGCTATAGGAGTAAAAGGCTCTCCGACATCTGGGGGCATCCACAGTGAATGGATGGGATTTAGCTGATTGTTTGGTTGGTCGAGTGTATTTACGTCGAGGGGGCACCAGAGCAACAAGTTCATCGTAGCACATCCCATTGAAGTACTAGTAAAACAGGCACAAGGATGCAACATTGCGGCGATGGGATAGGGGCTAGAGCTTGGTGGATAGTGAAGGACCTATTAGATTACCGACTCTTGTTTGGAGCTTGTCTAAGAGGGAGAGACTGGTGGATGGTGCACCAGTTTAGATGTGACAGCAATACTCCATGCATGGGCGGATGGTGATTCACGATTTTGGTCTATTTGTCTCGAGAAAGCTGGAAACGTTTTCCTAAAAAAAATATTGTTTTTTATTTGTCGGAATTGTTTGTAGAAGACCCCAGCCAAAAATACCTCCGCCTCCACAAAAAAAGCAGACAAAATGCGGATTGTAGTACAAAAACGTTCCGTTACTTATTCAAGATGCCGTCATTGAGTATTTCCATAAACTAACACGGATAGCTGCCCACCATTCCGCGGAGCATTCCACAGTGGCGTTTATTCAGCCCTTTG
>OY744552.1:52133683-52141183 GCA_963556195.1 Sepiola atlantica
TAATTATTTTTAGCTAGTTCTGAATTATTTTTAGCTAGTTTTTAATTATTTTTAGTTAGTTCTATTTTATTTTGAGCTACTTCTAAAATATTATTAGCTAGTTCTAAAATATATTTAGCTAGTTCAAAATTACTATTAACTAGTTCTGAATTATTTTTTAGCTAGTTCTTAATTATTTTGTGCTTGTTCTATATTATTTTGAGCTACTTCTAAAATATTAGCTAGTTTTAAATTATATTTTGTTCTATTCTTTTGCAGGATTGCTTCATTTTGGACACGGGTCCGAGCGGAATTTATGTGTGGATTGGCAAGAACTGCACGGACAATGAACGCAAAACTGGATGGTCAAAAGCGGCGGTAAGTCACATTTCTTTTTTTTTGGGTAAAGATGGGTTACTTTAAATTTATTAATGTTGTAATAAAATACTTTTAACCGATTTTTCTATCTGGACTTTTCCATGGATGACTATTTATATGCAGTTGCCATGGATGACTATTTATATGCAGTTGCCATGGATGACTATTTATATGAAGTTGCCATGGATGACTATATATATGCAGTTGCCATGGATGACTATTTATATGCAGTTGCCATGGATGACTATTTATATGCATTTGCCATGGATGACTATTTATATGCAGTTGCCATGGATGACTATTTATATGCAGTTGCCATGGATGACTATTTATATGCAGTTGCCATGGATGACTATATGCAGTTGCCATGGATGATTATTTATATGCAGTTGCCATGGATGACTATTTATATGCAGTTGCCATGGATGACTATTTATATGCAGTTGTCATGGATGACTATTTATATGCATTTGCCATGGATGACTATATATATGCAGTTGCCATGGATGACTATTTATATGCAGTATGACTACATATCAACCCAACCATTTCATTATCACATCACTACAGTATAAATCTCTATGTATGAGTGGATGAAGTGTGTGAGGTGCGCTGAAGAAAAATTCCTACCAGTAAAATACATAGCCTTGTTGTGCTCGCATACCCTTAATGACTGAAATCATATGCCCCTAATAGGGTTCAGATGAAAATTCATATACACTAAATGTACAAAAGCAAGAAAATTCCCAAATTTTTACACTTTTATTGTCATTAAGGGTATGCGAGCACAACAGGGTTATGTATTTTACTGGTAGGAATTTTTCTTCAGCGCACCTCACACACTTCATCCACTCATGCATATAGATTTATACTGTAGTGATGTGATAATGAAATGGTTTAGTTGATATGTAGTCATACCCTTAATGACAATAAAAGTGTAAAAATTTTGGAATTTCCTTGCTTTTGTATATTTAGTGTATATGCATTTTCATCTTAACCCTATTAAGGGCATATGATTTCAGTATACTGGCAATTTTTCATGGAATATAAAAGGAATCGATGAAAAAAGAAGGACGGAGATTTTTCATTTCTGCGGCAACGTCTTTTGCATTTTGGGGATCTGTAAAGAACGGTGAGCATCACTACACTAGTGCACATTCCGGTGATATCTACATATATTCCAGCAGATGGGCGTGGGGAGGTCAGCTAATCCTCTGGACATCTCACGGTCAGTTGGGTCAGCAGATTAGCCTTTTTACGTAACGATGGCAAGCCATTATCTGAAGTGGTCTTTCTGGGGTGGCGCCTGTGATATCTACATATATTCCAGCCGATGGACAGAGAGAGGGGTCAGTTGGTCATCTTGACAGATCACGGTCAGTTCGGTTTTCGGTGGCCGTTTTGGTCGATCTATGAATTCTCATTTGCAAGTCAGTTGTTCAGTAGAAGAAAACGAGTATCATAGTAACCCCGAAAGAAAGCTTTGTTATTTGTTTGAAACTGGAGTTGCAAAATTACTTGGAGGGAGGATCATATCCGAGACATTGGCTGAATCTTTAGAAAATGACCTCCAGGCTGTAGTGGATTGGGGTCACAAATGGTTGGTAACTTTTAATGCCGCTAAGACAAAGCTCCTTTCCTTCAATAACTACAAAGAACCTCTCCAACCACCGATAGCCATGGCAAATAACACCCTACCTGAGAGTTCATCATTCAAACTCCTCGGCCTAACCTTCACAGGTAACATGAATTGGAACAAATACATCGAAGACATTGCCAAGACTGCTGCAAAGAAGGTTGGCTCCCTCTACCGTACTAGTAAACTCCTCTCACCTGACATTATCCTGTATCTCTACAAAGCCACCATCCGCCCATGCATGGAGTATTGTTGCCACATCTGGGCTGGTGCATCATCTACTAGTCTCTCCCTCCTTGACAATGTCCAAAAAAGAATCGTCAACCTAATAGGTCCGTCACTGTCAACTAAGCTCCAGTCCCTGTCCCATCGCCGCAATGTAGCATCCTTGTGCTTGTTTTACAAATACTTCAATGGATTATGCTCCGATGAATTGGCTACTCTGGTGCCCCCTCGACGTAAATTCACTAGACTAACTCGACTATCAACTAAATCTCATTCATTCACTGTGGAGGTCCCCAGATGTCGAAGAGCCTTCTACTCAAATAGCTTCTTTCCTCGTGTTGCTGGCCTCTGGAACTCCCTCCCTGCCCCCTGTTTCCCCGACACTACAGACATGCAGAAGTTTAAAACTAATGTAAACAGACATCTCGCTGCGCAGATCCCAATCTAGGTTGACTGCCCCTACCTTCTCCCCTCTTTTTTCTCAGTAGCCCCTTACGTCTACAGTGGCGTCCTGCCTTGTTTGGGGTGAACTATGTTAAAAAAAAAAAAAATTTCCTGGTGTCAGAATCGAGCAACAACTATGGACTAGCACAACGAGTGGACAATTACGGTCTGTGCAATGAACGCACACAGGACACATTCACAATGCTACATGCATTCCTTTCGTTTTCTAGTATCAGATGCCAACCTTCATTCCCGGGCAACGCCGGGTGCCGCTGCCAGTCTAAGTATAATTTGTTGAAACCCAACGGTCAAATACGGGTTTTTTTTCTTTTATTCAGGAATTCATCAAAATGAGCGGCTATCCCGATTGGACGCAGGTCACTCGTCTGGCCGATCAAGGCGAGACGCCATTGTTCAAACAGTTTTTTCAAGGATGGACGGACGCCCACGTCGGACCCAAAGCGCGCGCCTACAACATCGGAAGCATTGCTCGTAAGTATGTTGTTATGTCCGCATGATTTCATGGGTTGCTGTTGTTCAGGTTTCACGAAGTCAAACAAATCATTGCTTCTTTTATTTATTCGTGACGAATTGTTAGAATCCTCAGGTTGAACTACTTTACTAGTGAGAAGAATAAAGTGGCATTCAATTGAGACCTTTGAAAAGCTAATAAGCCTTCACTCTAAAATCCAAACTAATATGTATTTATTTGTACACACACACACACACACACACACATATATATATATATATATATATATATATATATATATATATATATATATATATATATATATATATATATATATATATATATATGTGTATCGAGGCAGCATTTTTTCTTTAAGACACGTATTATTAAAAATAACCGACAATTTTTGTCTGGCTATTTTAGTGTTGATCCCTTCAATTTTCCGGATTAAAATCTTAATCTCGGAAGGAAATTGGCTGATGAAACTGCCATAGTGTACATGTTGGTCCAGAGTACTTTCTGACCCGTCTGGGTCCATCGTCATTGTCGGTTATTTTTAATAATATATATATATATATATATATATATATATATATATATATGAAAACATTGTTAAAAATAACAGAATTCGTCTGTTTAATTATACCTTTGTTGATTTTTTAAATTTTTCTGATGGTCTTTTTTTTGTATTAAAATAAAAAAAATAATAAATAAATGTTCCATAGGTTTCACAGGTTTCACGACTGTTTCCGATTCTTCGTCGAATCATCCCCAGGAAGCAAATGAACAAAAAAGCTGGAGAAAAAAGAGAATTTTAAAAAAGACGGTAGAGAAACGCGAAGAGAACGCCCTTCGCATTGTTCCCGGAAGTCGTTGACGATTTTAAATTCAGCAACGCTCGATGTCATCACAGAACAAAATCGCATGACGTTAAGCATTTTAAAATGTTACCACTGGTTTCATATGTGATGTTGTTAATTTTGGGTTGTTGTGTTTTGATGTAGATAGCTTCGAGTATTTTTTAATTTTTTTAAATTGGTTTAACAAAGAACTTTATTGAAGTTATCAGTCCGTATCTACCTAGCAAGTATAGTGTTAAGTCCACGCAAGAACTATTACAAATTTTACAAAGCAAACAATCGGATAATAAAATCATTGCCTCCCTAGACGTAGAAAGCCTATTCACCAATGTATCTGTGATATGAAACCTATAATATATAAATGTATAAATATACAAAGGAAAGGGTTCAGTGTTAATTCGTATCTTTTAGTTTCGTACTTCTGAGTTTTGAATTCAAATTGCGTAAATTATATAATGAGTTTTATTTGCAAATTGATTAAGGTATTCTTAGTAAAAACTATTTATATTTTAACTAGGTTAAAGTATGAGTCTTATAACAGAATAGAAATAAAAAATATTGTGCGTATTTTTTATAGCTTCGCTTTAGATAACAAGATGGCTGTCTTCTCTAGGTAGTGATTTCTGAGACGCTGTCGATGGAGGCGTATCCGATATGAGTTGTTTGTTTTCAGACTTTTGTGTTGTCGCAATGTATATTTTCTGACTGAGAACTTTTTTTTTACTTTCTAATGAGTCCATAGAAGAAAGATCTGATATTGACATACAAATGTCGGTTGGTCTTCTGGTGAACGAAATGGAACCGTAATTGTACCAAAGCTCTGTTTTAAAACAATGATTTGTAGGATGAATAAAATCTTGGCCTTTGAAATGTAACACAATTTTATATATATATATATATATATATATATATATATATATATATATATATATATATATATATAAGTTCTTATAAAAGATATATATTTAGGCATATATTCCTTATAATTTCCGAAATATTTCCAATTACAAGCTCGATGAAGTTGTATTTTAATATTCAGAGCATATATACTGTATAGTTGCATTCCAATGACCACGGGAAAAATTAATCCCAAATCATAATTTTCATATCTACTTCAATTTGTTATTGTTCTATTTCTTCTTCATACTTCCGCAAACAAAATCCCTTAATTTTTTTTTATTATTTCATTTTTCTCTTAATTTTATTGTTTTCAAAATTAAAACATTTTCTTACGCGCGTTTCACATCAAGATCAAGGGAAAATATATGGACTTCAGTCGAACATTGCTGATCATGAGAGCAAGGAGTGGATTTACAAGCAATAGGAACATGCATTATTCCAAAACCAGGAGAACGGAAAATGGAAAAGACCCAAGAACAGACTTGACCCAAAAGATTTGGCAAGCCGAAATACATAAGAAAAACTCACATGAAGAAACACCTTATCTAACCCGAACCCTAACCCTAACCCATATATTTTTTTACGAATTCTTTTTCTCATTTTTTCATAGAAACCAACCGCGCCATGTTTGACGCTCGAATTCTTCACAAGCAGAAAGCATTTGCCGAAGAGGAACAATTACCAGACGATGGAAGCGGCAGTTTATCAGTAAGTTACTCACAATATATTGTAATGGGTCCGACCTTCGAGTTTGAAATCAGTACACCATCAGTACCGTCTGTTTCGAGTTTGGTCCGACCTTCCAAATTTCTATCAGCGTTTTTTTTTAATACTAGAGTATCAACAGAAGCTACTGAAAGTTTACCAGGTCGAACCCCTTCCAAACTCGAAACAGACGGTACTGATGGTGTACTGATTTTCTGTATTAATACAAAAAATAGATATTTACGTTCTCAATTTTGAATCGTGAATCTCTCAATTAATTTGGGCACTTTTTTTTGTCCCCCGCTCTCTTACATCTACTATTTGCGTTTTAATGCAAGATTTTCCATTTCTTGAAGGATTTCAGATATTTCTTTTAAAATAAATTGTGACGGACAGACAGACAGACAGAAAGACAGACAGACAGACAGACAGACAAAAATGCCCCTCATATTATAAATTGATTCTTAACTTCATAGACTGAGACGTTATTTTATATGAATATGAATATTAGTGCGAACATTAGCGAAGCATACTTTTTCTGGTCATATCAAACGGAGGGGGTATACACTAGTATATATATATATATATATATATATATATATATATATATATATATATATATATATATATATATATATATAGTAAGCAATGAAAATATATATGGCAATCAAGCTACACAGAGGCTCCCGTGTTTCATCCCCATGGGGAATCGTCAGGGAGCCTCTGTGTAGCTTGATTGCCATATATATTTTCATTGCTTACTACCTAGCTCTACTTACGTATCGAGCACTGTTCAAGTAAATACTGAAAACTGACACATAAAAAATTATATCTCCTTATAATATTTTATGTGGATACATGAAGTACTAATATATATATATATATATATATATATATATATATATATATATATATATATATATATATATATTATATATATATATATATATATATATATATATATATATATGATTTTATGAAGGCTTACCAAAGCATTCCTTTCAGGACACCAATGATCACCATTAAAGATATTTTTTCTTACAAATATTATTTATTCAAATTAAATGTTTTTTCCTACACGTGTTTCACTACCAAGCAGTTACTTGCTCGGCAGATCATCAGGGAAATTAAATGTCTGGAATACTGGTTTCAACTGCCGACAATAAAAGGTGAAAGATGAGAATAAACAATTGTAAAGATACAATATTTATTAAAACATCAAAAAGTTCAGAGCAAGGAGCCTCATATCCTTAATCCATGGATTTTCAATATTGTATCTTTACAATTCTTTATTCTCATCTTTCACCTCTAAAATTGATTGCTCTATCCAATATATTGAGCTTTACACTATCACGATAGATTATTATTATTAAACGATAATTTAATTATCGTTATTTAATTCAACATTTAAATATTATATATATATATATATATATATATATATATATATATATATATATATATATATATATATATATAACGAATTCTCTTTTAAATCTGTATTTTGCAACGAAACTCAATAATTGTAAAATAGAAAAAAAAAGCTTCGAGAATTTTCAATAACTTTGTTGTTGTTGTTGTTGTTGTTGTTTTGAAAATGTCTTCGACATAATCGTTTAATTTGAAATGTCATCGCCTCGTTCTTTGCAGATTTGGCGTGTCTACAAGAAAGAAATGCATATATTAAAACCTGAAGAATACGGCACCTTCTACGGCGGCGCCTGTTACATTGTCCTTTACGCTTGTACCGGCACTGGTGGCGACGGTTCATTCATCATCTATTACTGGCAGGTAAGAATAAGAAAAAAAAGAAGAAAAGAAAAAATAAAAAAGAGAAGAAGAAAAAAAGACAAAAAAGAAGAAAATAATAATAATAATAATAATAATAATAATAATAATAA
>OY744552.1:52146183-52158683 GCA_963556195.1 Sepiola atlantica
CCACCTGCCCCTGTGTCTAACCTCCTGCAGACGAGGTCAAAAATATCTTATTGGCATTACATTTGAAGATGAGTATGTTGTAGCTCCAGGGAAGTAATCTTATGGCAACGTGTTCCACAAATGAGAAGTCTTGGCAAGAAACTCTGTTCATGGAAATTCCGTTTTGATATTAGGCAGACGGAGGAAAACAGGGACGTTCTTTGCAGTTGTGTTAATGAGACGCGTTCTTGCTGTGAATGTCTCACAAAAGAAAGAACCAGAGATTGATAGTCGCAAAAAAAAAGGGTTGACATGCCGCAAAGCAAAATAACCAAAACCGAATGAAACGATCAAAGAGTTACCGACATTCCACCGGAGCGGCAGGAACGTTTGATCTCTCTCAACCTTTTTTAGTCTTCCACCTGGAACTTTGGTCCGTTCCAACAAACCACCGAAAGTCGGTTAATTGGCGAACCATCTGCTAAAATAGACTTTGCGGCAGGGAAAAGTTTGCACTTTGCTGCATGGCTTGCTGCATTCTGCTATTTTTTGCGAATAAGATTGATTGAGTGATATAAATTATTTACCTCCTCAGGAGGTTAGGCACAAGGCCAGTTTAATCTTACTCCCACAAGGTAAGATGTGACCCAAGGTCGGGTCGGGAAAGTGGGACTTGAAAAGCCAGCGCCCGAGAAGGTGAGCACTCTGGCCATTAAAAATTGCCCGGGAAGCCCCGTCGGCATTCCCCGGTTGGGGCGCCTCAGGCAGTAAGCAATAAACTTACTCCTCCCCAAAGAGGAGAGGCAAAGCCTGGGAGGGTGGACCTCCTAGAACTGCACAGGACAGACCCATAGACCGGCGTAAATCCAGCCCCGAAGGCCAAGACGATACCAGTTTATGGTGTGTATCAATGTTTCAATTACAGGCCAAAAGTTACTGTTGGAGTTTCTAGAACCATATTGGTGAAATGAATCCTATTCATTCAATGTCCATACTAGAACCAGCGTCGTAAACGTTCGACGCTTTTCGTCATTTCTCGTATTGGCGATATATAGAATAATACAAGTCTGTCTATATACCATTAAAACACTTATAATCTTAATTACTCGGTCGCTGGTTTGTAAATAGTAGTAGTAGTAGTAGTAGTAGTAGTAGTAGTAGTAGTAATAGTAGTAGTAGTAGTAATAGTAGTAGTAGTAATAGTAGTAGTAGTAGTAGTAGTAGTAATAGTAGTAGTAGTAGTAGTAATAGTAGTAGTAGTAATAGTAGTAGTAGTAGTAGTAATAGTAGTAGTAGTAGTAGTAGTAGTAATAGTAGTAGTAGTAGTAGTAGTAATAGTAGTAGTAGTAGTAGTAGTAATAGTAGTAGTAGTAATAGTAGTAGTAGTAGTAGTAATAGTAGTAGTAGTAGTAGTAATAGTAGTAGTAGTAGTAGTAATAGTAGTAGTAGTAGTAGTAGTAGTAGTAGTAGTAGTAGTAATAGTAGTAGTAGTAATAGTAGTAATAGTAGTAGTAGTAGTAGTAGTAATAGTAGTAGTAGTAGTAGTAGTAATAGTAGTAGTAGTAATAGTAGTAATAGTAGTAGTAGTAGTAGTAGTAATAGTAGTAGTAGTAGTAGTAGTAGTAGTAGTAATAGTAGTAGTAGTAGTAGTAATAGTAGTAGTAGTAGTAGTAATAGTAGTAGTAGTAATAGTAGTAGTAGTAGTAGTAGTAATAGTAGTAGTAGTAGTAGTAGTAGTAGTAGTAGTAATAGTAGTAATAGTAGTAGTAGTAGTAGTAGTAATAGTAGTAGTAGTAGTAATAGTAGTAGTAGTAATAGTAGTAGTAGTAGTAATAGTAGTAGTAGTAGTAATAGTAGTAGTAGTAGTAATAGTAGTAGTAGTAGTAGTAGTAGTAATAATAGTAGTAGTAGTAGTAGTAATAGTAGTAGTAGTAGTAGTAGTAGTAGTAGTAATAGTAGTAGTAGTAATAGTAGTAGTAGTAATAGTAGTAGTAGTAGTAGTAGTAATAGTAGTAGTAGTAGTAATAATAGTAGTAGTAGTAGTAATAGTAGTAGTAATTGTAGTAGTAGTAGTAGTAGTAATAGTAGTAGTAGTAGTAGTAGTAGTAATAGTAGTAGTAGTAGTAGTAGTAATAGTAGTAGTAGTAGTAGTAGTAGTAGTAGTAATAGTAGTAGTAGTAGTAGTAATAGTAGTAGTAGTAGTAGTAATAGTAGTAGTAGTAGTAGTAGTAGTAGTAGTAGTAGTAGTTGGAGCGACAGTAGTATAAGAGAAAAGAGAGTATTGATTTACTCCTCTCCAGGAGTTAGGCACAAGGCCAGTTTTTATCTTACTAACACAAGTAAGATGTGACCCAAGGTCGGGTCGGGAAAGTGGGGTTTAAAAATTGCCTGCGCAGCCCCGTCGGCATTCCTCGACAGGGGAGTCTCAGGCAGTAAGCAATAAACTTACTCCTCCCCAAAGAGGGGAGGCGAAGCCTGGGAGGGTGGACCTCCTAGAACTGCACAGGACAGACCCATAGGCCGGCGTAAATCAAGCCCCGAAGGCCAAGACAATGCCAGTCTATGGGGTGCAGTATCCATCGGAACAGATACTACACTTTGATCTTAGCCAAAAGGCCAAGAGAAAAGAGAGTAAGATAATTACGTAAATAAATAAACAATGTAAATAAAGAAGTAGAAGAAAAACCCTTGCTATTTTTTGGGGGACCAATAAAATTCATTGATTAAAATTTAAGCGTGATAGACAAAAGTTTGCACTTCTAAGAATCATATTTTTTTTAATATTAGAAGTGACTAGCAGGGTGACCCGACGTTGCTCGGGACTGAATGGGGTCCACTGTTTCACTATGCTCATAGCATCGTATTACTTTCTTTGTTTTTAGTGTCCCCTCCCCCGACGCTGAAATGTTGGAAAACGCTCTGAATTAGTGGCCTTGTATATATGGTTCAAATCGTATTAAAATCGGATATACGTATTTGAAGTTTTCAGAGTGTTCTGCTCCAATGGGTCTATTAGAGGTGGAGGCACATCAATATTCGCCACATAGAGAGTAACGTCGTGATTCGGGACCACTTCCATTGTTTTCCCCGGAGAATTTTATACATATGACATGAATTTCATCAAAATAAGATGAATTTCATCAAAATAAGATGAATTTCATCAAAATAAGATGAATTTCATCAAAATAGGATGAATTTCATCAAAATAAGATGAATTTCATCAAAATAGGATGAATTTCATCAAAATAAGATGAATTTCGCGAGTACTTTCGATTTGATTCGACAAATCATCTTCAGGCGGTGTTAGTCTTGGTTTCTTAATATGTCTTTACTGTTGATTTTTTAAAATTATTATAACGGCCAGTAATTTATAACTTAAAAGGAACGTCTATAATATTGAGATGTTACATGAGAGCGTGATTACGTTCTAAGAACGTGCAAGATTCAAAAGTTTGATTGCTTCACCGTTAAGAATTTGATGACGTTCTGAGCGCGTTCAAGATTCACACGTATAATTGCTTAATAGCTAAGAATTTGGTAACGTTTATTACTATGCTAGATACTTGAAAATGTTGTGATTGGTTTCGTAATTAACATTATTGATTGTGGGATGTTTAGTTTTTATGTAGAGGGCTTCAAGAATTTTTAATCTTTTGGTGTTGGTATCGTGGTGTATTATTGACACGCTTCAGTTTGAAATATCATTTTTCATTGGTCTGTCATATTTCAAATTTGAATTGTACCTTTTTGTTGGTCTGTCACGCTTATGTTTGAAATACTAATTTTCGTTCGTGGTCTGTCACGCTTATGTTTGAAATACTAATTTTCGTTCGTGGTCTGTCACGCTTATGTTTGAAATACTAATTTTCGTTCGTGGTCTGTCACGCTTATGTTTGAAATACTAATTTTCGTTCGTGGTCTGTCACGCTTATGTTTGAAATACTAATTTTCGTTCGTGGTCTGTCAAGCTTCAGTTTGAAATACTAATTTTCGTTGGTCTGTCACGTTCAGTTTTAAATATCAATTGTCGTTAGTGGTCTGTCACGCTTCAGTTTTAATATCAATTTTCGTTAGTGGTCTGTCACGCTTCAGTTTTAATATCAATTTTCGTTGGTCTGTCACGCTTAAATTTGAAATATCAGTTTTCGTTGGTCTGTCATGCTTAGATTTAAAATAAAATCTCCATCGTTAATCGCGCAGTTCAAATGGACGTCTCTTAAAAGTATCCATTTCTCTTGCTAGATTGCTCATTTATTTGGAACTTTGTTCGATTCTCTTGAAAAATCTAAAATGTTAACCTCGTTTTGATGCGATTTCATTTTCGCAAGCGATTTTCAACTCCAATTAAAATCTTGATTGCAATACGCACAACCGTTTATAAATCCGATCTCACTTAATTATCACGTAGATTACTTCCGCCAAATTGTGCTAATTTAATCAAAGACTTAATTAACAATTACGCCACGCCCCCCTCGATTCCCCGGTTTTTGCAATAACCAATAGAAATGCCTTAAACGGTTCATGTCCAATCTCCTATTTCAAATATGTGTCGCCCTCTTCGGAAAACCCTTTTGCGTCAGTAAG
Source organism: Sepiola atlantica (assembly GCA_963556195.1). Classification (NCBI taxonomy): domain Eukaryota; kingdom Metazoa; phylum Mollusca; class Cephalopoda; order Sepiida; family Sepiolidae; genus Sepiola; species Sepiola atlantica. Next base: position 52,150,747 of record OY744552.1, read on the forward strand.
GTGGGTAATACTACTGCCACATCTGGGGCGTGTCGCACTCTTTCCTGCCTTGACAGTGTGCAAAATAGACTTTGAAATCGTGTGTGTGTGTGGTGGTGGTGGTGGTGGTGGTGGTGGGGGGCTCTGCTCTTCCCTACAACCCCTTTCTCACAGAAAAGACGTTGCTAGTCTCTCTCTACTCTATCGTCATTTCCATGGAAGATGCTTGACGGAGATCCAATCATTTGTTTTTTCCTTGTAACACATTCACAGTAACAACTCGTCTTCTACCACAACGGAAAAAGAGTTTTCCTTTCTCCCTCCAGATGTTTAGCGCCAACCGGAATTCCCATAGACAGGGCTTCTTTACAAGGGATTCCTGCCTGTTAAACACATTATCGCGGGACTACTTCCTTGATGATTACAACTTAAAATCCAATGCTAACAAATTCTTGTCATAAACCAGCCCATAAATAATCAGTTCATACCAGTAATCAATGTTAGTACTCCCATAGTATTCCTCATCTTTCACCTGGTAAACATTTCAGTCTCTCAACCCTTATCCCCGAGTGGCCCTTGGCCTTCATAAGTGGGGATTCAGTAGTAAATAAGAGGTTCATTGCTTAATACGGCCCCGTACAGTGATAATTTTCGGACAACCTTAATCCTTTTTAATAAACTGTTGAGACTTGTAAACTTTTTTTAAAAAACAAATGCACGTTGTTGTTTTTTAACAAATGTTTTTAGCATTTGCAACAAACAAAAGAATAGCTTGTATTATTTGGATTATTCGGACTACTGTTCTCATCTTGGATATTATCTTTACAACGTTTCGGCCGATGTAACCTCCGGCAAGGTGCATCTTGTCGAACTCTGGAATGTTTCTCTCAAACTCGGGAATTTGTACGGAATTTTGAACGGAACCCTTTATTTAATCCACGGGGGTAGCTTGCTCTCGTTTCGTCGGCCATGACCGAGTAGCAGTGTTAAGTAATTCACAATTGTATTATTAGCATCGCCCGCACTGGGGATCGAACCCTCAACCTGATACTTGAATTAAATTGCCCGCTAAGAAAACAAAATCAGGCAGTTAGAACGTCAGTGTCGTAGGGACTGGATGTTCCGTACTTGGGCCTTCTGTGTATTAAAACACTGAGTCAAACACTTGGAAGAAACTTGAGCCGCAGACAGATTATAACCAAGTTCGGAAAGTCCCGGCTCTCCATTAGACAGTGTAAGATTAAAAATGAAGATTGTTAATCAACAGTTCACATACATTCACAGATAACAAAAAAAAACCGGTGCACATTCTTATTAATTACTTTAATAAATGTGTTGTCATTAATCAACAGGATTCCTTTGCAGCTGACACTACATACGAACCGGTCGATACACAAGTGGTCACCACGACCTCTAAAAAAGAGCAATTTATACTTAATTACTGTTGTTTTATTTTTTGTATAGATCCGCGTCACCCAAGGACAAGAACCGGAACATTTTCTGAGGATTTTCCAGGGGAAATTAATTGTATTAAAGGTAAGATTGATTTGACAAAAAAAAAAAGGAAAAAGGTCGGTGTCAGGTTCGCCTCGTCAAGATGTTAGACACAAGGTCATGCAGGGATTTCGACAGCAAAATCACACCCCTTCACTGTAGAGATCCCGGAAAACCTTTTAATCTAATAGTTTATTTCCTCGAACCGCCTGTCTCCTCGCAAACATACGTGATATATAAAACAAAGGTAGAATAAACCTGAGACTAATTTCAATTAAGAGATTGCTCCTCTAAATTTTGTATGCCCTACCCAGAACGCAAAATCTAAATCGTTACATGACAAAAAAATAAAGCTTTGTTTACCAAAAGACAGGAGCCACAAACCCCCCCCCCCCAAACCCCAACATTTCTTTACGTGTTGTCATGCTAGAATTCAGTTTTTTGTGTTGTCCCACCCTTGTTTATGCCACTTGCCCCATCTTTCTATTATATAGCCGAATGAAAATGGCCTTATCAGCCATTGAAATCAAACTAATGTTTCTGAGCCGTAAAAAAAGCTATCAAGTCGATCATTTTTCGTTACCTCAAGAGCTTGAATTATGTTCCCTGTGTGTGTCTGCGTGAGGCAAATGCGTTCATGAAATATTAATGGGTCTATGAATGATCCACACAGGAGTGCCCTTCGTGGGAGAGACGACCACTCGAAAGATTGATTTATTTGGATACAAATAACTACTCTAGCAAGTGAATCGTGCACAGAACACACTCTCGATCTGAGAATATACTGAACTACCCGTCCCAGGACAGATAAAATAAATTTCCGAACAGAACAGATTTGTACAACTTTTTATTTTACGTCACGGAGAGTAAAACCAAGATATAGTGGTGCTATATATATATATATATATATATATATATATATATATATATATATATATATATATATATATATATATATATATAAATTCCCGAAACAGTTTTTCATGGTAAACAACTGATGATCCCTTAAAATAATGTTAGAAACTAACTAATATAATAACTGTAAAAAATAAATTGACTTACATGAGTGATTTTCCACTGGAAGACTTGAGACGATAAGTTTTTTTAAATTTTTTTTTTATATATATTTTTTTTATATATAGTTTTAATGGTTGATAAACTTCCGAGACTATATATATATATATATATATATATATATATATATATATATATATATATATATATATATGAGAAAGGAAGGATGAAGGTAATCCGACGTAATGGGAAATGAAAAACGAAAAGCCAAAAGATGTTTTTTTTATGTATTTATCAAAATGTATGGGGTGTGTGCGTGGGTGTGTATGCGTGGACTTGTATGTTAAACACAGAGCCTCCCCCCTCACATCCCTTTTCCCCACCCTCCACTTTTTCACTCACAGCCATCCACATTAATTACATTCCCTGCCACTGACTTCTCTCAGCCCGGACCTCGGTCCTGCGCTCCTAGTAGTGGCTACTACTTCTTCTCATCAACCCATCATGTCAACCAAATAATTTCATGTACTTGCATGACATTTTTCTTAAAATTATCATCCTGAGGAAGTCTTACAAATAAAGACGAAACGTTGATGAATACATAAAAAACATCTTTTGGTTTTTCCTTTTTCATTTCCCATATATATATATATATATATATATATATATATATATATATATATATATAAATATATATATATATATAAATATATATATGTATGTATATAAATATATATATATAAATATATATATATATAAATATATATATATAAATATATATATATTTATATATATATATATATAAATAAATATTGCTAAATGTATATATATATATTTATATATATATATAAATATATATATATATATAAATATATATATATATATATAAATATATATATATATAAATATATATATATATATATATATAAATATATATATATATACATATAGCAATATTTATATATATATATATATATTTATATATATATATATATATCTTTGTTTTTTTTAATCGATCTTTAAAGAATTTCCTAATCTATTCGATTCACAACAAAATATGTTAACTTGATTCGACAAAATTAAAAATAGAACGTTAACTTCTACTTTTAATTTTGGCACCAATTGGAACAAACGCAGCGATTGGTCGAATGCATTACAAGTTATCCTCATTAGCCAATCAAAACGCGTTCCACACACACAGAACACGTCTAGGGAGAGAGAGAGAGAGAGAGAGAGGGGGAGGAGAGGGAGAGAGAGGGTAGTGTTTCGTATGAAAATGTTGAAGATTTCACTTAAAATTGCAAGATTGAAATATGAACTTACCTGAAATATTAACTTATGTGCGGTTGGTCTCAGCACTGGAAGATTTTCCTTAATGCTTCAGCTGGTTTCATCAGTATGGTGTTAATCCATCCCTTGACTCTAATTTATAGTATCATCATCATCATCATCATCATCATCATCATCATCATCATCATCATCATCTCACTAGGAGTTCTCACGCAGGTCATCATCAGTGATTTCTAACAGACAGTAACCGATAACCATTGCAACTGATTTTGCGTTATCGCAACAGCCGCTTACCATTGATTACTCGCTGGCAACGACTATTGGTATTCTGTGGGGTTTGGGTTGCAATACGTCCCTCCGAAGCTCCCAATACTTTTCATCCTTCTTGACCCTTCACGACTATCATGTGTGGTATCAGTCGGTGTTTATGCTATTATTATTATTATTATTATTATTATTATTATTATTATTATTATTATTATTATTATTATTATTATTATTATTATTATCATCATTATTATTATTATTAATGTATGCTTTTATTATTATTATTATTAGTAGTAGTAGTAGTAGTAGTAGTATTATCATTATTATTATTATTATTATTATTAATGTATACTTTTATTATTATTATTATTATTATTATTAATGTATTATTGTACTATTATTTTATTATTATTATTATTTTATTATTGTTATTTTATTATTATTATTACTACTACTATTACTACTATTACTACAATTATTATTACTATAATTATTACTATTATTATTATTATTAAAATTACTATTATTTTATTATTATTATTATTATTATTATTATTATTATTATTATTATTACTATTATTATTACTAATATTATTACTGTTATTTTTACTATTATTATTTTTATTACTATTTTTTATTATTTTTATTACTATTATTATTACTATTATTACTATTATTATTAATATTACTGTTACTATTATTAATATTATTATTACTATTATTATTATTATCATTATTACTATAATTATTACTATTATTATTAAAATTACTATTTTTATTATTATTATTATTATTATTATTATTATTATTATTATTATTATTATTATTATTATAGGGTACAGGCAGCAGTTCAGATGCACCAGAAGACCTCAACATCCTGTTTCATATCCGTGGATCAACCGACGTTAATACTCGAGCACAACAAGTAAGTCGTTTTACACTAATGATAGTTGACTGGCAAAACTGTTGGTGTAATCATTCCCAGGGATTACCTTCTTTTTGGTGGGGGGAGTGATATAATAGCAAATCATTCTCATGGTAGCTGACTTGCAAAAAAAGTTTCTGACTAATATTTTGGACAGACTTCTACCAAATAAATATTTTAATTTCATAAGAAAATTCTGCTACAGCAATAGCTAACCTTTAGTGTGTAAGAGCACGTTAGTCCACCTAGTCGAACTATGCTGTCTCCGGGATGCGTTTGTTTGGTAGAAAACGTGCAATCCTCGGACAGCGAGCATAAATTTTAGCGACAAACAAGACTCTGAGGTATGGTGTATTTTAGACACAGGGTTTATTGTTCATCGACAAAGGTAAAAGCTGAAAAGAAACAAAAACACATAAATATAAAGATGAAGACGAGGCAGGAAATGAGAAGTTGACTAAGACCTAAAAAACGACGCAAGCTAATAAATTTACGAAACAGAAAATATTAGGAGCATAAAAAATAATACAAGAGAATAGAGATACGCATGCTACGAGCGGTTTAAATGGAGATTCACACCTTGTGAAAAAGTGTGAAACAAAGTTCGCTTAGATGAAAAAAATAATGTTAGTACTATTTAAATTTATTTTGAGACAGAAGAAAATCAACATTTCTTACCGGTGATGTACAAAAATGTCGAGATAGAAAAAAAGTCTTCATGGAGGTTCGTGACTAAGGCAGCTAAAAGATCTGGAACAATGCACCGGAAGAATCTAATCGGTGACGGGTTAAAAGAATCCCTTAAGAAAAGAGGGCCGGGAGATAAATATTAAGTGATTTATTCTACGCGAACATTAAAACCAAAATCAAAAGAAATCAAATAAAACATATTTTTCTACGATTCTGTTGTTTCCGTTTCGGATGTTGGTTTATGTTCGAGGATATTCATATTCTGTCTGGCTTGAACTGTTTATATGATTTATATGAAACTTGGAGTCATTTCATGAAAATAAATGCTTTTTATTAGATTTAAAAAATATTTTTAAACTTCAATGTGTGAGGAAAAAGAGGGGAAGACAAGGAGGTAACGGGATATATATATATATATATATATATATATATATATATATATATATATATATATATATATATATTAGGGTAGGTCGATTTTACACTTTTTTTTAAATATTAAAAAAAGGCACGTTCCGAAAGTTGTATATAGACCTATTAAATACTCATGCAAAAAATTAGATAAAAAACTTCAGCGGTTTTTTGAGCGTTTGGTATCAAAGATCGTAGACAAGAATATACTGAAAATTCCTCGTTTTTGCAAGATTTGCTTGAATATTGGTGTGAAAACCAAATAATTTTAGCATTTAAAAGCAGGGAATGTCCTTTTATTTTATAAAAATGATATGAATTAAAGAAATCTTCAAATTGAAAATTTGCCCCCCCCCCCCTCATTTTCAGTATCTGCTTTTGTAAACTACCTTTTAACGTTATGAATTAAACAGTAATATTTGAATACCTAAAAAAATGATGTTTTCTGTTATTAGTGAAAATATAACAAGCAAAGAAATAAGGAAAAACCTAACACTATTTTAATGAAGCTTAATATAGAGAGTCAAATTGCTCCATATAAGACCCCTTAGACAAAAATGCTGGTCTCAATTTCTGACTCAAAACTTTGGCTGTAATGTGTTGATGCCTTGCTTCAAAACCATATACAGTTTGTGAAGCTTCTGTTATTAACTTAACTGCCCGTTCCACACCCTGAGAATGTGAGGGCAAATCTGGCAAGTCAAGCTTGGTTCCATTCATCAACGATTCTCGAAGTTCAGATTCAGTAAAATCTTCCGTCATTGGTGGTTCAAAAATGCCGCATAATTTTAAATCTATTAATTGTGTCCAATGTGTGGCATTAAAATTAATAGGTAGTATTCTTTATAATCCTTTTCTGGTTGACTCCTCACTCCTGAAAGAACAAATTAATTAATTGAATTATTAAAAAAATCCAATCTGTACTGCTTTAATAATTATGGTGAAATTAGATAAAATCTTTAAAAATCATTCTATAAATTGGAATAAATAATTGAGTCAGAGATATATGAATAAATATTACTTACCTAATGGCCAAAATTCTTTTTAAAGCTTCTTCTCTTACTTCAATCTCCTCAGATTTAACCATGGAATATAGAAAGTTTTCAGGCAGTAAACAAAATGTATTACCTTGTATATTTCTAAATGTGATATCTTGGATTTCCTGAGGCTTCTCCTTAATCCTCTGGGTCATATTAAAAATGTGCACTTACTGATTGTGGAATTTACTATTTCTTTTAATTTCAAACCAAAAAGTGGCATACACATTTACAATAAAATTTACTACATAGTGTAGTTTTGTTGTGTGCCTTTGTGGGTATGCACCACGAGTCCATAAACACATAAGCCTGATGGCCAAAGTTAACCATCTTGCTTGGTTTAAAGGACCAATTTTCCAGGAGGCATATCTAGAGTCAACCTTACCTCTAGAAATACCTACTGTGTATTCATAAAGGAGTCTTTGGTCAGAACTAAGATCATGTATTTCATCAATTTAAAAAATTGACTCTAGAGGATTGCTAATAGTGGAAAATGATATTTGGGGTAAATCATATCAATCATTTGAGCATAATTTCCCCAGAGGGCTACTGAATGTTGTAGGGCCCTTTGCGCAACCATCTATGTTTTTAAAAAGGGCTCTGAAAGGTAGTTCATTATGATGCAAAGAGCAACCAATTGTGTGAAGAGTTTTAAAAAGTTTTTTTTCTAAAATTGCAACCATTCCACCATCGCAACTTGTGTTGGTATTAGTGTTGTCAACAAGTATAGCCTTGATACTGTTCTCACTGTGGAATTCATGCAAAACATCCACCACTTGATCTGCATGAACAGCACCTGTTGCACCACTATTCGGAAGAACTCTATGTGT
>OY744552.1:52163683-52173683 GCA_963556195.1 Sepiola atlantica
TTATAACATGGTCTTCTTCAGCAAATGTTACATTCTCACTTACCACTCTGGGATGGGTGTACCCGGGTTTCGTCTAGTGTTTCGTCGTTGTGGTTAATGTTCGCACTGTTAAACTCGGCGTTGACAGGAAAACCAGTCGCAATCTGTTGCGTTATTTTTGCAGTTTTATTTAACAATAAACATGACACATTTTGTGTGCTTGTTTTCACGGAAAATGGGTATATATATATATATATATATATATATATATATATATATATATATATATATATATATATATATATATATATAAATATATATATATATATATATATATATATATATTTCACTTATAAAATAGATCATTCAGTGAAGACCGGGGTTGTTCCAATAAAAACAAGCTCGATGATACTCGATTACAGAGTACAGAGCATTTATATGTGATTTTATGAAGGCTTACCAAAGCATTCCTTTCAGGACACCAATGATCACCATTAAAGATATTTTTTCTTACAAATATTATTTATTCAAATTAAATGTTTTTTCCTACACGTGTTTCACTACCAAGCAGTTACTTGCTTGGCAGATCATCAGGGAAATTTAACGTCTGGAATAAGGGTTTCAACGCCACATTGTGTATTGTCGGCAGTTGAAACCCTTATTCCAGACATTTAATTTCCCTGATGATCTGCCAAGCAAGTACCTGCTTGGTAGTGAAACACGTGTAGGAAAAAACATTTAATTTGAATAAATAATATTTGTAAGAAAAAATATCTTTAATGGTGATCATTGGTGTCCTGAAAGGAATGCTTTGGTAAGCCTTCACAAAATCGCATATATATATATATATATATATATATATATATATATATATATATATATATATATATATATATAATCATAAATGTGATATATAGCACGGATGTAGAAATACTAATTTTTAAGATTTTATTTTTTTAATAGATGCCACATGAAATAATTAAACTGTAAAATTGCAACGGCCAATTTAAATCCTTAAGTTATTTATTATCAACACATCATTTCATGGAACACAATTTCAAAATATGTAATTTAAGAAATTACTGGGAGCGATTTACTTTAGTCACTGGGTCACTGCTTCCACACCTTCCACACCTTCCACACCTTCCACACCTTCCACACCCTTGTCTACTGGTAACGGGGTGACCGGCTCTTATATCTGCCTCGACCGCCAGGCAGGAACAAAGAAATCGGCAAGGCCTCCCACTGTCATGACGTAACTTCCGATTTCCGTTCTGGCTCCTACCCCCTTTTTGGAGCCCTCATACTCTCTGCACTCACCACTATCTAACAGAAATCCTTGTTGATACGTCCTATTAAGTAATCAAATTCTACCATCGTTTCCAATCCTCTCATAGTATTGTTCATCTCGTATAAAAATGGTTGGGTTCCCTGGTATCCGAGTAACAACAAGTCTATCCAGATTTCCAGTGCTTTCCGATTCTTTCAATCACCATTGCAACTCACTTTGCGTTCTCGCACCAGCTGTTTTTCATTGAGTTCTTTGTGATAACGGCTGTTCGCTTTCTTTGGAATCTGAGTGACAATAATCTCCCTCACGATTCCAGTACTCTCCTTAGTCTTCCAATAGAGCTTTGAGTGTTTTTTATTAATTCTTATTTCTGTTCCTCTAACTTCATGTTTTTCAACCACTTAGCAATATTGCTGTATTATTTTTTGTTTTTTCCCATATATTGCTCCAGAAGTGTCTTGTTTCTGCCGACTCCGGTTGCTTTGTCTGTGTCCTTCCTCCGTTTACGATTTAGAAAAACTAGTTTTGATTGTTCGCAAAATCTCAGCTTTGTTTTTACTGTTGAGACTTGTATCCATATCTTCTCAGTATTCCTTCATTTGCTGGTGTCTTTTGCTTTCGTTCATCATGTTTCTTGGATAGTTTTTCTTCTTCTTCGACTGATGCTACTAGATCAGGCTGTTTGAAGATACCGGCTTCCTGACCAAAAATTAATGTTATTGTTTTTTATTTTCCCTTTCCAACCCTCAATCATGTTCTGCAAAGCCAAAACAAACAACAAACATTTTTCCTCTCCAAAACAACAAAACTAAACACCATGAATAAATACTTAAACATATAAAGAACTTGAAGCATAAAAACGTTCACCAAAATGACCGGATTCGACATTAAATAACCCGAAAAGTATTGATATGCCGTAAAACAAAACAACCAAACCTTTCTTCTTCTTCTTCTTCAACTGGATGTTTCTCGTCGATCGTTTGATGATTTTTAGCATAATTCATCGTTTCATGGGCTTCTTTTTCGAATTTTATTGATTTGCGGTTCCAGCCTCATTTCTAATCTGAACTTTGTTGATCAACTCATTTGACAGAAGTTGGTGTACTTGGCATAGACACGCACTTGGCCCGAAGAAAACAACATAACATGATTGATTGTCAAAAGTTAAATAATTGTTGGTTGAAGTTGAGCACATGGCAGGGGAAAACAAATACGGTGGATTCTCAAAAATAAAATAAAGATATATTATTATATTTTCGTATATCAGTCTCAAAAATAGAATAAGGATTTATCATTATATTTTCGTATATCAGTCTCAAAAATAAAATAAGGATTTATCATTATATTTTCGTATATCAGTCTCGTAATTATAAATTTCGTCCCAGCATAAAATAATTGTTCAGCTTTGTAATATTGTCTATTAATATGTGTTAGAGGAATCCCTATTTTCTTGCCTCGCAACAAGTCAACTTTTTATTTGAAGAGAAATCCACCTCCTCTAAAAGAGTCAGTCTGTATTGGGACAAACATAAGAAATTGCTCTAGTCTAGAAAGATTTCTCCTTCACTAACCGAGGACAGGAAAGATGAAGTGAAGTATCAGAACAGATACTACACTTTGTTCCTAGCCAAAAGTGTAGTTTGTTCACGTGCATAGTTTCTGTCTTTCATAGTCTTTGTCCGTAAGGAATTGTAGTTTAGTTTCTTTTGTATTCGTTCATGATTTCCTTGACGCGTTCAATTTCGGCTGTTTCCTATTCTGTGAATTCTGTTTATTAATATTAGTAAAAGAAAAATAGAAGTCATGGGAGTCAATCCTTTACATTTTCAAAAAAGGTTACCATGAAAGAAGTTTCCATTTTCGTTTTTATTGTTCAAAACAGTTTACTAATTTTTAATAACAATGAACAGTTAGGCAAATCAGAAGAGTACCCGACTGAAAGTCAGCAGCAAACGGTGTTCGGTCAGATTTAGTTGCTGATATTAAACGTCATCCGTAATATAACTTCCGGCGAGAGTTTCAGTTTCCCAAATTTATTAATTTATTTATTAAATTGTTAGGTAAAAATACAGAATAGTTAACAAAGCCCCCTCCCCATGTTAAGAATGGCCTTTTAAATAATAATGTTATTATTTCAGCACGGTCAGTGAACCGCAAAAGATTATTTAGACAGCTATTCTTAACATGGGGAGGGGGTTCTTTGTTAACTATTCTGTACTTTCACCTAACAATTTAATAAATAAATAAATAAATAAAAATTAGTAGAAAATTTGTCAAACCCGAAGAGTAAACGACCCAAAACAGGAATTCTTTAATATCAGGAACTAAATCTGACCGAACACCGTTTGCTGTTGAGTTTGAGTCGGCTAATCTTCTGGTTTGCCAATAGTTTTATCGTTTTCTAAGTTTTTCTTACTTCACCATTATATTTTTTTTGTCATTTCGCAGCAGTTTTTGCTTTAAATATTGGAAATGCATTTCGTTTCTTGAAACAAACGTCGTTTTGGGGCCGTAAACAATCACCCTTTTCACTTCTTTCTTGTGCCAGCTCCCTCAAAGCTGCGGCTCGGTCTTGGCAAGCCAGGTTCTCGTCTTGTCATCAAGGTTCGCTATGCCCTGCTCGCCATTGGGTTGTTTGAACAGCGGGCATTCTTCTATGACGTGGGTAACTGTCTGTTCTGGGTGGCCACATTCACAGGCAGCACCCTCTCTCAGGCCCCAGTCTCTCATTGTGGCAGAAAAACGGCCCACACCAGTTCTCAGGCGGTTCAGATTGATCCATTGCCTTCGTGGCAGCTCAGCCCCTGGTATGTCGTCTGGGTCGGTGAGGAACCTGTGCAGTCAGTGTTTGTCAGCCTGTTGCCATTCTTCCCTCCAGCGGTTCTTGGTCCACATCTGCTTTGAGGTGGTGTCTGGGACGGTTTCCAGAAGCTGATGCGCGTGCTGGGAGAGTGCGTGGCGTGATTTCAGGCGTACTGGTGGAGGGGGTTTGCCCATGATGTCGTGGAGCAGATGTCGCTTGTCGATCTTGGCCTTTTCACTAATGGGTCACAACTTATCAAAGCTAAAAGCAACTCGAGGACAAGGGTTTAATTAGATGGAATTATTGTCAATTGAAAGATGAAGAATATTATAGGAGTACTGAAAATGAACTAAGGTTGATTACTCATGGGGAAGGGGTTATGATAGGTAGTTGTTGGCATTGGCTTTGAAGACGACTATATCGCAATCTGCAGGGAAGTAGCCTCGCGGTAATGTGTTCCACAGACCTCCCGTCTTGCAAAAAAGCTCTGCCCATGGAAATTACGCCTGACTCTGGAGGGAGGAGAGGGCGTTTTTTTTTTTCAGTTGTGGTAGATAAACGAGTTCTTGCTTAGATTATATGCATGAGTTAATGATGTCATTGCCATCGGGACGTTTAATTTCGACATCAAATTTCAACCGTGCTCGCATCGCCGCAGTATTGCATCCCTGTGCGTGTTTCACAAGTACTACCACGGAATAGGCCCCAAAGAGCGTACAACCCTTGTACCCCCTCAACGGAAATTCTCCCTTCACTGTAGATTTCTTTAGATGCTGGACGATTTATTATTTTTTTTTACTATAATAGTTTTTTTCGCCTTTGGAATTCCCTTCCTGCTCCCGGTTTCCCTGAACCACCATGTAAAAATTTAAATCTAACGTGAAGAAACATTTTGCTACCCAACTCCCGACCCAGGTTACCTACTTATAAATCTGAACCTTATCAGAGTAGCCCTCTACGCTTCAGTGGTTTCGGATGAACAGAAAAAATATCACCCCTTTACTGTAGAAGGTCCTAAATGCCGGAATGTTTTATACTCCAATAACTTCTTTCCCTGAACCGCTCGACTTTGGAATTCCTTTCCTGCTCCCTGTTTCCCTGACTGTAATGTAATGTGTAAAAATTTAAATGTAACGTGCTCAAACAGCTTGGTTCTCCACTCCCCACCCAGATTGCCCCCTATAAATATGCCACCTGTCACAGTAGCCCCGTTACACTTCAGTGACAATATGCCTTTTTTATTGTGAAAAAATAGAAAATAAAATAATACCGAGTAAGATAATCTATTTCTTTTTTTTTACATACAAAAAAAAAAAAATCCGACGAAATTTTGAAGTTATTGGCAAAACTTAAAGTGCAAAAAATAAATGCCTAAAAAAAAATTAAAAAAATTTTTACATACAAAAAAAACAGAAATCCGACGAAATTTTGAAGTTATTGGCAAAACTTAAAGTGCAAAAAATAAATGTCAAAAAAAATTAAAAAAATTTTTACATACAAAAAAAAAAAATCCGACGAAATTTTGAAGTTATTGACAAAACTTAAAGTGCAAAAAATAAATGTCAAAAAGAAAAAAATTTTTTTGCGTTTTGTCTTTCGTTGGCTTTACGAAAGATGTCGGAAGACTTGTGCGCCTGGAGTTTTAAAAGTAGTTCTATCGCACAGGATTTCAGCTGGAATTTGGGACAGATCTCTAGAGAAACCTAATAACTGTTTAAAAAAATTTATTTTTTTATTTCGGCGCGAAATCTCCTTTACAACCAGTCAACCTCGTAGAAGAGATATCCAGTGACAGCGAAGTGGCCTTGACTGTTTCGTCTACGTCACAAAATAAGGAAAGCGAAAAGAAAGATATTCTACAAGTGATGTTTGTGTTGTTGGCTAGTTTTTGATCTTGGAGTAGTATATTTCTTTTTTAGCTCCTTACAGAAGTGGCTTCATGCCTTGTCTGGAGCGATTTCCATAAAAAAAATATTTTTAAAAAAATCAGCCATTTTCGCTTCTTTATTGAGCCAATGATGACCTTACGCCTGACATGAATCTATTATTATATTAAGATAGAAGAATATCCGTCACACGACCCGTAAAATTAATTCCACGAGCAGAACAAATTTGCACCACTTTTATGTCCCTCTATGCAAAAAGAATTCATATTCTGATAAGAATATGAATTATCGAATGAAATACAATCAGAATAAATAGTGGTAGTGGTTATGACCCAACGGGTCACCAGTACATCTAGTAATCATCCAAGTCAGAGGTTCCCAACGTTATGACCCAACGGGTCACCAGTACATCTAGTAATCATCTAAGTCAGAGGTTCCCAACGTTATGACCCAACGGGTCACCAGTACATCTAGTAATCATCTAAGTCAGATGTTCCCAACGTTATGACCCAACGGGTCACCAGTACATCTAGTAATCATCTAAGTCAGAGGTTCCCAACGTTATGACCCAACGGGTCACCAGTACATCTAGTAATCATCTAAGTCAGAGGTTCCCAACGTTATGACCCAACGGGTCACCGGTACATCTAGTAATCATCTAAGTCAGAGGTTCCCAACGTTATGACCCAACGGGTCACCAGTACATCTAGTAATCATCTAAGTCAGAGGTTCCCAACGTTATGACCCAACGGGTCACCGGTACATCTAGTAATCATCTAAGTCAGAGGTTCCCAACGTTATGACCCAACGGGTCACCAGTACATCTAGTAATCATCTAAGTCAGAGGTTCCCAACGTTATGACCTTATTATGCGGTTTGTATGAAAACGCCCCCAAAATGGCTATGTGGTCTAAAGAAGGAGAGCCACTCAATTCCGTTAAAATACAGTATATTATGAAATATAGTTAATGATTGTTAATGAAATCTATGTAATGGGTTTTGTACTGCTAGGAATACGAACGATTATGGACTTACAGAATGACGGAATGAGTGTTCGAGATCAGTTTATGCGTTGTTGTGAAAGATTTAAAATGATTTACAGCATATCAACCCTTTTTGGGTGATTTAATACCGAATCCGGTCATTTTGTTAAAAGTTTTTATGTCTTCAAATATTTATTCATGGTGTTTTGTTTCGTTGTTTTGTAGAGGATAATGTTTTTTTTTTTTTTTTTTAGCTTTGCAAAACATGATTTAGTTTTGAAAATGGAGAAGAAAAAAACAATAACATTAATATTTGGTGCATTCTAAGTCAGGAAGCCTGTATCTTCAGACAGCCAGATCTGGTATCACCAGATAGGAAATGAGTGTTCGAGAAAAGTTAATGCGTTGTTGTCGACGCCATGTTGATTTGGTTAAAGCGATCGATTATGGAAAAACAGAATGACGGAATGACGATTAGACATAAGTTACAGTATATTATGTAATATATTCAACGTGTGGCAAACCAGAAGAATCCTCAACACAAAGTCCGCAGCAAACGGTGTCCAGTCAGATTTAGTTCCTGTTTTGGGTCGCTTACTCTTGTGATTTGCCAAGTTTTCTACTAATTTTTATTTATAAATTTATTTATCAAATTGTTAGGTAAAAGTACAGAATAGTTAACAAAGCCCCAACCTTCCGATGTTAAGAATGGCTTTCTAAATAATCTTCTACAGTATACTGACCGTGCTCAAATAATAGCGTTATTATTTAGAAAGTCATTCTCACCATCGGCAGGGGGCTTTTTTTATTACTATTCTGTACTTTCGCTTAACAATTTAATGAATAAATTAATAAATTTTAGAAACTGAAACTCGCCAGAGGTTATATTACGGATGAAGTTTAATATCAGGAACTGAATCTGACCAGACATCGTTTGCTGCAGATTTTGAGTCGGAGATTCTTCTGGTTTGCCGGTATGGTTAATGTCTCTTACTGACGGTGAACCGCTAAATAGCTCTGAAACACAGTATATTATGAAATATATTTAATGAATGTTAATGAAATATATGCAATTCATGTTAGAAAATGTGAAAGATTATTATGGTAATTCTCATCGTTGTAATGGGTCGCGGTTAGAGTACTTTTTAATTAGAGGGTGAATACTCCAAAACTTTTCTCTTTATGTGACGGAAAAAAGTAAAATATTGACCCGAACCAAATAAGGAGATAGAGTAACGGGATCGAAGATGAAACCTTTTTAATGACAAAATATCGATTTATTGGGAAATGAATAACGAAACAGAGTTTTTTATGAAGCTATTTCGGTCAACGAAGTAGGAAAAAAACTAACTTTACTTTATATATTAGATTTTGAAATTAGAAATAGTAGTATGATGTCCAGGACTGGGAGCAGAAATATACTGGGATCCGTATTCATTCCTAGGCAACATGCGCAAGTTCCTGCTAGTGGTAGACAATGCTTTTTCTTTCATTTTAGTGCAAACATTTTTCTTTCTATTTGCAGGTTGATGTAGATGCTGCCAGTCTCAATTCAGGCGACGCGTTTGTCCTGATCCACGGCGAAGAATCCTACTTATGGATCGGAAAAGTAAGGGTTCAAAACATTCTTCATTAATGCGATTTTATTTTCCCTCTTCTTTCTCGTGTCCGTTTTGTTAAACTAATACTACAGATGTGTGTACAGCCATACCAGAGGAATTCCGTATGTAACGCGTGTTATAAGAGAATCTGACGTCATGAAAGCTGATAATTATGGAATAACAGAACGACGGAATGAGTATTCGAGATAAGTCGATGCGTTGTTGTAAAAGAAGCCGACATCGTTTTGATGCTGTTAAAGTGATCGATTATGGGAAAACAGAATGACTGAAGGACTATGAAATACAATACATTTCAGTCAAGTTATCTTATTGGCCATTATCTGCTACCTTATTAGCAGGGGATCGGGTTAGGGTTAGGGTTAGGTTACCCTCAGCAGGCCCAACCAAGCCGGGCAGGTTTCAAGGTAAATTCTAGACGGAATACGGTTCACGGTTTGACAGTAAAATACATCATGGATCAGTGGATCTCAACAGCCTGGGAAGAAAGACGAGCTAGGAGAAGTAAAACCCTTATTTCAAACTTCCGTTGCCTTGCTGACATAGTCAATCAAAGAAAAGGCTTCCGGAGTAAACCTCAAGGAAAAGTCCGAGGTCGGAGTCTCAAAGGCAGTTCGTTTTTGTATCCGACTCGTCTTGACAACTTCTGCGACAACACCGGACCCAAACTGTAGCTACCCTGTTGTTCCTTTGGTCTCACTGTTACATGGGTAACAGCCTGTCCTTCATATCACATTGCATCCGAAAAACTGCGTACATTGTCATGAACTGAAAATAAATGAGAAGCGACCGTCACTCCCAGTGGTTGATTCACAGAAAGCTAAAATGGAGTTTTGTTAACAAAAATTATACTAATGAGTCACCATTTACCAAAGCCAGAATGAGCCAGTGTGTAAGTGTTCTGAAGGGGATCTTATTTGGTCTTCGAATACTATGTTATTTCAAATATTTAGTCAGGGTTTACTTGTAGAGTGAAGTATCCTCATGTCAGATTCGTGACAAAATTTTGTACAGAGAGACCGAAGACACTCTAGGATAGTGTATAGTAGGTGATTCAAACTCCCCAGTATGTAATTCAAACTCTCTTATATTATAGCTATTTTATCTTATAACAGATATCCGTATGAGTGTGTTCATTGAATTTAATTAAGCATTATAGCAATGTAACAATACAGGGTTAGGGTAAGAGTAAGGGTAAGAGTTAGGGTTAGGGTTAGGGTTAGAGTTAGAGTTAGGG
This sequence comes from Sepiola atlantica, assembly GCA_963556195.1. NCBI lineage: Eukaryota > Metazoa > Mollusca > Cephalopoda > Sepiida > Sepiolidae > Sepiola > Sepiola atlantica. The sequence goes on from OY744552.1 coordinate 52,173,482, forward strand.
TTAGGGTTAGAGTATGGTTTAGGGTAAGAGTTAGTGTTAGGGTTAGAGTTAGGGTTAGGGTTAGGGTAATGGTTAGAGTTAGAGTTAGGGTTAGGGTTAGAGTTAGAGTTAAGATTAGGGTTAGGGTTAAAGTTAGAATTAGGATTAGGGTTAGGGTTAGGGTTAGAGTTAGGGTTAGGGTAATGGTTAGAGTTAGAGTTAG
>OY744552.1:52183683-52218683 GCA_963556195.1 Sepiola atlantica
ATATTCGCTGTTGTCCGATCTGTGCCATTTCCACCGACACTTATGTCTCGCTTCTAAAAGCAGCCATAATCAAAAATGCATTAAAGTCACGTGTACAAGGAAGCCAGGAAAGTGGAATGGAGAGACTTCCGGCCACAAAAAAGGAATCCGTTTCTTGCGTCGGGGTCGACAAAAGTGAACCGATCGTCATTAGCATTTAATTCGAAACGGAAATGAAAGGTAACTTTCCTAACTTACCGTTCAGCCTCCAAAGAGATAAATAATTATGAATATTATATTTATTCATCAAAGGCATACACAATTTACAGACACACCCACGCATATATTACATATATTTTTATCTTAGAGAGTTTGAATTACCTACGGGGGAGTTTGAATTATCTACTAGACACCATCCTCGATTGTCTTCAGTCTTTCTGTAAAAGGGGTTGTCAGGAAAACCTGATATTAGGATACTTTCCCTTACAAGTAAACCCTGACCAAATATTCAAAATAACATAGTATTCGAAACCCAAATAAGATCCCTTCGATACGGCTATACAATAGTTCATACGAAATATGGGGCACCTTCTCCAAGTAATGTAACCTCAAGTAACAGCACTTAGCTGGACACTCCACCAGACTAGATGAATTCTTGTCCTGGAATCCGGTAAGACCAAGAGACCAAAAGCAAGATATACTATAACATAATCAACTGGTCAATTGAAGAAAGGAACATTAATGTTCTTAACTTATTTACAAACTCAAGGCTTGAGAAATAAAGGAGTACTTTATTGGAACAGGCAAATACCTATGTATCTCATATAAAGATCAAGTGTTGCCTCCAGGAATGGGGCCCCTTCATTTCTGAGAACTTCGACTGAAGTAAAATTAAACAAAAAGATATATATATATATATATATATATATATATATATATATATATATAATTATTTTTATTTATACGAAAAGCCGCTACACTAGCATGTCGATGTAATCGATCAATAGTTATAAGAAACTAAGATCTAGCTTTTCCTAATATGAATATCTAAAGGAAAGACTAGATTTTTTCCCGCCTAATGAGATCTTAGTTTCTAATAAATATTTATCGATAACAGCGACATGCCAGTGTAGCGGCTTTTTGTACATGTCTGTTTGAATAAAAATAATTATATAAATAGCTCTATTTACTAGTGAGAACTTTTTTATAAGCCCAGGTAAAATTCTGTGGATTTTTAGCCTGTGGATGTCTACTTCGCCTGGAATATTATATATATATATATATATATATATATATATATATATATATATATATATATATATATATATATATACAGAGAGAGAGAGAGAGAGAGAGAGAGAGAGAGAGAGAGAGAGAGAGAGAGGTTTATATATATATATTGATAGGATTTTCCGGCCGTCTACGTAAACGTCCGGAAACTACCGACGCCAAGTCTATTTTAGCTTCGTTCCTAATCTAGACAAGTACAAAAGGTTTATTTAAAAAGAGGGAACGTCATAGAAAACCATCAAAGAGACAGGTTACTTTCGTAGGCATGAAAGAGAGAGAGAGAGAGAGAGAAAAAGAAAGATAGAGAGGGAGAGAGGGAGAGAGACAGACAGACAGAAAGACAGGCAGATAGATAGACGGATAGTTCATCTCGCTACACTTCGCCACGCTGTCAACCACAATTGGGAACAGCAGCTAAACACGTTTTTTTCTGCTTGAAGTCTCGCCCGCCAAAGAGACAGAAAATACCCGGTCAGAATTCGCATGGTTTCACCCACTTCCGCTGAGGTCATCTCTGATTTTAAAGCTGTCACCTTTGACCTTTTCCATTCAAACATGGACCTCGCTATGAAACACTGTTTCGCGGATTTTAACCAATCGCGGGTGAGCGTTGAACCGCGATAGATAAGGGAGCACCTTAGAGAAGAGCACTGAAAAATCAGAGAGAAGATAACGCCGTGTTAATAATCATAGTCACTATTGACCTTGAGCCATACATAGATTGCCTCCCCTTTTTATTTCCAACCTTTCTATTCCCCTCTCCCTCTCTCTCTCTCTAGTCTTCGTATTCGCTAAAGAATATTCGAAACAGAACGACGTGACCGTTAAATGAAACTTGCCTTTGAAATGAATGTTTTCGATTTGTTTCTTTTATTTATCTTGAAACAGTTTCAACAGTTCACATGTGGCTGCACTAACATGTGCAACGATGCATGAAGGGGAATATTTAGCACTCTTTCTTATACACACACACACACACAAACACACACACACACACAAATAAACATATATATATATATATATATATATATATATATATATATATATATATGTTTGTATATATGCACAAACACGCACACGCATATATATATATATATATATATATATATATATATATATATATATATATACTTATAATCCAGGGTTTCGAATCGTGTGACCAGTAGTGAATAGTCAAACTTCTACGCTGAAGAGTCTTAATTGAAAAAAGATGAAACGTATACGTCCGTAGATAATAAACAACAACAAATATTTTCATATTTGTCGCTCCTTAATTATTAGTAGAGCACTTTAGTCGTAGTGCAAATACAGCGTGACGTCATTTGCTTTATAATGCATCATTCCTTAATATAAGTAGAATGCCTGCGATGTCATCGCCGCTTATAAATGTATTTAATCTACCACTGTTTATCAGCCGTTCAGATATTGGCTGTGAGGTTTAAGACGTTGGGTTGGAGTTGAAAAATACTTATAATCCAGGGTTTCGAATCGTGTGACCAGTAGTGAATAGTCAAACTTCTACGCTGAAGAGTCTTGATTGAAAAAAGATGAAACGTATACGTCCGTAGATAATAAACAACAACAAATATTTTCATATATATATATAGTCTAAAGAAGCTTTGAGTCATAAAAAAAATAAATAAAAAAATAAATAAAAAAATTGTAAAATGCAGTTTAAATTCCCAGACAAACTAACTAAATCCAAGATATTGCAGACTTAACATTCGTTGGAAAATTAATAAATGAAAAAATATAAGTAAAATAAAAATAAAAAATATAAATAAAAAAATAAAAAAGGGGGGTTAATTATCTAAGAGTGAAACAAAAACAGGAGACCTTAAGCGTCTGATATTAACACGGGGATCATCAGCTGTTTACCATGTAACTGTTTCGGAGATTTAAAAACAGGACAGTTATAATATTCATGGCTCTCCAATGGTACTGATTATACGACCATTTCCCCAATAATCAAGTGTCGAAATAATATAGTATATATATATATCGTACATGTATTGTATTAGTTTCTGTAAATGTAAATCCGTAGAAACTCAAGTGTTTATAAAAAGTGCTCAATACCAAGTAGAGCTGTTTATAAGTATAAATTTTTATTTATACAAACATTGTTGGTTACATATGTGCATACATGTTTCGGTTGCACTTTTCCCAGAAAAATGAGGTTGACTTTCTGGGAAAAGTGCAACCGAAACATGTATGCACATATGTAACCAATAATGTTTGTATAAATAAAACTTTATACTTATATATATATATATATATATATATATATATATATATATATATATATATATATATATATATATATATATATATATATATAATGAGATTTAAATTTCTTACACACACACTCACGACGACGGCAAGTTTAATCTATCGCTGATTTACCGAGTTAATTAATATATATATATATATATATATATATATATATGGCAATTAAGATTATGTGTAGCTTAATTGCCACAAATATATTTTCATAACTTACTACTTAGCCCTACTCACGTATTGAGCACTGTTATTTAGAGAGACATCATTAATCTTAAAATTGGTATTCAATGTTATATATATATATATATATATATATATATATATATATATATATATATATATATATATAGTAGTAAGTTATGAAAATATATTTATAGCAATTAAGCTACACAAAGGCTTCCGCGTTTCATCCCCGGAGGGAATCGTCAAGTATTTTAGGATGCCTTGGTGTAGCTTAATTGCCATAAATATATTTTCATAATTTACTACCTAGCCCTACCCAAGTATTGAGCACTGTTGAAGTAAATACTGAAAATTGATACATAAAAGATTATATCTCGTTATAACATTTAATGCGGATACATGAAATAATATATATATATATATATATATATATATATATATATATATATATATATATATATATATACAAGCAAGCGTTGTTGAACGTCACGGAACTTTCTCGTTTGCTTCTTCGTGAGGTTTTCAAACGATAGAATAAAATCAACTCAAGCACAAACCCTCTTTTTTTTTCATGCGCCCTTAACGATACCTATAAAACATTAACTCAAGTCTTCTTGTTGTAAAAAAATTAATCCTGAAGACGACTAAGAAAGTCGAAAGCGCTCGAAAAAAAAAATGGCCGAATTACGAACAATCGGTGAAATACTCTACGGACTGCCACCTGAAACCAGAAGGATAGCTCGACGGTTTGAGAACCTCACGAAGAAGATTTACAAACGAGAAAGTTTCGTGACGTCCAACAACGCTTGCTTGGATAATGACTTGCTGCCTAAGTATATATATATATATATATATATATATATATATATATATATATATATATATATATATATATATATATATATATATATGTGCGTGTGTGTGTGTGTGTGTGTTTCTAGTTATGTAATGGCATGTTCACCCATAACTTATATAATTATGTCATTATGAAGCAACAAATATAAGTACCAACTTTTAAAAGCATAATTATAAATTAAATGATTCATATACTGTCCGCCATGATGTCTGCGTAGATCTATAAGTTAATAGATGCGATAAAAGAATCCGTAAACTAAGCAGCCATTTATTTTGTCCATTTCGTAGACACCCATTTCTTTGAACAGGAGTTGCCAACATCCAACAACTGATCGTTAAACTAACGTACCCTTCCCCTAACCCTAACCCTAACCCTAACCCTAACCCTACATCCAACAACTGATCGTTAAACTAACGTACCCTTCCCCTAACCCTAACCCTTCCCCTAACCCTTCCCCTTCCCCTAACCCTAACCCTAACCTTAACCCTTCCCCTAACCCTTCCCCTTCCCCTTCCCCTAACCCTAACCCTAACCCTAATCCTAACCCTAACCCTAACCCTAACCCTAACCCTAACCCTTCCCCTAACCCTAATTCTAACCCTTCCCCTTCCCCTAACCCTAACCCTAACCCTAATCCTAACCCTAACCCTAACCCTAACCCTAACCTTAACCCTTCCCCTAACCCTTCCCCTTCCCCTTCCCCTAACCCTAACCCTAACCCTAATCCTAACCCTAACCCTAACCCTAACCCTAACCCTTCCCCTAACCCTTCCCCTAACCCTAACCCTAACCCTAATCCTAACCCTAACCCTAACCCTAACCCTAACCCTTCCCCTAACCCTTCCCCTTCCCCTTCCCCTAACCCTAACCCTAACCCTAATCCTAACCCTAACCCTAACCCTAACCCTAACCCTTCCCCTAACCCTTCCCCTAACCCTAACCCTAACCCTAATCCTAACCCTAACCCTAATCCTAACCCTAACCCTTCCCCTAACCCTTCCCCTAACCCTAACCCTAACCCTTCCCCTAACCCTTCCCCTAACCCTTCCCCTAACCCTAACCTAACCCTAACCCTAACCCTTCCCCTAACCCTTCCCCTTCCCCTTCCCCTAACCCTAACCCTAACCCTAATCCTAACCCTAACCCTAACCCTAACCCTAACCCTAACCCTTCCCCTAACCCTTCCCCTAACCCTAACCCTAACCCTAATCCTAACCCTAACCCTAACCCTAACCCTAACCCTAACCCTTCCCCTAACCCTTCCCCTAACCCTAACCCTAACCCTTCCCCTAACCCTTCCCCTAACCCTTCCCCTAACCCTAACCTAACCCTAACCCTAACCCTAACCCTAACCCTTCCCCTAACCCTAACCCTAACCCTAATCCTAACCCTAACCCTAACCCTAACCCTACCCTAACCCTACCCTAACCTTCCCCTAACCCTTCCCCTAACCCTAACCTAACCCTAACCCTTCCCCTAACCCTTCCCCTAACCCTAACCTAACCCTAACCCTAACCCTAACCCTAACCCTAACCCTTCCCCTAACCCTAATCCTAACCCTAACCCTAACCCTAACCCTAACCCTTCCCCTAACCCTAACCCTAACCCTTCCCCTAACCCTTCCCCTTCCCCTTCCCCTAACCCTAACCCTAACCCTAATCCTAACCCTAACCCTAACCCTAACCCTAACCCTAACCTTAACCCTTCCCCTAACCCTTCCCCTTCCCCTTCCCCTAACCCTAACCTTAACCCTAATCCTAACCCTAACCCTAACCCTAACCCTAACCCTAACCCTTCCCCTAACCCTTCCCCTAACCCTAACCCTAACCCTTCCCCTAACCCTTCCCCTTCCCCTTCCCCTAACCCTAACCCTAACCCTAATCCTAACCCTAACCCTAACCCTAACCCTAACCCTAACCCTTCCCCTAACCCTTCCCCTAACCCTAACCCTAACCCTAATCCTAACCCTAACCCTAACCCTAACCCTAACCCTTCCCCTAACCCTTCCCCTAACCCTAACCCTAACCCTTCCCCTAACCCTTCCCCTAACCCTTCCCCTAACCCTTCCCCTAACCCTAACCTAACCCTAACCCTAACCCTAACCCTAACCCTAACCCTAACCCTTCCCCTAACCCTAACCCTAACCCTAATCCTAACCCTAACCCTAACCCTAACCCTACCCTAACCATACCCTAACCTTCCCCTAACCCTTCCCCTAACCCTAACCTAACCCTAACCCTTCCCCTAACCCTTCCCCTAACCCTTCCCCTAACCCTAACCCTAACCCTTCCCCCTAATCGCTGCTAGTTTTATTAGAATAACTTAAGCTTTTTTAATGTTATTGTGTAAGAAAACATACGCACGCCCAACTCTGCTATTTAAAAATGCGATACCTTATACGATGTAGTTTGCAATCCTTGTTATAAACAAAATGCAAAGCGGTTGTATCACGTGGAAATTGCCGCGCAAACGGCAGGTGGTACCCCTGAAAATGTTGGGACAGACAATCATGAACACGAGAATGTTGTACCTCCACCGCGAAAAAGCACCTGACAAGAAAACTGTCGACTCCGCTTGTTGGTATCATGATCAGGAGATCAGGAGGGAGTGTAGTGTTGAAACAGACGTCGACGAAAAGAGACTTATCAGTTTGAAATGTCTGTCAACCAATTATTATCTAGGTCAGAGTAGTTGCGTTATCACCGTCGGCGGCAGTATAACTAAACAAAAATATCGTGCTTATGCAGTTTACGAACCGGGTTATTTTTAGATAGAATTTTCAAGTTGAATTCAATTTTTACGGTATCTTTTGTTTATCAAATTGTTAGGTGAACGTGCGAAAATAGTTAATCAACCTCCATCGCCTCGACGTTAAGAATGGGTTTCTAAATTATAACGTTAATATTTCAGCCCGGTCAGTAAACTGCATAAGTACCAAAAATATAAACGCCTTACGGAAGACATAAAACGCATAAAAATTATTATTATTTAATCACTAGAAATTTTCATTTTGGAATCTGAGTGATAGCAAGTCTTCGCCAGATTTCCCACACTCTCCACTTCTTTCGATTACCATTGCATACTACTTTGTGTTATTGCAACAGCTGTGTACCATCGATGTCTCGTTAGTAATAGTCGCTGGCCTCATCTGAAATTTGAGTGACAGTGAGCACCCCCCCCCCCCTCAAGTTTCCATTACTCTCGCACATTTCCAGTCTAGGTTTGGTTGTGCTCCTCCACCTCGGTCTTTCTATCTTTCTTGACCTTTCACGACAATTTTCCGTGGTATCAGTTCATGCCGGTGCCACCGCATTTTTTCCTCCTTTCCATCTATCCATGGCTGGTCAACGTTTGTTGGTTGTATGTGTTGGTTTCCGCATTCCAGGATTTTTCTTAATATTTCGGCTGTTTTCACCATTGCCGTTCGTTGTATTGTCTCAAGCTTCCCTTAGATTCGAATTTCTCCCAGTCTTTTTTCCAGTTTTTTCGGGATTGTTCCTAGCGCCCCATCTGATTATTGTTTTTCCGGGGAATGGGGACGATTTATGAAATTACAGTTTCAGTTCTTTCGGTTTCGTGTGGTGGTGTTCTACCTATGTTTTTGTTTTATTTCTATTGCAACTTTCAGATGACTGGTTAGCGTTCGCAGTTTATGTGGGTTGGCTTCCGCATTCGAGGATTTTCCTTAGGATTTCAACTGTTTTCATCATTGCTATCTGTTGTATAGTCTCAGACTTTCCTTTTGATTCCAATTTCTCTTTTTTTTCATGTTTTTTCGAGACTGTTCCTAGTGCTCCTACGATTATTGGTATTATAGTGATTTTCTTCATGTTCCATATCCCTTTCAGTTCTCTCGCAAGTTGTTCTGTCCCATGGATCTTCACCCTACGGTCTTCTGGGACGGCATATATATATATATATATATATATATATATATATATATATATATATATATATATATATATATATATATGGGAAGAGAAGGATGAAGGTAATCCGACGTGATGGTAAAATGAAAAAGGAAAACCAAAAACTGGATGTTTTTTATGTGTACATCAACGTTTCGTCTTTATTTATAAGACTTCATCAGGATGATGATATAGGGAAGACGCTGCCATTATTTTTCATTTTATTTTATTTTTCTTCCCAACATGTCTACCCTACATGTATCTGTGCTTGCATGATATCTTTTCCCTATATCATCATCCTGATGAAGTCTTATAAATAAAGACGAAACGTTGATGTACACATAAAAAACATCCAGTTTTTGGTTTTCCTTTTTCATTTTACCATATATATATATATATATATATATATATATATATATATATATATATATATATATATATATATATGTATGTGTGTGTGTGTGTGTGTATCGAGGCAGCATTTTTTTTTCTCTGAGGCACGTATTATTAAAAGGCCCAAAAGAAAATTACGGCAGATTCATCAGCCAATCCTCATCCGAGATTAGGACTTTAATCCAGAAAATGAAAGGGATCCATACAAAAATATCCAGAAATGAGTTGTCGGTTATTTTTAATAATATATATATATATAATATATTTTAATATATATATATATAGCCCTTTGGGATGAAACCGCGGTACATTGCTGAAATATGTAATATACAGTATCTAAATAAATTATATTAGCTCTCTTATATGATCGAGCACTTTATTTGATTTCTTTTCATATACAACCTGAAACACTATATATATATATATATATATATATATATATATATATATATATATATATATATATATATATATATATATATATATATATATGGAGAGAGAGAGGAAGATTGAGAGAGGGAGAAGAGAGGAAGGGGGAGAACAGCTTATTGTATTAAAGATTCGTATTAAGACTTAAGAGTCATCTTGGAGTTATCTTTGCGAAGAATCGAAAACAAAGGTTGCCCGGCGGTTGCCCGGCGGTTGCCCGGCGGTTGCCCGGCGGTTGCCCGGTGGTTGCCCGGCGGTTGCCTTTGAACATGGCGCACGTGTTTCTCGTTGTGTTGCTACACATGAAACTCTGGCCACTGATGAGTCAGTGTCCCGTGTGTGTGCGGGGGGCGGGGGTAGGCTGGGGATAGCTTTAAAAGGCACGTCGATGCCCGTTTCGGAGAGCAGCGGGCCCTTTGGCACTCATCGGCTCTCTAGAGACGCCATCTTTCAAATGGAAAATGGCGTCCGCCGACTGCCACCCGGGAAGGGAATGGGAGAGACAGCACCATTGCTCCTCTGTCTTCATCATCGCAGCTTCGGGCTTGGAATTCTCCTCTTGTTTGTCTTGCTCGCATTTGTTGCGATCTAGGGAAAATGAAATCAGAGAAATGGAAACCTTTTCATCTTTTCTACACAAACCAACTCTCCTTCATCGTGTCATATATATATATATATATATATATATATATATATATATATATATATTTATATATATATATATATATATATATATATATATATATATATATATATATATATATATATATATTATTTCATGTATCCACATGAAATGTTATAAGGGGATATAATTTTTTATGTATCAATTTTCAGTATTTACTTCGACGGTGCTCGATACGTGAGTAGAGCTAAGTAATAAGTTATGAAAATATAGTTATGACAATTAAGCTACACAGAGGCTTCCGCGTTTCATCCGTCAGAAATAACGGAAACTATCCTTCGCCAGTGTTCGCACTAATATTCACTTCCACTCTATTATAAAATCATAAAGAGCAATGTATATATATACAGGGTGATTAATTAATATATATATATATATATATATATATATATATATATATATATATATATATATATATATATATATATATATATATATATATATATACAGGGTGATTCATAAGTCACTTAGCTATTTATTTTTGAAATTCTAAAGTTAAAAAATACGGTAATACAAAACAGAAAGTTTATTCAACAACTTCATTTATGGGAGTTTAAAATTACAGCAAATTTTCGGAATTTCCACCTTCGTTCTGCATGCATAGCTCCATTCTTTTTTGCAAGGAATTTACGACTCTTTGTAGCATATTTGATTGATTATGGTGTTGTGCGAAGGAGGCTTTCTGTTCACATCACGTTTCCATTGCCTTTCAACAAGTGTGGGAGATTCATCAAATTTGGCCATATGAATAACAATAAAAAGTCGCTCTTCAATTGTAAATGACATACTGCCTGACCTAAAAAGCACATATGATGCTTTACACAAATTTAAATAAATAAAAATAAATATATATAGAAACAAATTTAAAATAAAAAATAGCAGTAATTAGAGAGTAAGATAACAATTATCAAAAGTTACTAGTATGTTTGTGCTTCATATGGTAATCATTTTAAATAGCTAAGTGACTTATGAATCACCCTGTATATATATATTTGTTGGTGATTTTATTCCATTAATTGCGACAAAATATATGCTGTTTCATTAACGCTCGCAATGAACGTCAACTCTTCAAGCTATAATGGAATCAAATGGCAAAGATTTTAAATTCAACCTCAACCGGGAAATGAAGATGCATTAGGGGGAGGGGGACAGAGATGGAGCTCTGCCTATAGCGGGGACATGAGAAGGGAGGGGGGAGAGGGGGAGACCTCAACAAGTCATGTTTCAAAAAGTTGAGTGGGAGGTTCTCTCGTGTCTGGGCTATCGTGACCTCAATTCCAGCCAAAGCGGGGGGGGGGGCAGGGGAGGTTAAATTTAAAATGAGAATAGAATTATAATCATAGAGTTATAACTGTCATTCTTGTTGTAATAGGTAATTATCGTGTAGATAAAAATGTTTGATAATTTTAATTTAGGGTATTAATTGCTACTTTTGCATTCTATTTTAATATAGTTATTTATGGCTTGCTCAGTAATTGTAGTGAATTTTGTTGTGATAATATTTTTTAATTGTGATTATATTATACTAAAATCAATACTAGTGGAATCATTATATAAAAGAAGTTTAATGGTGTTACCATTTTTAGTATTAATAAAATCGATTACAATAACAATAATAATAACAATGCCAATCATACCTACGATAGTCGCAGTGACAATAGCATTAATAAAAATAAAAATAAAAATAACAAGATAATAATGACACTAACGATAATAATAATAATAATAATAATAATAATAATAATAATAATAATGATAATAAAATAATAATAATAATAATAATAATAATAACAATAATAATAATAATAATTATCACTAGTATTACCATCCTGCTACTTGCGAAGTCATTGGGCGAAATAAGTCTACAAGTGATGGTAATAATAGTGATAATAATTATTATTATTATTATTATTATTATTATTATTATTATTATTATTATTATTATTATTATTATTATTATTATTATTATTATCCCACGCAACTTTTTGAACATGACTTGTTGGGGTCTCCCCCTCTCCCCCTCCCTTCTCATGTCCCCGTTATAGGCAGAGCTCCATCTCTGTTCCCCCTCCCTCTAATGCATCTTCAATTTCCGGTTGAGGTTGAATTTAAAATCTTTGCCATTTGATTCCATTATAGCTTGAAAAGTTGACGTTCATTGCGAGCGTTAATGAAACAGCATATATTTTGTCGCAATTAATAAAATAAAGTCACCAACAAAAATATATTTTGCTCTGAATTTTCATTGAGTACTCTCATAAACTTCCTCTTGATTTATACCCCCTGGATATTCATAACAAGTTAATTATATATATATATATATATATATATATATATATATATATATATATATATATATATATATATTACACACACATCGGTCTCTCTGTACAAGGGTTCGTCAGGACAACCTGACATTAGGATACTTCACCCTACAAGTAAACCCTGACCAAATATTCAAAATAACATAGTATTCAGAGCCCAAATAAAATTCTCTAGACAGAAAAAACTTTCATTATCAAAAGACAACAATTAAAGACCGAAAGGGTCGAAAAACGGGAAAAACCGGAATCAAAATTTAAGATTACCTTTAGCCGAACTTTTTATTTACCTGACAGTATTTACTATTCTGGTACGTAATCAGTTTTTACGTGAAATATTATTAAATCGTTTTGAGATTCGTTCTCTCTTCTCGTTTGTTTCTGTTCACCCTCTCCACCTTCCGGCAATTACATCGTATTGCTACAGCCTCGGATTACAACCCCCCAGATATATATATATATATATGTAATTATCAATGTTGGTTATGTAGTCAAACTCAGGTGTAGAGCTCAATGGATATTAGCAGTTCAATATTTAATTTCAGAGCTGTTATAAATTGAGATATTTTCCGTAAAGAAAACTAGACTTCATGAAAGCTAAAATGAACTTTTTCGTTTGAAAATGAAAAATAAAAAAATGGCGAAAATGTACTTTTTTGTTCACCGCGTATGTTGTGTATAAAAAAACAAGGGGAAAAAAGAAACGATATTTCTTCGTAAACAATGTCCGGAATAAGTTCGTTATTTTTCAAAACATATGGAGATTCGTATGCTAATGAAACTCGGGCTTTGTTTTTTAATGTCTCGTCTTTGTTACCAAATGAAGAAATGGCTGTAAACAAATTTGGCTTGTTAATATATTCCGCTGTACGGAAGTTCGACTTTCAATCCCAACGTTGTGTGTGCCGTGGTTTTCTTCTGTTTTCTTCCTTTCAACCGCAAAGGAGAAGAAAAAAAAACGTTTAACACATACCAAAACACTAAAAATGGCGGAGGCATTATAATAATTTCTCAACTTCTTTTTATAAAATACTAGAAGAATTCTCATCCCAGTACGGGGAAATAAACTCCTCAAGCAGCACAAAATTCAGCAGATTTTCATGAAATATTAATAATAGGTATTAAACATTAATTAATATTCCCAAAATTTCAGTTTATTGTAAGTATTTTAAAGGATTTTAGAGTCCATGATACGGACACAACCTCCCACTTTAACATTCTAAAACCAAACTTCTCTCCTTTCACCACCAACGCTTGGATTATTGTTTTGCCCGAGTAGAAATAAATTCCCCCTTGAGGAAGTCTCATTCTTTGATAAGCTCCTAGGACTGACTTTCACTCAAGAACTAAAATGTACGACTTGCATCCAATTTGTTGTAAAGGTCGCTGAAAAAAAATGGTTGGACCAGTCTACCGCTCCAGAAAGTATCTGGTTCCTGCCGCAATCCTCTACCTATATAAGAATCAGATACGCCCTAAGAGGTAGTATTGATGCCACACCTCGACCCTAACCCTAACACCTCGAGAGATTCCATTCTTTCTTGCCTTAACAGAGTACAAAATCGACGGTGGAGTCTAGTGAGGGAGTTATCACTTCTTTTCCCTACAATCCGTTTCTCAAAGAAGAGACGTTGCTAGTCTTTTTCCATATCGTTATTTTCACTCAGCTCCAATCCCGGCTCCCTCCTCATAAAACATTTACACTAGCACGCTGGTAAAACACAATGGTAAAACACACTGGTAAAACACACCGGTAAAACACGCCGGTAAAACACACCGGTAAAACACGCTGGTAAAACACGCTGGTAAAACACACTGGTAAAACACACTGGTAAAACACACCGGTAAAACACGCTGGTAAAACACACCGGTAAAACACGCTGGTAAAACACACCGGTAAAACACGCTGGTAAAACACACCGGTAAAACACGCTGGTAAAACAAACTTCCCTTTTTACCTCAAGAGTAAGACGAAATTTCAATTAACACTGCTTCTTTTCCAAGCTCTTCCCGTCTGTGGAACACATTACCATGGGACTGCTTCCCTGTAGGCTACAACATAGTTGTCTTCAAATCCAACGTCACCAAATACTTGTCATTAACTGACCCCATAATTAATTAAACTTAGTTGATTGCCATTCAATCTTATTAGCCCTTATCCTCGAGAGGTTTTTGACCTTGATAAGTGGTGAGCCATCAGTATAACAAAAACAAACTGAATCTGATGATGTAAGGTTTGTGAGTATATCTTGTGTAATTTTTGACTTTTAGCCGGACACAGAATTACAACTTTCGACTAATAGACGATGTAATCAAGTAACATTTGTCTATGTTCAGTTTTGCCGTGGAACACATTACAACGGGGTTGCTTCCTTGCAGGATGCAACATGACCGCCTTCAAATCAAATATCAACAAATGTTTGTCATAAACCATCATTATAAGTCATCAAACTTAGTTCATTCCAATTCCATCCGATTAGCCTTTATCCTCGAGTGGCCTTTGGCCTTGGTAAGTGATGATTCATTAATAAAAGGACAGAATCTAACATATACAAACTCTCCAGGTCGTAATGGATCTGAGAATATGGTACCTACCGTATGAACCTTTAATTAACACAATATAATATTGACCTCCCTCCTGTCACACTATGACGTAGTTACCTCCCCTTAGATTTCCCTTTGAGGTAACTCTCCGGTAATAAAGAGAAGAAAGCTCGATTCAAGATGGCGACTCACATATAAGTCTAAACGTGTCTCTGTTCTCTGTTTCCACATATTAACAAAAGCAGGTTTTACTAACAACAAATGTATAAAACATTCATACCACGTTTTTTTCATAGTTTTTTCTTTTTCTTTTGTCAACTTGCAGGTAAATGGGATCGAAATGCCGCCTCGCCTCTTCCATTGTTCCAATGCGTCAGGAACGTTCGAAGTCGAAGAAGTTGTCAGCTTCTCTCAGGAGGTAAAGTGGCTTTCAAATTTTCATTTTTATTTTTCACGGAAACAAAGTTCATGTTTTCTGTATCAGAATGAAAAAAAAGATGTTGCATCTAAAACATGCTTTTGAAAGCGTTTGCCTCATTGTTCAGTTCAAAATTCTTAAGGTGCTTGTAAAAAAATGGACTCTCCCGATGCATACTTGATTCGCGAGCATGAGCGATTATCTCATATTAAAAAAACAAAATACGTTAACACATTGTGTCGACATTACACCAGGACGCTGCTACTAACAACACGAAGGACTGTTACGATTTCTCTGAGGAGGCTAGTTTCATTTAGCATAATTATTAGAAAAAACAAGTGAATATGAAAAATAAGCGTTGCATCTAGACATGCCTTTGAAGGCGTTTGCCTCATTATTAGGTTATATATATATATATATATATATATATATATATATATATATATATATATTAATGTATATATATCTATATGTTAATATACATATATTAATGTATATATATATATATTAATATATATATATTAATGTATATATATCTATATGTTAATATACATATATTAATGTATATATATATATAAATATATATATATTTATATATATATATATTAATATATATATATATATATATAAATATATATTTATATTCATATATAAATATATATATTAATATATATATATTAATATATATATATATATGTATTAATATATATATATTAATATATATATATATGTATTAATATATATATATACATATATATATATATATTAATATACATATATATATATTAATATATATATATATATTAATATATATATATATATATTAATATATATATATATATATAAATATATATATTAATATATATATTAATATATATATTAATATATATTAATACATATATATATATAATACATATATATATTAATATATATATATATTAATATATATATTAATATATATATATTAATATATATATATATATTAATATATATATTAATATATATATCTCTCAATATATATATTAATATATATATATATATATATATATATATATATATATATATATATATATATATAGCAGTATGTTTAAGAAGGCTGAGCGCAATGCAAAGTGCCGGGTAAGTTGTAAGCTTGAAGGAACAAAAATAATAAATCGAAATGGGACTTACTATTTATTTTTTCTTAAAATCTTACATAACAGCAAATGTGGTGTTGGCTGTTTGTGTGTTGTCCGGATGATTATTAAACATCATTTATGTAATATTTCGGAAAAAAGAAACTTCCCTTTGTGAAAAATAATAAACACCAAAGGAAAAATCCGTCTGTGTAGAAAATTCACCAAAATGGATGCCAGAGAGTAGGGCTGGGGCAAACCAGCCCCGCAGAGAATAAAAATTAATAAATTTTAAAGTTGTTTTATATATGAATGTAGTGTTCAAAAATATGTGTGTAATATAAGATAAATGATAGGTATTTTATGGTGATGAATTAACTGTTAGATTTGATAATATATATTTTTGAATTTGTATTTGTTTCTGTGTGTTGTTTTATTATCGTATTTTTGTTGTTGTTTTCTTTTTAATATAAGTAATTAATTATTCCCTCATTTTTATTATTCTAAATTTTAATTAAATTCATTGCTAATCATATATTCGTATAATAGACGACAAAAAAGAAGTGTAGTACCAGAACAGATACTACACTTTGAATTATTTATTCGCGAAAAAATATAAAATATACGCTTTGAAAAATCGGGCACAAGGCCATCAAAAGAGTGGGATATGGGGGGGGTCGTTGGTCATCCTCTGTCCATCCTACTTTGCATATCCTATTCATAGCTAGAATCATTGAAGTCACCAGATGAAAGCGAAACGAAGCAGGATGTATCCTAGGTGGGTTGCACCGGATTTCTCCGAAGAAGGAAGTTTCTAGGGAATATCAAATTCAAAAGAAGTCTCCAGTTGCATGGGTATCTCGGTCAGGGGAGATGACGATGTTAGATTTTCGCAGTTCTTGCAGAGATGGGTCGACGTCCTCCGGCGCTCTTGTATAAGCAGTAACCGATCTGAGGGAGATAACTCTATTTTTCTTAGCCGCCGCTATTCCGAATTCGCTTATACTTTGGCAAGGGAGATAACTTTGTTTATCGCTGCATGAGAGAAAATAACTTTTCTTTTTATGTTTATATAAAGTGTATACAATTTGTGGCATGTAAATAAAAGTGCTTAAAAGTTATTTTGAACGCATTTAAAACCCGTAACATGTTTTTAATTAATTGTTATAAAGTTTATGAACTTTGTGGCATAAAGGTTATTTTCTTTCATGCTGCGATAGGGTTTAGAGTTAGGGTTAGGGTTAGCGTTAGGGTTAGGTTTAGCGTTTAGGGTTAGGGTTAGGGTTTTTAACGCATTTCAAAACCGTAACATGTTTTTAATTAATTGTTATAAAGTTTATGAACTTTGTGGCATAAAGGTTATTTTCTTTCATGCTGCGATAGGGTTTAGAGTTAGGGTTAGGGTTAGCGTTAGGGTTAGGTTTAGCGTTTAGGGTTAGGGTTAGGGGTTTTAACGCATTTCAAAACCGTAACATGTTTTTAATTAATTGTTATAAAGTTTATGAACTTTGTGGCATAAAGGTTATTTTCTTTCATGCTGCGATAGGGTTTAGAGTTAGGGTTAGGGTTAGCGTTAGGGTTAGGTTTAGCGTTTAGGGTTAGGGTTAGGGTTTTTAACGCATTTCAAAACCGTAACATGTTTTTAATTAATTGTTATAAAGTTTATGAACTTTGTGGCATAAAGGTTATTTTCTTTCATGCTGCGATAGGGTTTAGAGTTAGGGTTAGGGTTAGCGTTTAGGGTTAGGGTTAGGGTTAGGTTTAGCGTTTAGGGTTAAGGTTAGGGTTTTTAACGCATTTCAAAACCGTAACATGTTTTTAATTAATTGTTATAAAGTTTATGAACTTTGTGGCATAAAGGTTATTTTCTTTCATGCTGCGATAGGGTTTAGAGTTAGGGTTAGCGTTTAGGGTTAGGGTTAGGGTTAGGTTTAGCGTTTAGGGTTAAGGTTAGGGTTTTTAACGCATTTCAAAACCGTAACATGTTTTTAATTAATTGTTATAAAGTTTATGAACTTTGTGGCATAAAGGTTATTTTCTTTCATGCTGCGATAGGGTTTAGAGTTAGGGTTAGCGTTTAGGGTTAGGGTTAGGGTTAGCGTTTAGGGTTAGGGTTAGGGTTTTTAACGCATTTCAAAACCGTAACATGTTTTTTTTTTATTAATAAACAAAGTTATCTCCCTTGCCAAAGTATAAGCGAATTCGGAATAGCGGCGGCTAAGAAAAATAGAGTTATCTCCCTCAGATCGGTTACTGCTTATACAAGAGCGCCCGTCCTCTTACATATAGCGGCTGGTATTTCCAAATGGTCACCCATCTGATACTGGCCAGGATCAACGTTGCTTAACTTCGATGATCTAACGAGAACCGGTGAGTCAACGTGATTATGCAGCGCAGAGTAACCACGTGACCACGTTTAACGTAAGGGGAAGGCATCCTAGTGAAAATGTCTCCAATGTGTTGAAAATTTAATATTTACTACACTTTGATCTTAGCCTAAAGGAATTCTGCCTTCTCTGACAAATATCTTGCAGATGGAGACGTCTAAAGCCACAAGCAATTGCTGAAAGGCAAAACGAAATATTATGTTCGCATGTTTGTAAACCAATCGCCGAAACACAGTCACCTAAAATAGGGCAGAGTAAAAGATTTGCACAAAGTTTTTTTTACAACGCGTGAAACATTTCATGGGCGTCATTCGTGAAAAAAAAAAACCCAGAAAATAAATAAAACAGAAAAAACAAAAAACAAAAAACAAAAAAA
This sequence comes from Sepiola atlantica, assembly GCA_963556195.1. Classification (NCBI taxonomy): domain Eukaryota; kingdom Metazoa; phylum Mollusca; class Cephalopoda; order Sepiida; family Sepiolidae; genus Sepiola; species Sepiola atlantica. The sequence goes on from OY744552.1 coordinate 52,202,848, forward strand.
CAAAAACAAAAAAACAATTACTTATATGGGTTTAGATTTCTTAAACTAAACGTCTTTTATGTTTTTATCTTTCGGCACTTTGTATACAACCAAAAGACGCGCACGACACAACTTAGTTTCACGATTTCCGTTTGATGTTTTTTTTTGTTTTTCGATGCGTCCACACATCTCTATAGGAGGCGCTGTCTGTCGGTCTATCATCCCGTCACGCTTAAGTTTGCTTCTATTATGGTATATTCTACTTTTTTTTGATAGTTTAAAAACAAGTTGTCTTATCAGATTAAGCAAAGAAATATCGTAGAACGGAGCGGTAGTACCTGCCAGAATGCCATCTAGGAGTTAAGAAAATCTTATGTCTCTGTTTATCTCTATATATTTTAATGGCAATATGAGAAAATAAATGCTGAAAATAAAAATTGGATACATTACAATATTTATTAATTCATCAAGTATTCAAACAAGGAATATAAAAATTATTTTCCTTAATCCATGGATTTTCAAAAATAAGCTCTTTTCAACAGAGGAAGAATGTTTTTCTTTAATCCATTTATCATTTTATTATCACCTGACCTTTTATTTTGGACTCCGTTCTGATCCTTTCATGCCACGGATCTCGGATTTTGACACCTGGATTTTATGGATTACAACTCAAGGTTCACCTCATCTCCTCTATCTCTTGGATATTTACATGGACACATTAAATTTTTCGACCCAAATTTCACTGAAGATGTTTTTCTGCTCACAACTTTTATATTTTCAAATTTTTGCTAACCAGTAATACATCTTTTGTTGATTTTTTTCTCCGATGAAAAGAGCTTATTTTTGAAAATCCATGGATTAAGGAAAAGAAATCTTTTTTCTTATTCCTTATTTGTATACTTGTAATTTATCTAATTTTTATTTTCATCATTCATTTTCTTATATTATAGCTCTATCTAGCATATCGAGCATTTTCTTATCACGATAGGATCTAAGATAAAGATATGATATTTATCTTTGTAGTTTCATTTATATATAAATGACAATTTATAAGAAATCAAAACAACCCATTCAAAAAATTAATCAAACCACCAAATTATCTTCCATCAAGGGCGATAACTCTCAACTTAGATCCAACGAGGTATCCCCTCTACATTATATTTTAAATGTATAAGTTTGATTTGCAAGAGTAGAAAGTGACTAACTTCAGTTTACTTTCGGCAACCTCGTAACTCTCGCTTCCCTTATTTTGTCCTTTCGCCATCACATTCCATGAGTGATGTTTCTAACAAAGGGGGGATAATTGCTGAAGTTAAGAAGTACAAAAAAACACCCACAAAGTTAGTTATATACAAATAAAAATGAGTGATTCTTTAGGAAGCCATGTTTCCTCTGTGGAGGGGGGGGCGGTTTTTCAGCCATTTTATGTACTAGTTCCTCAACTGTGCGGCCATTTTTGAATCGGTTGAACCACTCCTTAATTTGTGTTACGCCCATCGCATCTTCTCCAAACACCTGCTGAATTTTACGAATTGTTTTGCTTTGAGAATCACCAAGCTTTTTCCAAAATTTGATGCATTACCTTTGCTCAACACGTTCAGTCATCTTGAGAGAATCGGTAATCTGACGAACACTTGTGTAGTACCTCGCTCAGCGACCGACAGGCAGCGACTAACGCGCAGGAAGCGGTGATAAAATTCACACATGCGCTGTGTAGAGTGGCGCCGCCCTATCATCTCTATTTAGCACAGAAAAAATAAAGGTGGGATACTTTTTAGACAGGCCTCGTATATATATATATATATATATATATATATATATATATATATATATATATATATATATATATATATATATATATATATATATATATATATATACAGGGTGGGCAAAAATAAGGGTCCTATTTTTTAAAATTCATAACTTTTTTATTTATTGATTTAAAAAATTTTTTTTTTTAGAATAAGTAAAGGACCCCTTCCGAAGCAAGCATGAGCCGTATTAGCCCTAAGGAACGTACCCTCATTTAGAAAACATTATTTTTGCTTAAAAAACTCAAAAGAGTATAAAAAACAATACTTTAGTTTTTGTAGGTTTTAAGAAGTGTTTTTCGGCTAAAATTTGTTTTGTTTATTTCAAAAAATCTCGGAAGTGTCAGTCTACACACACATAAAGTTTGGTGAGTTTAACTTTTATTTTGTGGAAGTTATTCAAATTCAAGTTATTAAAATTTAAAGATAGGACCCTTATTTTGGCCCACCCTGTATATATATATATATATATATATATATATATATATATATATATATATATATATATATATTTAGGAAAACATTATTAAATAACACGGAGTGGTTTTGTTTGATGCGACTTTTTTTTCTTTTTTTCAATTTTCCGAATTATCCATCTAATGTTTCGGTCAAATTGATATAAATATGATCCATGGGTTTCTTGTTCCATTCTTTTTACTTTTTTGCAAGTACTTTCGATTTGAATCGTCAAATCATCTTCAGGCGGTATTAGTTTTAGTGTCTTTACAAATTATGACTTTACTGTTGTGCTCATTTTTGAATTATAACGGCGAGTAGATTATAACTTGAAAAAGCGTCGTAAAGTTGAAATGTACATGAGAGCGTGATGGCGTTCTACACATATGAGAGATTTAAAAGTTTGACTGTTTAAACCGTTAAGAAATTGATGACGTTAAAGAAAGTGCATACAATTCAAACGCATAACTACCTAATGGCTAAGAATTTGGTAATGTTAATTATTATGCTAGACACTTTAAAATGTTGCGACTAGTTTCATAATTGACACTATTAATTGTGGGATGTTTAGTTTTTATGTAGAGGTCTTCGAGTATTTTTAATTTTTTGATATTGGTATCGTGGTGTATTATTTTGGTATTGTTAACAAGGATGTTTCTATATTGGGAGGGGGTACAATTATGTTTTTTTAGGTGTTGGCATATAGAGCTAGTGTCGGAGAGATGTAGGGTGAGTCTTCGGGATAGTGTTGTGGAAGTGAAACCTATGTAAGAATTAGTTTTTTTTTATTGTTGTCGGAGATACATTCTCCCATAGGGCATTGGAACTGATATATTACATTGGTTCTTCCTAATGTATTTTGGGGTTGAGAAGTGTAATTTTTAACAACACGGTTTGATGTTTCCATTTTTTTATAATAAATGATAAATCGTATTTTATCATCAGAATTGGTGGGGGATATATAGCGATGTATTATATTTTTAAGAGCTTTTTCATCCAATTTCAAGTTTGGATGCATTTGGTTACAATAGAATATATTTATGTAGTGGGAATTATTTAGCTTATTAGTAGGATTATCTAAATTTCTAATCATTAATTTTATTTGTTCATCAACCATATAATTGGGAAATTGATTATTAATTAGGACTTGTTTTATGTTTTTTAATTCATTAAAAAATATTTTTTTGGATGAGGAGATTAATTTTGCACGGTTTAATAGATTTTTGACCATAGCAATTTTATATCTATATGGGCATTCACTTTTAAAACTTAAAATACAGGTGTTAATAGATGTAGGTTTTTATAGGGAGAGGTGATGAATGCATTACTGTTGGAGTCAATGAGAACATCTAAAAACGGAATTTTATTGTTAATGTTATTGTCATGAGTGAATTTAAGAACTGAATTATTTTGAAAAGTATCTTGTAGTTTTTCTATTTCATCATACGATTTACTAAAATAAGAATGTCATCAACGTAGCGGGCATAAATAGAAGGTTTAGTGATTATATTAAATATTTTATTTTCGAGGTCGGCCATGTAAAAATTACTAAAGGTCGGTCCAAGGACAGATCCCATAGAAACTCCGTCAATTTGGGTATATATGTTGCCCTTATGGTCATGGAAAGGGACTTCAGTTGTGCAAATTAATAATAACTTTTTAAGTATTTCAGGATCAATTTTTAGAGGGGGGAGGGATGGGTTATTATATATGTTATTAATAATTATATCAATTGTTTTGTATACAGGGACATTTGTAAACAGACTTTCAACGTCGAGTGATGCAGTAATTTTATTATCTGTTTTTTGGGTACGCAGTATGTGTAAGAGCTCATGTGTGGATTTTACACTATATTTACTAGGTAAATAAGGGGATATAAGATCATTAATAGTTTTAGTTAATTGATATATGGGGGTAGTGACTTGAGAAATTATTGGACGGAGAGGAGAGTTTGGTTTATGAATTTTTACAGTACCGTACAAGTAACCGGGTTTATAATTTCCAATTATTTTGGGGAGTTTAACGTTATCAATTACGGCATTATTGGCTGTTATAAGTTTGTTTACTTGTGTCTTGAGTTTATCTATGGGGGTTCTTTTAATTTGTTTAAATTTCGAATGGTCATCTAAAATTCTTCGTAATTTAGTGTAATAGTCTGATTTGTTGAGAACGACATAGATGTTCGTTTTATCTGCTTTTTTAACAATTATGTTTGAATGGTTTTGAAGTTCATGTGCAGCTTTTTTAAAATTATGTGTTAAGATTGATGTAGATTTTTGTTTTTTATCGTACCTGTTTTTTATGGCTTCAGCCTTGAGTAAATCCTTAATTCCGGGATGTGTAGTAATATGTTGTTCGGTTTCCAGTTTGACGATGTTTTCAAAAAGGAGTTCGATTTCGGCCTTTATATTTTGGTGGTTGTATCTACCAAAGAAATGGCAGTTAGGTCCGAGGTTAAGAAATTCCGTTTGTTGTTCGGTGAGTTCATGGTCGGATAAGTTAATAAAGTTCTGTGTTTTGTTCAGAAGTAAGATGGAGCCTTTGTAGAGAGAGTTGAGTTTTTTTTTTGGGATAGTGATTCTGTGTGAATATTCGAAGTTATTAGTTATTTCAGTGAGGCGTTGCGGGATTACAATGTATTGATCAGTGGTGACAGTATTCTTAAGTTTTTTTTTTCAAGTTTGTTCATTTCGGAGGTTTGCTGGGTAATAACTTCTTGGGCGGTGGCAATTTGTCGCTTAATTAAGTTAAGTCTGAAGTTCCAAGTATCCGTTTCATGTTAAATTGTGTGTATTTGGGCAGCATATTTTCATTTAGGCAAACATTATTAAATAACACGGAGTAGTTTTGTTTGATGCGACTTTTTTTTCTTTTTTTCAATTTTTCGAATTGTCCATCTAATGTTTCGGTCAAATTGATGTAAATATGAATCAGCCATCGCTAATCACCTCGTTAGTACACATAGTTGTTCTGACAAGTATTCCGATGGGTATTCCGATGGGTGGTTTTCTGTTTTACACAGTGCCAGGTCGAACTACCATCTCAATATTATTGAGACGTTAGTCATTAACAACTCTCGACCTAGCCTGTGTAGACAAAAGATTTTGAAGCATCAGTTGGAGATCTTTAATGATCCAAAGCCACCATAACGTTGAGAGATTTACCTTTTTTTTTTTTTTTCCTCTCAATCGTTTCCTCCAACTGAAATAAGTTTTTTTCCCCCCTCATATCTCATTCGACTTTTAGTTTTCAATTTACCATTCTGACGTTTCCTCTCAGAGGGTCAGACGATAAGGCCTTAAGGTAATTTTAACAATTTTCCTTCTTTTTTTTCCACTCGTCTGTTTCATTGATTATATATATATATATATATATATATATATATATATATATATATATATATATATATATATATATATATACTCTTTTTTGTTTTATTTTACTTCACTCGAAGTTCTCAGAAATTAAGGGCCCCTTCCTGGAGGAGCTAACACTTGATCTCTATATGAGATACATATATATTCGAATATTCCATTAAAGGTCACATTTACTTGTCAAATGTTGAGTTTGTAAAAAAGTTAAGAACATTTTTCCTCCCCCCCCAATTGACCAGTAAACTATGTTATATTATATCTTTCTTGTGCTATCTTGGTCTTACCGGATTCCAGGACAAGAATTCATCTAGTCTGGTGGAGTATCCAGCTGACTGCTGTTACTTACTAAGAGAAGGTGCACCATTCCCCGTATATTTTTGTTTTCTTTGTTTGTCACCATGCCCAGTAGATGACGTCACAAAAGACGAGTGTTGTAAATAAAGTTCGAATGATGAGAGAAGTAGTGTGAATTAACTAAATGATGAAGAGAGAGTTTTATCAAGCAAAAACACTCCGTGTTATTTAATAATGTATGCTTATATATATACACTCTCTCTCTCTCTCTCTCTCTCTCTCTATATATATATATATATATATATATATATATATATATATATATATATATAGTCTAAAGAAGCTTTGAGTTATTTTAAACAAAAAGACAAAAAAAAAGGAAAATGCAGTTTAAATTCCCACAGAAACTAACTAAATCCAAAATAGTGCAGACTTAACATTCGTTGGAAAATTCATAAATAAATAAAATATATAATAATAAGTAAATAAAATAAAAAGGGGGATTAAGTATCTAACAGTGAAACAAAAACAGGAGACCTTAACGTAAGCATCTAATATTAACACGGGGATCATCAGCTGTTTACCATGTAACTGTTTCGGAGATTTAAAAACAGGACAGTTATATGCATGGCTCTCCAATGGTACAGATCAAACTACCATTCCCCAATCAAGTGTCGTAATAATTCAGCTTAAAATGTTACTTATATATAAATAAATAATAATAATAATAATAATAATAATAATAATAATAATCAAAATAATAATAATAATATACTACCCTTAAGACTACCGTGCTATATGGTAATTTGCATATCAAATAAAATTATTTATAACAATAATAATAATAATAATAATAATAATAATAATAATAATAATAATAATAATAATAATAATAATAAAATGCTATCTAAACACTACACGCAAGAACCATTCTGCGATATGGTAGCTAGAAATAAAATCATATAGGAATTAAAGTTGCATTAAAAAATAATTAAAAAAAAAAAAAAAGCTTTAGTACCTTAGGTACCAGAAAGGAAGCCTAGCCATACAGATCTAAATACCCAATATATAGTCTAAAGAAGCTTTGAGTTATTTTAAACAAAAAGACAAAAAAAAAAAGGAAAATGCAGTTTAAATTCCCACAGGAACTAACTAAATCCAAAATAGTGCAGACTTAACATTCGTTGGAAAATTCATAAATAAATAAAATATATAATAGTAAGTAAATAAAATAAAAAGGGGGATGAAGTATCTAACAGTGAAACAAAAACAGGATATATATATATATATATATATATATATATATATATATATATATATATATATACATATATATATATATATATATATATATATATATATATATATATATATATATATATATATATATAATAGAGAATGGTAGTTTGTTTGAATTGTAGTGAATATATAGTAAATATATTAAGAAGGCTGAGGGCAATGCAGAGTGCCGGATTGATGAGAAGCTGGAAAGAACACGTGTTTTTGAATAAAAATTGAAGGTTAGCATTTTGAAAACGTTGATGTATTTGTAACGTGAAAAAACCTCAACCATGATAACCGGACCACGCGAAATCCTACTAGCCTGTGACAATATGGATCGGACAAGAAAGCTTAAAAAGAAAAAAAGGAAAAAAAAAGTTTTAAATTCCTATTTACTTTTGAAGAAGGTAATTCTCTCACCGAAAGTCTCAAGACATTAAAATAAATAAATTTTTATTTTCATATGAAAAAAAAGTTCTTAACGTTGTTCTGTGGCTTCAAATATCATTACGTTTTCAAAGGGCGTACCTTCCATGTGTTGCATTACCCGTTCTATCCGGGGTACCCGGTAAGATCCAACAAGAATGATAAAGACAGAACGTATATGGAAAAACTTTGGTTTCCTTTATTTCCCATCACCAGATGGTTTACGCCGGCTACGCACACACATATGAAGAAACAATCTTTTGACATACTTTTGTCTCATGAAAGTCTTGTTCTTGCTGAGGTCACCGACTTGGTTTCCGCTAGAAACTCGTTCATATATACATCCGATTGGAAAGCAATTTGCTCTGCATTTTCTATCCGAGCGTGAACTCAAGCAATTGTTCCACTAGCACTTCCAATTGTCTGTTTAATGAAATACAAGTCAGGAGATTCCTTCACGGTACCAACTTGCTTATCAGTCGCATTTTTAGTCAGCGGACACGAAAGCCTAACAGCAAGACAGGCTTGGGTACCATAGCCAATAAAGCTTCATCTGTGCCATAAACATCGGTAAACTCCCATTCTTACGGTACTTCGATACTCCGATCACCAAGCGCTCCGGCTCTTCGCGTTTCTGAAACCGCCGCCTTTCAAGTCTCGCTTGCACTACGGAACCTTCTCCTTTAAAACAGTTATCAAGTCGCTTTCTTTATGTCTTTCTCGACGTCCCACCCACAATGGACTCGTCCACTCTTCATTTTTGCCGCTCTTCATTATCTTACATAACTAAAGTATTATTAATATATATATTTACACATATATATATATATGAAGTTTGGTATGTATATATATATTTTTGCCACTCTTCATTATCTTACACACACACACACACACACACACATATATATATATATATATAATGTTAAAATTAGAAATTATATAGTTAATAATATACTAGATGACCCGTGACCCGTTTGATCAGTATTTGTTATAAATTATTAAACGTCTTTTTTATTTCTCTTTCATGCCTTCCTCTCTCCAACTTTAGATGTTAGTATAGAAAATTGTTTGGCTCTGAAGAGTCCATATGTGCATTGAGCAACAGATTGGTCATCTCCTATAATACTTTATTATTAGATTTGCTCTGCTTATGGCATTGAGCAATTTTGGATTCTGTGTTTGCCGTGTATCAAATGTGCACAAAAAATGGACAAACAAATCTCTTCAGGATTTTTAAGCTTCGTTGTTAAAAATACAGACTTTCTTTATCTCTCTCTCTTCTTTCTTCTCTCCCCCTCTCTCTATCTGTCGTCTTTCTTCTCCTTCTCTCTCTCTTTCCCCCTCTCTATCTATCTCTCGTCTTTCTTCTCCCTCTCTCTCTTCTTCCCCCTCTCTCTATCTGTCGTCTTCTTCTACCCCTCTCTCTCTATCTATCTCTCGTCTTTCTTCTCTACCCCTCTCTCTCTATCTCTCGTCTTTCTCCTCCCTCTCTCTTTTCTTTCTCCATATCTATCTTCTTTCTCTCCCTCTCTCTCGTCTTTCTTCCCCTTTCTCTCTCTCGTCTTTCTCCCCCTCTCCCTATATCTCGTCTTTCTCCCCCTCTCTCTCTCTCTCTTTCTCTCTCTCTAGTCTTTCTCCCCCTCCCTTTCAATGTTTAGTCTTTCTCCCCCTTTTCTCTTTCGTCTTTCTCCCCCTCTTTTCTCGCGTCTTTCGCCTCCCCCTCTTTCTATCTCTCTCCCTTTCTCTCGCTCTCCCATCCCCTTTCTCTCTCCTTTTCTCTCTCCCCCCCCTCTCTTTCTCTCTCTGTCTCTCCGTTACTTAGGAAAATGAAAACGCCATTATTTCGTTTCGTCCACATTAGCTCTCTCCACTCACGCTCTCCCAAGAGAACCCGCCACTCCTAATAATATTCCTTTTCTCCCCCCCCCCTCCACTACTTTTAATCCCTTCCTCCGTTCCTTACCGATTCTAACCCGGTTGCAGATACGTGTCAAAGACTTCGCGTCGTAAACAAATCCCATGAGCAATTGCGAACATTCTTCGCGCGCAGAAACACGCCTCCGGGCGTTTTAACTAACATGACAAATACTTCAATCCCCAATGTACACACGAACGCACGCCAAGTTCCCCGAACTTCCCCGAACTTCCCCGAACTTCCCCCTCGCCATCAAACGAAGAAGATATAATAATGGATAAAAATAGGTAAGCAGTGACGTAGGTACGGCTGAAGGTAGATAGGTAGGTAGTGACGACGGTATTTACTCTTTAATCCGAAATGGACTATCTCTTGTGAAATGTTCCATTTTAAATCCAATTTCTTTGTAGATGATGTACGGCAAATATTTTAAAACTAGCAACTCCATAGTTGGAATTTGATAGACAGACACACTGATGAAGCGCACACGATGGTATCGGTGTGAACGTAAGAATTGACCAGGGTGCAATTTGTGAACTTCAGAATTGACCAGGGTGCAATTTGTGAACGTCAGAATTGACCAGGGTGCAATTTGTGAACTTCAGAATTGACCAGGGTGCAATTTGTGAACGTCAGTATTGACCAGGGTGCAATTTGTGAACGTCAGAATTGACCAGGATGTAATTTGTGAACGTCAGAATTGACCAGGGTGCAATTTGTGAACGTCAGAATTGACCAAGGTGCAATTTGTGAACGTCAGAATTGACCAGTGTGCAATTTGTGAACGTCAGAATTGATCAGGGTGCAATTTATGAACTTCAGAATTGACCTGGGTGCAATTTGTGAACGTCAGAATTGATCAGGGTGCAATTTATGAACTTCAGAATTGACCTGGGTGCAATTTGTGAACGTCAGAATTGACCAGGGTGCAATTTGTGAACTTCAGAATTGACCAGGGTGCAATTTGTGAACTTCTGAATTGACCAGGGTACAATTTGTGAACGTTAGAATTGATCAGGGTGAAATTTGTGAACTTCAGAATTGACCAGGGTGCAATTTGTGAACTTCAGAATATACCAGGGTGCAATTTGTGAACGCCAGAATTGATCAGGGTGAAATTTGTGAACGTCAAAATTGACCAGGGTGCAATTTGTGAACGTCAGAATTGACCAAGGTGCAATTTGTGAACGTCAGAATTGACCAGGGTGAAATTTGTGAACTTCAGAATTGACCAGGGTGCAATTTGTGAACGTCAGAATTGATCAGGGTACAATTTGTGAACGTCAGAATTGATCAGGGTGCAATTTGTGAACGTCAGAATTGACCAGGGTGCAATTTGTGAACGTCAGAATTGACCAAGGTGCAATTTGTGAACGTCAGAATTAACCAAGGTGCAATTTGTGAACGTCAGAATTGACCAAGGTGCAATTTGTGAACGTCAGAATTGACCAGGGTGCAATTTGTGAACTTCAGAATTGACCAGGGTGCAATTTGTGAACGTCAGAATTGATCAGGGTGCAATTTGTGAATAGCGCGCAGTGAAGTTTGGCCAGTTATATAAAATGTGTTGTGTGGAAATTGATATTAAGAAAGTTCGTCAACCTTCACTACTAGAGCTATATAATTCTCTAGTCAGCCCATCTGTGTCTCAGAATGATGCGGCAAGCTGGGTTGAACCTGAGATATGACGTTACCAGTCAGTAGCGGGCAGAGTGGGCGACGGGGCGGGTGGCCTTGGGCATCCAAATTGGGGAGGAGGCATCCAATCCTATTCAAACTATCCCCCTTTCTCATAATATTTCTCAGATCTAGGATTTATATATTTCTTTTTTTTACTAATGGGTCAGCGTTTATCAAGTCCCGAGTGCCACTCGAGGATAAGGGTTAAATAGATCGTCAGTTGGACGATGAACAACAATACGAGAGGATTGAAAACAATGGATGGAAGAGGGAGAAGATTACTTAAGAGGAATTGTAAAGCAAGGGTTGCACAATCTTCAACCACATGGGAATAGGGAGAAGATTACTTAAGAGGAATTGATTATCCAAGAGGACGGCTCAGCAAGTATTTGTTTAGATTAGACTTGAAAACGACCGTGTTGTAGTCGGTTGGGAAGCAACCTTGATGTTATGTTCTAGGAAAGAGTTTAAGGAAGGTAGAAAGGGACCTTTCGGTTTACTTTCGGCAGCCTCGTAACTCTCGCTTCCCTTATTTTGTCCTTTTGTCCTCGCATTCCATGAACGATGTTTCTGACAAAGGGGGAATAATTGCTGTTTTCTGGGTCGGGACCTATCCATCTAACACTTATCGTTGGATAGTTTCTGACCTTGAAGTAGAATGTGTTTTGGCTCCTTACATCAAGTGGCTTCATGCCTTGTCTTGAGCGATTTCCATAAAAAAAAATAACACCTTCTCAAAGGTCAAGAAATGTCGTCGGTGAGTCAGGCAGATACTCTATCGGTCCTAACTTTTCAATGGGTATGATAAAACCTGGTGGAGGCCATGTCCTCTCCAGGCAACATACAGCACCTGGTCACCCATTTAGTACTGGCCAGGCTCAGCGTCGCTTAACTTCGATAATCTAACGGGAACCGGTGTATCAACGTGATTATGCTCGATTTCGGAGACTACTATGTTTAAAATATTACGCCTTACTAACAGTAAGCCCTCTCGAGTTACTTTCCTTGATCATGATGTTTGCAGTTCCTTCCCTTTGTTTAACTAAATTTAAAGAAAATCCGGGAATGTTTTAAATACCAATGTTGCGTATCTGCCACAAAACAGAAAAGCAACCAGCACATTGAAGCCTGATTTATGCATCGCGATTTAGTATCTTTGTAGAGTATAAGGCAATAACAAACGAAAGAATAACACAGTTTATCCATACGAAATATATCAATTCTATTGACAACTTGTTTAGACAATCAAAAATAAAGAGTTGGTAATAAATGAGAGTTTAGAGTGTCCGGGAACGTTCTAAGTGAAAAAAGCCTTGTTTAGTGTGTACGAAGAAGTTGATCAGACATGTTTGTTTCGGCTGGTGCCGCTGTGCGAATTTGTGTGTGACAGTGTGTAAGTTAGGCGGTGTGCGTATGTATACTTGTTTTTTGCTTAGTCGGTGCGTGTGTGAACTTGTGTGTGAGAGAGTGGTTTGTGAATGTTACTAGTTGCATTTGCCTGGAGTCTACAACTAAAACAAGGAAAGGGGGAGACATAGTTGTGTTTGGGTTTTTGTACTATGCGTGAAATTAGGAGTTTAATAGTTTTGTGCCTTTGATTGCTTGAAAGGAAAGTTTTGAGCTTGTATCCAATCGAGAGTCGACACTTAAAAACATCAATTTTATTTGACAACTTGTTTGGACAATCAAAAATAAAGAGTTGGCAATGCATGAGAGTTCAGAAAGTCCGGGAACGTTCTAAGTGAAGAATGAGTTGTTTAATGTTTAAGAAGTTGAGGTATGGTATGGTTTGGTAGTTTTGTTTTACGGCATATCAACCCTTTTTGGGTTATTTAATGCCGAGTCTGGTCATTATAGTAGAAGTTTTTATGCTTCAAGTTCTTTATATCTTCAAATGTTTAATCATCGTTTTTGGTTTGGTAGTTTTGTTTTACGGCATATCAACCCTTTTTGGGTTATTTAATGCCGAATCTGGTCATTATAGTAAAAGTTTTTATGCTTCAAGTTCTTTATATCTTCAAATGTTTAATCATCGTTTTTGGTTTGGTAGTTTTGTTTTACGGCATATCAACCCTTTTTGGGTTATTTAATGCCGAATCTGGTCATTATAGTAAAAGTTTTTATGCTTCAAGTTGTTTATATCTTCAAATGTTTAATCATCGTTTTTGGTTTGGTAGTTTTGTTTTACGGCATATCAACCCTTTTTGGGTTATTTAATGCCGAATCTGGTCATCATAGTAAAAGTTTTTATGCTTCAAGTTCTTTATATCTTCAAATGTTTAATCATCGTTTTTGGTTTGGTAGTTTTGTTTTACGGCATATCAACCCTTTTTGGGTTATTTAATGCCGAATCTGGTCATTATAGTAAAAGATTTATGCTTCAAGTTCTAAAAATAAAATAAAAAAGGGGAGGGAGAAAGGGAGAGGGGCTGTTGTTTTTGTTTTTGGTTTTGTAGAACATAATTAAGTTTTACAAAAAAAACAACAAAAAAAACGTCAATGTAGGTGAATTTCGTCTCAGGGAGCCACAGGGCAGCCTGATCTGGTATCAGCAGTTAAGAAGTTGAACGGACATGTTTGTTTCGGCTGGTGTCGTGTAGATTTGCATGTGACAGCGTGTAACTTATGCAGGCGGTGTGTGTGTGTGTATGTTTGCCCTTTGTTTTGTTTGTATATATGTAAACCTGTGTGTTAGTGAGTGCTTCGTGAATGAGAGATGTAGAATTCAGCCTCTATGTGTGTACGTTTGAGGTTAATAATTGGTGTACATATGTTGTCGCTGTGTTTAGTGATATGTGAATGCCTCTCATCGCGTGTTCCACTTGCCCTCGGCTCAGCGGCCGAGGCTATTTTCTGAGACACGTTCTCGCATGCGTCGAGTCGGCAAGAAATGTGGAAAGAAAAAGAAACTTGTACGTTTGGGTGTTTATATCACGCGCGAAACATGGGGATGATTGGCTGAAAGAAACTGCTGATTGAGGTATTGTCCAATCGAGAGAGGGTACGTGTAAACAACATTCGTTGCTTCTGCTGCTTTTTCGTTTGTTTGTTTGTTTGTTTGTTTGTTTGTTTGTTAAGCGAATCTTCCTCGATTGGTTTCTAGGTATTCGTTAATCTGCAGTATTACAGTTTTTTTTTAATCCCGACACTGAAAGCACCAAATCTCAGTAGTTGTATGCGAAATTGGGGAAGGTTTTGCCAAGAACACAAAAAGGAATTGTGTCACAAGGTCAGTTTTTAATATAGGGAAAGATTTATTGTAAGAAAAAGGGAAGGGAGGGGGTTAGGGTTAGGGTAAGGATTAGGGTAAGGGTTAGGGTTAGAGTAAGGATTAGGGTAAGGGTTAGGGTTAGAGTAAGGATTAGGGTAAGGGTTAGGGTTAGAGTAAGGATTAGGGTAAGGGTTAGGGTTAGAGTAAGGATTAGGGTAAGGGTTAGGGTTAGAGTAAGGATTAGGGTAAGGGTTAGGGTTAGAGTAAGGATTAGGGTAAGGGTTAGGGTTAGAGTAAGGATTAGGGTAAGGGTAAGAATTAGGGAAAAGAGAGGGGGTTAGGGTTATGGTTAGAGTAAGGATTAGGGTAAGGGTTAGGGTAAGGATTAGGGTAAGGGTTAGGGTAAGGATTAGGGTAAGGGTTAGAGTTAGGATTATAGTTAAGGTAAGGGTAAGGGTTAGGGTTAGGGTAAGGGTTAGGGGTTGGGTTAGGGTTAGAGTTAGAGTATGGGTTAGGGTTAGAGTAAGAATTAGGGTTAGGGTTAGGGTAAGCATATACAATAAAACCTTAGAAATACAGTTTTATTTACAAAACTTTTTAATAAACAAACGAAACCAACAAATATTAAAAAAAGGATTGCAGAGATTGTGTCCTTATTTACTTGTCTCCCCACGAGTTCGGAGTTAGACACAAGGTCGATTTTTAACGTAGCTGCGTTGTTTTGTAGTTAAAACTATTCGTTTACATTTTTTAAACTTTAGAGATTAAAAAAAAAATTCTGTAATAAAAATTAAAAACAAACAAAATAACATTTAACTTTGTTTAAATTCGAAGTATTCTGCGTTGTTCGGTCTGTTATGTATCACGCTTCATCTTTCCTCTCCTCGGTCAGTATTGAGCATCCGAATTGCCGGCGGGCAAGCTTTGCATCGGAAAGAACAACGCATTGTGTATTCCAAGGCCATCAACATGGTTGGGCTGTTATCTCCTCAAGGTAACGAAACGCAGGAGAAAGGGGAAAATGAAAGCAAAGACTTTCATCAAAGTTCTCAATTACAACCATCTTTTTTGCCCACAAGTCATTAAATTGCTGTCAATCTTGAAAAAAAGGCTGCGTCTACAAAGACTGTTTCAAGGAACCGCGCTTTGAAACGAGACGAGAGCCATTTTTTTTTTTACTTTTTTCTTTTTTTTAAAACTTTTTTTTCTTTTTACTTTTTTTTTTACTTTTTACTTTTTTTTTACTTTCTTCTTTTTTTTTTTTTAAACTTTTTTTTTCTTTTTACTTTTTTTTTTACTTTTTACTTTTTTTTACTTTTTACTTTTTTTTTTACTTTTTACTTTTTTTTTTACTTTTTACTTTTTTTTACTTTTTTCTTTTTTTTACTTTTTACTTTTTTTAACTTTTG
>OY744552.1:52223683-52228683 GCA_963556195.1 Sepiola atlantica
CATATTAACAGTTTCATGAACCGGACTAATTACTTTGTAAATAACGTGTAGCCTTTAAATATATTGCCAATAACACGGTACAACGATAACAAATAAAAATGGATAGATATTTTTATTTATCTTATATATATATATATATATATATATATATATATATATATATATATATATATATTGGGAAAAAAGAAAAAGAAAGATATGAAATATATCTCTAAAGTTTTACCTATATATATATATATATATATATATATATATATATATATATATATATATATATATATATATACATATATATATATATATATATATACATATATATATATATATATATATATATATACATATATATATATATATATATATACATATATATATATATATACATATATATATATATATACATATATATATATATATACATATATATACATACATATATATATATATATATATATACATATATATACATACATATATATATATATATATATATATATATATATATATATATATATATATATATATATATATATATATATATATATATATATATATAAACATTCAATGAATTAAAACATTAACATTGTTCCAAGAATTAGAACAGCAAGTCCAGTATGGCGTACATCGTTTCCAAAATATTTTATTTTATTTTATAAATTAATAAAGCTAATTCAAAACGTCTCTTCATCGGCGCCTTTAGCAACACGTCTTACAGAAAGTCAAAGAAAAAATTAAAAATATCGTTGCAGAGAAACATCCACTGACAGAAAGAGTCACCGGTTGATATGTTAGTAGCATGGGGGGGGAGAACACAATGGTACCTATAAACCAAAACACTGGTACATACAGAAGAAATAATAGATTTATATATGAGAGAGAGAGAGAGAGAGAGAGAGAGAGAGGGGGGGGGGTGAGATGAATGCAAGAATCCATTCTACCAAGCATTACCTTCTCCTCCATGAGATTATGTTGAAATAAATTCGTAAATTTAATGAATTCATGATGACGTAATGGAAAGTTGTAAGTTTTTAAACAATCGTTTAGTCCAGTTGAGTATTGATTTACTCCCCTCCAGGAGTTAGGCACAAGGCCAGTTTTTATCTTACTCCCACAAGTAAGATATGACCCAATGTCGGGTCGGAAAAGTTGGGTTTAAAAATTGCCTGGGAAGCCCCGTCGGCATTCCCCGATAGGGGCGCCTCAGGCAGTAAGCAATAAACTTACTCCTCCCCAAAGAGGGGAGGCGAAGCCTGGGAGGGTGGACCTCCTAGAACTGCACAGGACAGACCCATAGACCGACGTAAATCAAACCCCGAAGGCCAAGACGATACCAGTCTATGGGGTGCAGTATCCATCGGAACAGATACTACACTTTGATCTTAGCCAAAGGGTTTAGTCCAGTTGAGTAATGGGCGCCATTTTGCTATTCTTTTTCATGTAAACTGTAAACTCTATTTTGTTCTAAGCGGTCTAGTTCTTTTTTTCAATTTGTTCTCCTGGTGCAAAAGATACTTGTCTTTTTAGTGTCAAATTAGATGTCAGCAACCTTCACGTGGTTCCTCTCGTGAGTACGTGAAACAAATTCCAGCAAAAGAGAATCAATCGCGTAGTCGTCTACGTGTGCATTGTGTTGCCTGGCAAAAGCAATAAAAACACAAAAAGCACAAGGGAGATAATTCGGTGGATAACAATCCACAGTAACTACAGTTAATAAACTTCTACTTTTTTATCAAGCAGATTGTACTATTTCAAAACAAACAAAATGAAAAAAAAATTTTTTTATTCAAGATTTTCAGATTTTCAAAATTTATAATTGTAGGAGTCGGACTGCCATTTTTTAGACAATAAACTTCTTACAAGAACATCAATTAGTCGTGAAACTACATACCTCTCCCTGGCAACGTAAGGATGGGCCACAATTTCACTTCTCCATATTGTATGACGTATTCCCGAAGTTATGCAATGGGAACGTTGATAACTAAAAACTATTTATCTGATCCGGTCGAAATTTTGCATCGTGGTTTCTGTTATCAAAAAGCATCAGATCTATACATCATATTTGGAAAAGTCGAAAGTAGAAATTCCGTCAAAATTTTGGCCATGATCGAACTTTTGCAGGGCAACGGGCAAGGTCATATAAGATGCGAGACTTTATTGGCAACAATATAAGCCAAGTGGTGAGTTTCTACAATAAACAGAACCGTTTCCGTGATCTTAATCTTGACCTTTCACATAGATATCCCTAAATAGAATCAGTTCTAAGTTAGACCATGGCCGATATCTTGACCAAATTTAGTGACGGTTGGTCAAGCGATGTGGAATGTGGGCGTTGGGATGTACACAACAAAAAAAAAACCCAGAAATAGTTATAAACTCGACCAAAACATAACCTCTTAATTTAGGCAGATCAAATTATCGTTAGTCGCAGTTTATTTAAAAAAACAAAACAACCTTTTTGTTTCAGTAGGGGTGTGTAGACATATTTTTAAACCATTGTTTCGTAATAGTATTATATTTAAAAATAAATATAATACTATTACGAAACAATGGTTTAAAAATATGTCTACACACCCGTTAATATAATACTATTACGAAACAATGGTTTAAAAGTATGTCTACACACCCGTTAATATAATACTATTACGAAACAATGGTTTAAAAATATGTCTACACACCCCTACTGAAACAAAATGTTGTTGTTGTTGTTTTTAAATAAACTGCGACTGATTCAAAGTGGCGTAAATATTACTTTTCTACGCAAATAACACGTCTAATATAAATTTAGAATCGTTTTTACTGTAGATAAGAAGGATTGCTATCTCACGTAATACCGAAAACGTGTATCTAATGCAGTTGAATTGTTTCAGAAAAAGAAGACAAAAAAGAAAATAAACCAACAAATCGTCCCAACTTTCGAGTTCTCACGCCAAACCTTTCAGATGTAACAGCCATGTTCTCAGAAAACTTTTGCTTTTTGACGTCATGACGTAATCCCATCATCAGGAAACGATTCGCTTTCATGTCGTCTCCATAACATTGTTTTTTTACAACCTAAAAAAAAATCGCTATTTCTCTTAAAATCTCTGTGTCCACATGGCCATTACGCTGAAGGGGTTGGTCTCCTCCCACTGACATCCACATCGCAATATCTATCCAGCCAATGAGAGGACGGAAAACGTAAGGAGGAGATCCTTCTTTTTGATTAAGTAGACCTATCCACTTGTTTGCGAAAAAAGAAAACATCACTTAACAAAACATGATCTTCACCTAAAGTTTATAGTCGCTGGCTCGAAGTAATTATCGTCTTTTTTTTTTCCTTCTTTTTCGTTGTCTTGAGCGGCCAATTTTCTCGGTTAATGAGATCAAAAATAGCTCCCAGAATATACACGTTACCCGTTGCTAGGGTTTACCGAGATTCATCAAGGGATATATCGAACTAGCTGCACGTCTACGGTGCTGCCCAGGATGCAGTGTAGTCCATATTTACTTGCCTCCCCACGAGGACAGAGTTAGACACAAAGAGGACAGAAAGTAGACCTTGGGTTTACTTTAGACAGCCTCGTAACTCTCACTTCCCTTATTTTGTCCTTTAGTCCTCACATTCCATTAGTGATGTTTCTAACAAAGGGGGGATAATTGCTGAAGTTAAGAAGTACAAAAAAACACCCACAAAGTTAGTTATATTCTTGGTCAGCGTTGCCCCGGATGATAATAACTAAAATAAAAATAAAAATGAGTGATTCTTTAGGAAGCCATAAGCGATGTTTCTGACAAAGGGGTAAGAATTTCTGTTTTGGGGGTTGGAATCTATCCACCTAGAACTTATCCTAATTATTTTTAGCTTCATGGTTGTCAGGTCTGGAGCGATTTCTATGAATAAATAATGGTCGGTTTTTAAATGTGGAGAAAATCTGTCTGTTAGACACTTTACTTAATAAATAACGTCTGTCGGTTAGCAACTTTACATACTAAGTAATATTTTTCTGGAAGCAACTTTACATAACTCATGTCTGTCCGTTAGCAACTTTACATACTAAGTAATATTTTTCTGGAAGCAACTGTACATAACTCATGTCTGTCCGTTAGCAACTTTACATACTAAGTAATATTTTTCTGGAAGCAACTTTACATAACTCATGTCTGTCGGTTAGCAACTTTACATACTAAGTAATATTTTTCTGGAAGCAACTTTACATAACTCATGTCTGTCCGTTAGCAACTTTACATACTAAGTAATATTTTTCTGGAAGCAACTTTACATAACTCATGTCTGTCGGTTAGCAACTTTACATACTAAGTAATATTTTTCTGGAAGCAACTTTACATAACTCATGTCTGCCTGTTAGCAACTTTACATTATAATTCATGTCTGTCTGTTAGAAATTTTACATCATAATGTCTGCCTGTTAGCAACTTTACATGATAGTGTATGTATGGCAGCAACTTTCATTCCAATCATTTAAAATCCTCTCAAATATTCTTCATCATTAAACAGACAATCTAGCCATCTCATTAACCTTTTTAGGGTTCCAGTTTTGGGGGAAAAATTTGGGGAGAGCCGAGTTTTATAGAAACATTTTAAAGAAACACAGTTTTAATTAATATTGAAATGTGTGAGAGAGCGAGATAAATGTTAGATGATCAACAAATAAAATAATGACTTCAAAAGCATAAATTCACAAAAGAGATATTTTATGTTTAAAATGGAAGTCTACAAAGATTGGAAAACATAGAATAATTGTTCATATTTGAGTGTCTTTGCAGAACAAGGGAGATTCAGTAGTTGAGATATCGAGGAAGCCTGAGTCGATAATTTAAGGGCTGTGAATTGTCCGCGGGTCTGAAAAATCGTAATCAAAACTTCCTCACTCAATTACATAAATTACATTCATTGAAAGTTACTAAATAGTCAATCATTTGTTTTCATTTAGAAAGTTCAGTGAGAAATGTACGAAGTATTAAAATGGTTAAGTTTATACATTTGTTTTCAATCAGCAGAC
>OY744552.1:52233683-52241183 GCA_963556195.1 Sepiola atlantica
GAAAAACATTCACAGCAAGGACTCGCCTTTTATCACTACTTTAAAGGACATTTCTTTTTTATTCTGTGTACTCAAAATTAAACGGAATTGTTCCAGAATTTCCCATCTGTGGAACACAATACCACATGACTGTTTTCCCGAAGACTACAACATGGTTGTTTTCAAGTCCAATGTCAACAAATACTTATCAAGTCATCCTCTTAAGTTATCAAACTCTACCTATTCCACCCACCGTTACCAATCCTCTCATAGTATTCTTCATCGCCCAACTGACAATCTCATTAAACATAATCCTCGAGCGGCTTTTGGCCTTTGTAGGTTGTAACTCATTAGTATAAAATATTCCTGATTTAAATATTCTAATTGTTTTGTTTATTATTTATTTATCGGAATATACAAACATACGAATTCTCTTTATTGGTATTTAATTACAGTTTATTAATATTTAATTAAAGTTTATTAATATTTAATTAAAGTTTATTAATATTTAATTAAAGTTTATTAATATTAGATATTTAATTAAAGTTGATATCAAATCTAGAGATATTACCACATGCACATTGACTGTCAAAAATAAAACAGACATACGGGATGAACTCACAAAAAGACCCCCAAAAGCGTGACCATCTAAAAAGGGTGCCCCCCCCCCCCCAAGTATGTCTCGACAAAAATGCCATCAATGGAAACTTTCATAAAATTTATATTCCTTTCTAATCCAATCATTTTTCATACAAATAAACCAGTCTATGCTTGGCGTGTTCACAAAGTTTCATTTTTTTTTTCGTTTTTGAAAACAAAGGTGGAAGTACCAAATATTACATCTCTTTTGCCTTTTTAATGTGATTTAGTTAAGAATGATATTTCGTTCCTTAATTTTGGACACTTGAAATCTGTAAAATGGTGGATGACTTTTAAAAATATATTATTTTAATTTATCGGAAAATCTCGGTAAAAATCCAACTACATAATGTGTATATTCAGTGAAATTTTCACAAAAATTAATATAGCCTTTTGGTCGAGATCAAAGTGTAGTATCTGTTCCGATGGATACTACACGCCATAGACTGGTATTGTCTTGGCCTGCCGGGTTGATTTACACCGGTCTATGGGTCTGTCCTGTGCAGTTCTAGGAGGTCCACCCTCCCAGGCTTCGCCTCCCCTCTTTGGAGAGGAGTAAGTTTATTGCTTACTGTCTGAGGCGCCCCTACCGAGAAATGCTGACGAGGCTGCCCAGGCAATTTTTGATGGTCAGAGTGCTCACCTCTCGGGCGCTGGCTTTTCAACCCCCACTTTCCGACCCGACCTTGGGTCATATCTTACTTGTGGGAGTAGGATAAAACTGGCCTTGTGCCTAACTCCTGGAGAGGAATAAATAATATATAAGTTTGTTTAGATTCAGAAGATTTAATTTTTGTTCCTTAATTTTGGACGGTACTATATATATATATATATATATATATATATATATATATATATATATATAGATATAGATAGATAGATATACGCGTGTATATTATTATACCAGATGTTTTTTAACAGTTGCGCGCCGTTCCCCTACCCAAACCCTCCCGATATATGGAATGGAACATAAACAAACAAAAACGCAAATAAATTCTGCCGGTCGAATTTCCGGGGTCATGAATTATCCGTGACACGGCGTACTTGTAACCAGTGGCATCGTTATTTTCGGAACGGATGGCCAACTCGGATAAAAAATTTAGCAGTCAAGAAACTCGGCCGACCACCGTTTTCCCACCACCCACCGGCGCCATTTTGTTTTTGTTTTAAAGATTTTGATTGGTGGAAGGCAGCTGAACGGGGAGCAATGGGGGGGGAGAAGGGTTGAGAGAGAGAGGAATGGGGAAGTGAGTTAATATTTCGTTACCTGAAGAGTTCGTTTTTAAGGGAGAGTATAAATGTCTACCTATAAATATTAAAAGTGCTATTTTTATTACAAGCTAGATTCATAGACTTTAGTACTACGCGTGCATGGGGGGGGGGGGAGGAGGGAGGGGGACTTAACTAATGGATAGCGTTGCGGGCTATGAACTCGGCATGCCGAGTTCTCAGTCCATTTTTTAAATGTTATTTCATGCCAATGAATCACCGCTTATGGTGACCCAAAGCCACTCGAGGATAATGGTTAATGAGATTAGCAAGAATAGGATTAACAACGATGAGTTAAACGGTCACTATTCGATTAGCTAAAAAAGCGGATCGACAAGAATATGTTAACATTGGACTTAAAACCAATCATGTTGTAGTCCGCTAGAAAGCAGCCTCGCGGTATTGTGTTCAACAGATGGGACGTTCTTTGGAAAATAAACTTTATTCATGGTAGTCTCGTTTAGTTTTATGTAAACGGAGGACGAAAAGAGAAATTCTTTACAATGGTTGTAGCCAGACGAGTTTTTACCGTGAATGTTTTACAGGAGGGAACCAGGGATTAGAGTTTAGTCGAGCACCTTCCATGAAAATAACGATAGAGCAGAGCAGAGAGAGACTAGCAGCGTCTGTTCTGTGAGAAATGTCCATGTTGTTTTCAAAGTGAAAATCTCTGAGGTTTTTTCCCAGCGAGTCACAGCTTATCAAGGTCTAAGGCCACTCGAGGATAGAGGCATTAGTTAGTAAGGATAGTTGTATTATTATTAGTTAGTAACGATAGTTGTATTATTATTAGTTAGTAACGATAGTTGTATCATCATTAGTTAGTAACGATAGTTGTAAACTGGGCAGACATTTATTATTTAAGAGGACGGCTTGACAAAAAAATTATTTACATTGGACTTCAAAACGGTAATGTTGTAGTCAGTCGGGAAGCAGCCACGTGGTAGTGTGTTCCACAGACGAGCAGTTCTAGGAAAGAAACTTTGCTCATGGAAGTTGCGTATAGTACACACAGAAAGAAAGACAAATTATTGACAATGGTTGTAGCTAGATGAGTTTTTGTTGTGAATGTTTTATAGGGAGACCATAGATCGGAGCGGTTGGAGCTCAGTCGAGCACCTACCATGAAAAAAAAAAAACGATGAAGCAGAGAAAGACTAGCAAAAATTCAAGGACGCAAAACGCCTTTTCTGGTTGAGTGAACGCCAATAGTGGACCTGAAAAGATATTAAAAAATCATTTGCATTACAAAAGACTTAATGAATTTAGCTTTAAAATGGTACCAGTTTTATCTTACTACGATTCATAGTCCAGCAGATATGAGGACTTGAAATGTGTCCAAGACTTTTGGAACACCATGTATATAAAGAATGTCATTCAACTGAATCTCCCCTACTTGCCACACATTTTTCTGAAAATCACATTCTCCAAAGTTTACTAGTTAATTCTAACAGATTATTCTTCGATAAATGACTTTATTTCATCGATGGTTTGTGGTTCTCTTCTGAAAACCTTTTACAGAAACGCAACCAAATAAATATCAGGATGCGCCAAGTACGGTGAGCGTGCAGGCTATGGTAACGAGCCATATCGCCCCACCAAACGCTAACGTAATATGGCGTAATACAGGACGGCGTAGTACAAGATGTAAAACAATATGTCGTAAAACAATATGCCGTAAAACAAGATGTCGTAAAACAAGATGACGTAATACAAAATGGCGTAGTACAAGATGCCGTAAAACAGGATGTCGTAAAACAAAATGCCATAAAACAATATGCCGTACAACAAGATGCCGTAAAACAATATGCCGCAAAACAATTTGCCGTAAAACAACATGACGTAAAATAAGATATCGTAAAACACGATGTTGTAAAACAAGATGTCGTAAAACAAAATGGCGGAGTACAAGATGGCGTAAAACAGGATGCCGTAAAACAAGATGTCGTAAAACAAGATGCCGTAAAACAATATGTTGCAAAACAAGATGTCGTAAAACAAGATGACGTAATACAAAATGGCGTAGTAAAAGATGTCGTAAAACAAGATGGCGTAAGAAAAATGATGCAGTAATGAAGTAAAACAAATGTTTATTTTTATTTCGTTTTTAGAGTTTTCTCATCGTTTTACGCGTTTTGTTATTATCAGAAATACAGTTTTGATTTTATTAAAATTTAGAAACAGATGATGACTTTTTGACGAGATGGTATCTTGAAGAATTACTACGCATTCACTTGAAATGGTTTATATGAATCTCATCGAAACTGTAGACATAAAAATAATCAATGCTTATGTAGTGGAAAAACATCGCCATTTTTCTCATAATAATCAATGCTTATGTAGTGGAAAAACATCGCCATTTTTCTCATAATAATCAATGCTTATGTAGTGGAAAAAACATCGCCATTTTTCTCATTTCTTTTTTGTGGATTGCAATAAACATCTTCTTGCTGACTTTTGCCCTGTTTCGAAACGAACTAATTCTATATATTTATTTCAACAGGATCTATTCGATGATGACGTCATGCTCCTCGACACATACAAAGAAGTAAGTAATTTCTGCTTTCGTAAATAAATGGTTTGCAAATGCTGTCAAAAAGATCGTTGGTATAGTCAAATCGATGCAGGGATTGCCAAATGACCTCTTCTATTGCCTCCGACCTCTTTCTCACAGAAGAAGCGTTGTTAGTCTCTCTCTACTCTATCAGTATTTCTATGGAAAGTGTTCGACTGAGCTCTAATCTCTGGTTCCTCCCTGTAAGACATTCACAGCAAGAGCTCGTCTTCCTATCACAACTGCAAAGAACTTTTCTTTTGGTTGGATCATTCTACCGCTCTCGGGAGTGCCTACCCTCTGGTGCAATCCTCTACCCGTAAAAGA
Source organism: Sepiola atlantica (assembly GCA_963556195.1). Classification (NCBI taxonomy): domain Eukaryota; kingdom Metazoa; phylum Mollusca; class Cephalopoda; order Sepiida; family Sepiolidae; genus Sepiola; species Sepiola atlantica. The sequence goes on from OY744552.1 coordinate 52,238,452, forward strand.
GTTAGACACGTCCCAAGATGGAATACTATTGATAGAGAGGTGTCGCCCGGAGCACTCTTCCTTGTTTTGGCACGTACACAATCGAGTGGAGATGTATCAGAGTCAGACACATCTTAAGATGGGGAGGTACTGTTGCCACATCAGGGGAGGTGCCGCTTGGGCCATCCTTTCTTGCCTTAAGTACAAAATCGACTTCACAATCTAGTGGCAGATCGCTGCTCTCCCATACAACCCCTTTTCTCCAAGAAGAAGAGACGTTACTAGTATTTCTATAGACTATCGTTATTTCAATGCAAGGTGCTCGACTGAGCTCCAATCTCTGGTTCTTCCTTGTACAAAATTCACAAAAAATACTCGTCTTTCTATCACCACTGCAAAGAACTTTGTTTCGATCATTCTATCGTCCCAGAAAGATGCAGTCTTTTATCGATATAAGAGTCAGGAACGTCTCAAGATGGAGTGCTGTTGATGGAGTCGTGTCGCTCGGATCTATCTTCTAGCTTCGACAGATCACAAATGCAAAGAACTTTGTTTCGATCATTCTATCGTCCCAGAAAGATGCAGTCTTTTATCTATATAAGAGCCAGGAACGTCTCAAGATGGAGTGTTGTTGATGGGGTCGTGTCGCTCGGATCAATCTTCTAGCTTCGACAGATCACAAATGCAAAGAACTTTGTTTCGATCATTCTATCGTCCCAGAAAGATGCAGTCTTTTATCTATATAAGAGTCAGGAACGTCTCAAGATGGAGTGCTGTTGATGGGGTCGTGTCGCTCGGATCAATCTTCTAGCTCCGACAGATCACAAATGCAAAGAACTTTGTTTCGATCATTCTATCGTCCCAGAAAGATGCAGTCTTTTATCTATATAAGAGTCAGGAACGTCTCAAGATGGAGTGTTGTTGATGGGGTCGTGTCGCTCGGATCAATCTTCTAGCTTCGACAGATCACAAATGCAAAGAACTTTGTTTCGATCATTCTATCGTCCCAGAAAGATGCAGTCTTTTATCTATATAAGAGTCAGGAACGTCTCAAGATGGAGTGTTGTTGATGGGGTCGTGTCGCTCGGATCCATCTTCTAGCTTCGACAGATCACAAATGCAAAGAACTTTGTTTCGATCATTCTATAGTCCCAGAAAGATGCAGTCTTTTATCTATATAAGAGTCAGGAACGTCTTAAGATGGAGTGCTGTTGATGGGGTCGTGTCGCTCGGATCCATCTTCTAGCTTCGACAGATCACAAATGCAAAGAACTTTGTTTCGATCATTCTATCGTCCCAGAAAGATGCAGTCTTTTATCTATATAAGAGTCAGGAACGTCTCAAGATGGAGTGTTGTTGATGGGGTCGTGTCGCTCGGATCAATCTTCTAGCTTCGACAGATCACAAATGCAAAGAACTTTGTTTCGATCATTCTATCGTCCCAGAAAGATGCAGTCTTTTATCTATATAAGAGTCAGGAACGTCTTAAGATGGAGTGCTGTTGATGGGGTCGTGTCGCTCGGAACAATCTTCTAGCTTCGACAGATCACAAATGCAAAGAACTTTGTTTCGATCATTCTATCGTCCCAGAAAGATGCAGTCTTTTATCTATATAAGAGTCAGGAACGTCTTAAGATGGAGTGCTGTTGATGGGGTCGTGTCGCTCGGATCAATCTTCTAGCTTCGACAGATCACCAATGCAAAGAACTTTGTTTCGATCATTCTATCGTCCCAGAAAGATGCAGTCTTTTATCTATATAAGAGTCAGGAACGTCTCAAGATGGAGTGCTGTTGATGGGGTCGTGTCGCTCGGATCAATCTTCTAGCTTCGACAGATCACAAATGCAAAGAACTTTGTTTCGATCATTCTATCGTCCCAGAAAGATGCAGTCTTTTATCTATATAAGAGTCAGGAACGTCTCAAGATGGAGTGCTGTTGATGGGGTCGTGTCGCTCGGATCAATCTTCTAGCTTCGACAGATCACAAATGCAACGAACTTTGTTTCGATCATTCTATCGTCCCAGAAAGATGCAGTCTTTTATCTATATAAGAGTCAGGAACGTCTCAAGATGGAGTGCTGTTGATGGGGTCGTGTCGCTCGGATCAATCTTCTAGCTTCGACAGATCATAAAATCGAGTGTGGATGGTCTTTTCTCGTCCCTACATTCCCTTTTTTCTGACAATAGAGACGTCTTTAGTTACTCTATCATGATACGTACTCGCCTGAGCTCTAATCTCTAGAACCCCCCCCTTTTAGTTAGGGATACTCCTTTTCTCACAGAAGAGACGTTGCTAGTCTTTTTCTGCTCTAGGCATTCCCATGCGAGGTGCTTCACTCTGCCCCCCCCTGTAAAACACTCAACCAAGAACCGGTCTTCCTACAACCACTACAAACAACTTTTCTTCTCATAGGATCATTTTACCACTCCACAAAATATTTTTTTAAAAAGATTTTTCATTGTTATCACCGTGAAAATAGAATGACTCCCAGCGGCATTTTCTCTCCAGATTTATCGAACAACTGCCAAAGACGATAACTCGATTCGATCAAATTTCTTGATTTGGTCGCATTACGTGTGCATCTTTGGCAGTTCTGGGGTAAATCTAAATAAACATGACACTTAGAGTTCTTCCATTCGTTCAGTACTGAAAATTACAAATCTTTAATTTTTATTTTTGCAGTATACAAAGAAAAAAGAAAAAAAAAAGAAAAAGAAAACGTCTCATTATAGAAATAGAGTGAAGGATTAAT
>OY744552.1:52246183-52253683 GCA_963556195.1 Sepiola atlantica
TGAGTTGTCTCCCCTTGCGACCACTACTACTTGAATAAGTAAAACCTGAGTTGTCTCCCCTTGCGATAACTACTACTTGAATAAGTAAAACATGTGTTGTCTCCCCTTGCGATCACTACTACTTGAATAAGTAAAACCGTAGTTGTCTCCCCTTGCGACCACTACTACTTGAATAAGTAAAACCTGAGTTGTCTCCCCTTGCGACCACTACTACTGTAATAAGTAAAACCTGAGTTGTCTCCCCTTGCGATCATTACTACTTGAATAAGTAAAACCTGAGTTGTCTCCCCTTGCGATCACTACTACTTGAACAAGTAAAACATGAGTTGTCCCCCTTGAATATCTTTGAATAATGTAAGCAGATATCAATCACGAGTTCTGTTGGATTTGTGGGGAGGATAAATGTACTTTTAGATGTTACTGAACAGGTGCATTTTTGGGACCAATTTACGAGGAATTTTTAGGGTGGTTACGGGGTAAAAAACAAGATTGGGTGCAGGTTTGTAAAATAATGTTAAGAACGGTATTTTTCACATTCGGTTAGATTGGTCAGAAAAGTGGAAAATTCAATTAAAAGATAAAATGATTACGGATACGGTCAAGATATGACGTCATAGACAGGAAGTTCGAAATGACATGTAGTAGACAAGCTGATAAAATCTCTCTCGTTTTTTTGTCTTCTGAACCGCGAAAGAGAACGGCTGGTGTTTGGGGCACGAGCAAGTGGCAGATCCACTAGGGTATTATGTATTTATTAAAAGAAAAAGAAAAACTGAAAGAATTAATAGGCCTTTAATGATGTTGTGCTTTTTTGGTGAATAACTTTTACGAAGAAAACACAAGATACTGCAACAAGATGAAAGAGAAACAGGAAAGAGAACAACATACTGCTACGTGTCATCTATGCAACAGGACTTCAGCTGGGGTCGAAGTATTGGTCTACTGTAGTGCGAGAGTATTTTATGCATATAACCATTAACTTTTTGGTTGATTTTAAGCAAACACAAATGAAAGAAATCTTACATATTCGTAAGAAAAATCTATTTTAGGCCATTTTAAAGCATTTTAGTCCCACTCTGGTTTTCTGCTTTCATTGGAATTAAAATAAGAAGATAAACGCACTAACGGAATAACGGATTAACGGATTAACAAAACAACGGATAATAACCGAATAACGAAATAAACTAATGGAATATTGGAATAACAGAGTAATGGAATAACGGACTAAGAAAATAATGCACTAACATAATAGTGCAGTAATTGAATAAGGGGGTAATAGAGTAATGGAACAACGGAATAACAGAATAACGAACTAACAGGCTATCCCAGTAATAGCATAATGGATTAATGGAATAACAGAATAACAGACTAACGAACTAATGGGCAAACGGACTACCGGAATGATGGACTAATGGATTAAAGAATAACAGAATGACAGAGTAACTCTAACTGACTTCCCGAAATTATAGAGTAACAGATTAACAAACTAATAGAATAACGGGATAACGGAATAACGGAATAATGGAATAACGGACTAATGGAATAAAGGAATAACGGAATAATAGACTAATAGAATAACGGAATAACGGACTAATGGAATAACGGAATAACGGAATAACGGAATAATAGACTAATGGAATAACGGAATAACGGAGTAACAGTAATAACACTGAAGTAATGGAAAAAACAGAAAAACAGACTCAGAATAAGAGATTAACGGAATAATTGACTAATGGAATAACGGGATAACAGAATAAGGGAATAACGGAATAACAGACTAACGGAATAACGGAATAACGGACTAATGGAATAACGGAATAACGGAATAACGGAGTAGCATAGTAAGTAATGGAAAAAACAGAAACAGAAAAACAGACTCATAGAATAAGAGATTAACGGAATAACGGACTAATGGAATAACGGAATAACGGAATAACAAACTAACGGAATAACGGACTAACGGACTAACGGAATAACGGAATAACGGAATAATAGACTAATGGAATAACGGAATAACGGAGTAGCATAGTAATGACATACTGAAGTAATGAAAAAAACCCAGAAAAACAGACTCATAGAATAAGAGATTAACGGAATAATTGACTAATGGAATAAGAGACTAATGGAGTAAAGGAATAATGAAATAACGGATTACCAGAATAACGGACTAACAGAATAACAGATTTACGGGCATCGAGCAAAACCTAATTCCTTTCTGCTTCAAATCAACAAGGACGAATATTCTTTAAATTGCATTCGTTTAGCGATGAAAATGTTATTTCAAACTAAAACATGACAGACCAGGCAAAATGTTATTTCAAACGTGACAGACAAACGTACGGAAAGAGTCTCTTGTAGAGATTTGTGAACGAATTTTAAAATGCTGTTTCAAATTTAATTTTTGATAGGCATAAAAGTTCGTGCAGACATTCATGAAACCTAATGAACGAATTTTGAGAGAAAGTCACAACATTTATGGGTACGAGAGTTGATAAGAATAATCTTTCAATCCTTTATTTATGAACCAAATAAGACATGTCTCAAAACAGTTATCACATTGTATACAAAAATCCGCACCAAACAGAAGAAAGAGAGATTATAAAAAATATAGAGTCATGTGACTGACTTACAATTACGTCCGTAGACTAAAACAATATAGTGTACCAAAATCATTATTTCCTGCGAACCGGATTTTTTTGATAAAAAGAACTAACACGGCAAGAGAAATCATGGAGAAGCCGGTCAAAAGAAAGGACATAACTAAAGTCTACTATTCAACAACTTTCATACCTTGTAATCTTGTAAACATATAAATATGTTGTAAAAGGAAAGGGTTGTTTTCTTGAAGCATTGCTGGTAAATACGTATATAGGTATTTAATAAAGAATGATGAGATAAACAAAAAGAAATAATTGAAAGCTATATATGCGATATATTTCTTCAAAAATGTATCTATTTATTTTCCACATACAATTTTAGTAAATCTTTTACGTTACTGTTAATAAAACCTTGGACAGTGGAAAATATTTTGATACTTCGGGAGGAATCCCTTTCTCAAAAAAACAAACAAATAATTGAAAGCTATATATGCGATATATTTCTTCAAAAATGTATCTATTTATTTTTCACACATACAGTTTTAGTAAATCTTTTACGTAACTGTTAATAAAATCTTGGATAGTGGAAAATATTTTGATACTTCGGGAGGAATCCCTGCTTAAAAAAACAAAAACAAATAATTGAAAGCTATATATGCGATATATGTCTTCAAAAATGTATCTATTTATTTTTCACATACAGTTTTAGTAAATCGTTTACGTACTGTTAATAACATCTTGGATAGTGGAAAATATTTTGATACTTCGGGAGGAATCCCTGCTTAAAAAAAACAAAAACAAATAATTGAAAGCTATATATGCGATATATGTTTTCAAAAATGTATCTATTTATTTTTCACATACAATTTTAGTAAATCTTTTACGTACTGTTAATAAAACCTTGGACAGTGGAAAATATTTTGATACTTCGGGAGGAATCCCTTTCTCAAAGAAACAAAAAAATAATTGAAAGCTATATATGCGATATATTTCTTCAAAAATGTATCTATTTATTTTTCACATACAGTTTTAGTAAATCGTTTACGTACTGTTAATAAAATCTTGGATAGTGGAAAATATTTTGATACTTCGGGAGGAATCCCCTTCTCAAAAAAAACAAACAAATAATTGAAAGCTATATATGCGAAATATTTCTTCAAAAATGTATCTATTTATTTTTCACATACAGTTTTAGTAAATCGTTTACGTACTGTTAATAACATCTTTGATAGTAGAAAATATTTTGATACTTCGGGAGATATCCCCTTCTCAAAAGAAACAAAAACAAACGGTCTTTTTTAAATAAACACATAACTTTTTTATAAATTTAAATCTTTCACATACTGTTTCAGTAAAAAATGTTTTTACTTATTGTGAATAAAATACACACTGCTTTAATAAATTCTATTAACAGTAAGTATTTTGATACTTCGGGAGATATCCCCTTCTCAAAAGAAACAAAAACAAACGGTCTTTTTAAAAATAAATACATAACTTTTTTATAAATTTAAATCTTTCACATACTGTTTCAGTAAATTGTTGTTTTTTTTTTACTTATTGTCAATAAAATACACACTGCTTTAATAAATTCTATTAACAGTAAGTGAAGTACATCGCATATATTGCCTTCGGTTAAATGACTAGTTCATCTCCTCTTTTACCGTTCCGGCTTTTTTCACATTGCCTACAGCCTTATTAGATACCTATCTAAATGTGTTGTGTTTAGTTAATTCTGTTTCTACCTTCATCTTTTCACAGACATCTTCGTTGTTTGTGCTTGATAGCGAGGGGGGTCATTGTCTAACAATTTCATACCACGGCGCACGTTGCAAGTTAACGGATAATGAGTTGCCCCGAATAGAAAAACAACGTTTGGTTTTATTTCCTTTATCTTTCTGTTTAGGAATACATACTCGCTGATCCGTCCGGGCGAACACCGGATAACACACTGATTTTACAAGTGAAACAAGGAGCGGAACCTATCAACTTCAAAGGATGCTTCCAAGGATGGGACCCGACTCGGTGGGCGGTAAGTTACCACTTAGAAGATAACCCCCCCCCCACAAACACATATATATATACATATCTCTCTCTCTCTCTCTCTCTCTCTCTCTATATATATATATATATATATATATATATATATATATATATATATATATATATATATATATATATATATATATATATATATATATACATATCTATATATATATACATATCTATATATACATATATAAACAGAAACCGGATGTACTTTAACATTATAAAAAAAAACGGATGTAATTTAACATCATAAAGAGAAACCGGATGTAGTTTAACATCATAAAGAGAAACCGGATGTAGTTTAACATCATAAAGAGAAACCGGATATAGTTTAACATCATAAAGAGAAACCGGGTGTAGTTTAACATCATAAACAGAAACCGGATGTAGTTTAACATCATAAAGAGAAACCGGATGTAGTTTAACATCATAAAAAGAAACCGGATATAGTTTAACATCATAAAGAGAAACCGGATGTTGTTTAACATCATAAACAGAAACCGGATGTACTTTAACATTATAAAAAAAACGGATGTAATTTAACATCATAAAGAGAAACCGGATGTAGTTTAACATCATAAAGAGAAACCGGATGTAGTTTAACATCATAAAGAGAAACCGGATATAGTTTAACATCATAAAAAGAAACCGGATGTAGTTTAACATCATAAAGAGAAACCGGATGTCGTTTAACATCATAAAGAGAAACCGGATGTAGTTTAACATCATAAAAAGAAACCGGATGTAGTTTAACATCATAAAAAGAAACCGGATGTAGTTTAACATCATATAGTAGGCCAAGGCTTTATTTGTTCTCCTTTTCTTAATTTTTCAGAAAGAAAAAAGTTACGATGAAATGAAACAAGAACTCCAACGAGAAAACGAGGGAATTGCTTTTGTCAGAGATGTAAGTAATTAACTTTTTTAATCATTAAATATCTCATCCGATAGTTCCCAAATATGCCAAATTTAATTCTGCTTTCGCCATTATTTTTGAATTCATATAATCTCATCTGTAAATGTTTCCCATTTTAGGAATTATCCAGGTACACGAAAAAACACGACATAAAGGAACTGCGAAGAAGCTTTCTCCCTAAAGATGTCGACCCAACCTGTAAAGAGGTATTTCGTTTCGTTTCGTTTCGTTCAGGTTTACAGTGTTTTAGTCATTTTAATAAACCATGATACGTTAACATTAGAAGACAGATTTGAACACTGCAAATCAATGCATGAAACCGCAATTGCACTGAGTGCCTTCCTCTAGTGTTAACTCGTATTCGATGACATTCAGCTCCGCACCTGTAGATTGAGCACTTTTACAATTAATTTTCACTTACATGATTTTAGAGCTTATCATTCGTATTGGAATATTATATTCGATATCTATTTCATTTTACTTCAGTCGAAGTTCTCAGGAATCACAGGTCCTCTTCCTAGGGCTAACACTTAATCTCTATATGAGATACATAGATAATCGAATATTTCATTAAAGTGTAGTATAGAGTGAAGCATAGAGTGTAGCATAGAAAATAGCATAGAGTGTGGCTTATTGTAATTGTTCATTTTACTCATGACTGTAACTTTTCAATTTCTTTTGAATTTCTGTGGGATACTTAGATTAAAAAGAAAGTCATGACATTTTTCCGAACATGCTTCGTGTAGCATAGAGTGTAGTATAGAGTGTAATATAGAGTGTAATATAGAGTGTAGCATGGATTGTAGTATAGAGTGTAGTATAGAGTGTAGTATAGAGTGTAACATAGATTGTAGTATAGAGTGTAACATAGATTGTAGCATAGATTGTAGTATGGATTGTAGTATAGAGTGTAGTATAGAGTGTAGTATAGAGTGTAGTATAGAGTGTAGCATAAAGTGTAGTATAGAGTGTAACATAGATTGTAGCATAGAGTGTATTATAGAGTGTAGCATAGATTGTAGTATGGATTGTAGTATAGAGTGTAGCATAGAGTGTAGTATAGAGTGTAACATAGATTGTAGCATAGAGTGTATTATAGAGTGTAGCATAGATTGTAGTATGGATTGTAGTATAGAGTGTAGCATAGAGTGTAGTATAGAGTGTAACATAGATTGTAGCATAGAGTGTATTATAGAGTGTAGCATAGATTGTAGTATGGATTGTAGTATAGAGTGTAGCATAGAGTGTAGTATAGAGTGTAACATAGATTGTAGCATAGAGTGTATTATAGAGTGTAGCATAGATTGTAGTATAGAGTGTAGTATAGAGTGTATTATAGAGTGTAGCATAGATTGTAGTATAGAGTGTAGTATAGAGTGTAGTATAGAGTGTAGTATAGAGTGTAACATAGATTGTAGCACAGAGTGTATTATAGAGTGTAGCATAGATTGTAGTATGGATTGTAGTATAGAGTGTAGCATAGAGTGTAGTATAGAGTGTATTATAGAGTGTAATATAGAGTGTAGCATGGAGTGTAGTATAGAGTGTAGTATAGAGTGTAACATAGAGTGTAGCATAGAGTGTATTATAGAGTGTAGCATAGATTGTAGTATGGATTGTAGTATAGAGTGTAGGATAGAGTGTAGCATAGAGTGTAGTATAGAGTGTAGCATAGAGTGTAGTATAGAGTGTAACATAGAGTGTAGTATAGATTGTAGTATAGAGTGTATTATAGAGTGTAATATAGAGTGTAGCATGGAGTGTAGTATAGAGTGTAGCATAGAGTGTAGTATAGAGTGTAGCATAGAGTGTAGTATAGAGTGTATTATAGAGTGTAGCATGGAGTGTAGTATAGAGTGTAGCATAGAGTGTAGCATAGAGTGTAGTATAGAGTTTAGCATAGAGTGTATTATAGAGTGTAGCATGCTTCGTGACTGCGAG
>OY744552.1:52263683-52268683 GCA_963556195.1 Sepiola atlantica
GTAGAAAAAAAATATTTTATTTTTCATTTTGAAGAGTCAAATGACAGGGGGAGATAATTCAAAGTGTTCTTCCAGGATTTAACTTGAAAGGGATTTTACTGTTAATTAACTCAAAGTAAAGAAAAAACAACAACAAAAAATATATACGTAAAAACAATCAAACAATCACAACACTTTAGGGTATTCGGCACCAATAAAATTAAAAAAAGGATTTATTGAAATAAAAATTTAAAAGATTTATTGAAATAAAAATTTAAAAGATTTATTGAAATAAAAATAAAAAAGGATTTATTGAAATAAAAATTTAAAAAGATTTATTGAAATAAAAATTTAAAAGATTTATTGAAATAAAAATTTGAAAGATTTATTGAAATAAAAATTAAAAAGATTTATTGAAATAAAAATTTTAAAGATTTATTGAAATAAAAATTAAAAAGATTTATTGAAATAAAAATAAAAAAGATTTATTGAAATAAAAATTCAAAAGATTTATTGAAATAAAAATTTTAAAGATTTATTGAAATAAAAATTAAAAAGATTTATTGAAATAAAAATTTTAAAGATTTATTGAAATAAAAATTAAAAAGATTTATTGAAATAAAAATTTTAAAGATTTATTGAAATAAGAATTTAAAAGATTTATTGAAATAAAAATTAAAAAGATTTATTGAAATAAAAATTAAAAAGAGTTATTGAAATAAAAATTTAAAAGATTTATTGAAATAAAAATTAAAAAGATTTATTGAAATAAAAATTTTAAAGATTTATTGAAATAAAAATTAAAAAGATTTATTGAAATAAAAATTTTAAAGATTTATTGAAATAAAAATTAAAAAGATTTATTGAAATAAAAATTCAAAAGATTTATTGAAATAAAAATTCAAAAGATTTATTGAAATAAAAATTCAAAAGATTTATTGAAATAAAAATTCAAAAGATGTATTGAAATAAAAATTCAAAAGATGTATTGAAATAAAAATTAAAAAGATTTATTGAAATAAAAATTTGAAAGATTTATTGAAATAAAAATTCAAAAGATTTATTGAAATATCATTCCCTATCCGTTTTTTATGGTGTTCAAAGTCGATCTGTCACGTTCCCAAATATAAATAATTTAAAGTATTTCTATGATGGGGAGAATTTTACAAAAACAAAAACTTTTCCGCCTAATGGGCATCTTTCTATCACAATAACCGAATGGGTAACTTTTATAACCTCGTAATTTAGGTTAATAATAAATAATAACTTGTAAAGAAATGGATGAACTATCAAGAGAAACGTTTAACATATTAAAACTGAACACAGAATGAATTAATGAATTAATTGGCCGCTGTACGCGATTGATATATCAACAGTCTGACGTCTTGATCTTTGTTTATCTTTCTCTCTGGGCAGAAGACAATTTCAAGGGCGAAAGTCCCGAAATGGTTCAAGGGAGGTAATTCGTTTTCGTTAGTTGTCCTAACAGTAACGCCATATAAAACCCATCAGTATTTTAATGTTTTGGGCATAAGTCGCGTGTAATGGCCACATATGTGCGCTTGCAAGAAGTCTATTATTTTCACATTATCTCTGGTTAAATATAAAATATCTTGCAAGTTCAGAGCGTTAAAATTCATTTTTAGATAAATCCTGAGGAAACACTTTAAATTACCCCTCCCTGTCATTTGACCCTTTAAAATTAAAGATAACATTTTGTTTTGTTTTCGGCCCTATAATACAGAAGCACCAAAGCTTCCGAAAAAAAAAGAACGAGATACACAGACACATAGCATGTTTCGTTGCATCTAGTTTCATTGTGCGCGACAACACACCCCTTCACATTTTGCATCCGCCTGCTTGAATTGTCAGCCGAAAAAGAGGAAGATCTCTCTTCTTTCGTGAGTCACGTGGTTTCGCCAACTTCCGTTAACTAAAGTTTAAATTCTTACCTCCTATCCGTCAATCAGTACTATATTTCGTTATGTAACAGAAGATCGTAGACAATGATGGTCTGTATCTGGAAGAATAATTGTTACGCTTGAATAGTTTTTTCGTAATAAACTCATCGTTTGAAAACGGCGCCAAAACTTCTTCCTCAAACTAATATGTATGATATTTCTTTCGATCGTGTTTCTCTCCGGTTTTTTCCAGGGAGATCGCTTTTCCGGGGATCGCTATTTCTTTTTATATGTAAACAAGAAGCAGATGATAACTGATTTTATCCAAGTTAATTATTTACAAAATCGAGATCAGGAGTAGCCCCTTTCGGAGGTGTCTACATCAGAGGTCTTCAAAGTGGGGGTCGCGACCCCCAGGGGAGTCGCGTAACCATAGAAAGGGGGTCGCCAAAATTATAACTATGGAATTTTAAAAATAATATTCAACAAATATATTTTATTTCATGTTTAGCTTATGTTGATTTTTTCGAAGGAATAAACTTTTTCACTCCATTAACTTATTTTTTATTTATAAAAAATTTTGGTGGGTCACGAAAAAAATTTTTTTCCAAAAAGGGGTCGCGACAAAAAAAGTTTGAAGAGCACTGGTCTACATCATCACTTCCTAAATGTCGCGGTATTCCCAAGTGCACATGTTGCGCATGGATGTGTGTCGCTAGAGGTATTTCCGGCATGGATGATTGGCTCCGTCACTGCCATGCTAATTTTTCGGTTTTATAGTCAATTACTTTGCATCTGAATTTATCACTGCCAGTTAAAAAAAAATTAACTTGTTTTGAAGTGATTATACCTTCCTCTCCCTTTTTGTTATTATGTTTCGTTCTTTTTAGTTGCTAACATCAATTGGCTTCATGCTTTGTCTGGAGCGGCTTCCCCAAAAGCAATTTGACCGAATTTGCACATATACAAAAGATTAAGTAACATTCTTTAATTTTATTACGTCATATGATTACGTCATCAGATTACGTGTAATTTTTATAAGGGTATCCATTTTTATTTTTATTCGTTTAGGCTTTGACTCCACCCCTCCATCATTCTACCCGGTTACTTATCTGTTATTGATTATTATTTCGGCACTGTGACTCAGCATTGGTTGTTAAGTGGATAACAACACGGACTGACGACCTGGATGTTCCAAGTTCGAATCCTGTCGGTTCCACAGTACCATTTTTATTAGGGATTTTGGCAACCTTCACGTAGTCCTTCCCGTAAGTACCCGATGTCTTTCTAGAAAGAAGTATAACTAGAAAGATATCGGGAAAACCGATGCCACCACAAGTTTCATCCGATTCCCACGAAATGAATGAATGAAGATCTGCTTCCGACAAGGTCGTTTCAACTCGAAATTTACGGAAAATCCAAGACAATATAGTCTTCTGTTCGGCAATCGCAAATTTCTGACCTGAAAAAAAAAATAGTTATTTTAAATTATTCATACTTATTCTCTAACTGAGACAGAATAAAATTCCCTGAAATATATATAGTTAAGAATCTTTATCGTTACTTTTTGTTAATTTTCGTTTTATCCAAAAGCAGACGATACTTTTAAAATATTCAGATTGCATTTATTTTCTTAGAGGCGATTTTCTATATATATATATAAAAAAAATATCGAATAAAAATACGTAAAAACAACAATAGAACATACAACTCTACAAATTAAAGAATGGAATTTTTTAATGGAAAAAATACGGTTAAAAACAAGTTTATTCAAAATGAACTTAAAAAATGAAAACTTTCCTTGTCATTTTTTTTTTCAATAAAATTGAACTATCATCAACATTTCTTACATTTTCATTGTATTTGAATCCCTTTCAAAACTTTAATTTCAATAAAGAAAACAACCATGGAATTTCCAGTTATTATCTATATAATAAGAGGCTAAGGCAATTTCACGTTCGCACGTACGTTATTACCCAACACTCTTTTTTTTACAGGATGGGATCGCCCGATCGCCAAAACTGTATATATTTATAAGAAAATATTTAGCTAACAATTATTTTTTTACGTTAGGAAGCAAGAGAATATTTATTGTTCTTAAAAATAATTAAATTGTTACAATTTTCTATTAAAAAAAAAAAGAAGAAACATTCGTTTTACTTAATTAAAGAATATTTTTCTGACAATGACAATTATTATTAATTATTATTAATTATTATTATTATTATAAAACAAAACACAGAAATAACACAACCACATGAAACCATGAACAGCAAATGCAAGAAATTTTATAAATTACCCCCCCCCAAAAAAAAAAAAAGTGAGGGAACCATCCTCGCGTGAAGCGTCAAGGAGGATGGAAAAGATCATGGAGGAAGAGAACAAACCAGATCTCCACTGGAAGAGTGCGGAGAGGACTGGAACCTTGGGAAAGCGTATTGCCATCCGAATGCCAGAGAAGACCTAAGGTACCATGTTGATCTTAATTTCTGGAATATTAAATATATACGATTTTAAATGCGTTTTTAAGACGGGATAATTTCATTGCGATATCTCTATTTTGTCGATTGAGTACTGTATGAATAAGTTAGAATATATTCAGTTACAATACATTAGCGCATATATATATATATATATATATATATATATATATATATATATATATATATATATATATATACAGGGCGATTCATAAGTTACTTAGTTATTTATTTTTGAAATTCTAAAGTTAACAAATACGCTAATACAAAACAGAAAGTTTATTCAACAAATTCATTTATGGGAGTTTAAAATTACAGCAAATTTTCAAAATTCCATCTGCATGCATAGCTCCATTCTTTTTTGCAAGGAATTTACGACTCTTTGTAGCATATTTGATTGATTCATTTTAACAAACTCGGCAGTGATTTTGGATTTGAAGTCGTCATTGCCTTTCAACAAGTGTGGGAGATTCCTCAAATTTGGCCATATGAATAACAATAAAAATTCGCTCTTCAATTGTAAATGACATATTGCCTGAAAAAAAGCACATATAATGATTTACACAAATTTAAATGAAGAAAAATAAATATATATAGAAACAAATATATAAACGAACAAATTTAAAATAACAAATAGCAG
>OY744552.1:52278683-52283683 GCA_963556195.1 Sepiola atlantica
GGAAGAACTTTTAGAGAGTCGAGAGTCGAGAGTCGAGAGTCGGGAATCGAGAGTCAGAGTCAGATATAAAAGTAAGTTTTAGTAAAGAACGTTTAGGTAAAATAAAAGTGGTGTCTTTCTTATGGGGATCGAAAACGGAAGAATTACGGGCGAAATAGGATTGGATAATATACGAAGGATATATATTTTTATATACATAATATATATAGGCAGCAAGTTGTCATCAATACAAGTCTAATTGAAGGCAACGGAATTTTCTCTATTTTATAAATAATAGTTTCGACTCGGTGAGCAGGTTTTCGGGTCTCCATTGGTCATTTTTGGAGTATGAATCCGAGAGTTCTTTTTTTTCGGCCATCTCAAACGCTTTCGATCTTCGCGATCTTTTTTCCTATGTTGATGTTGTTGTTGTTGTTGTTGTTAAAGGAATCTGTTGTTTATTTATTGTTTTTATTAATTTGTTTTTGTTTTTGTTTTTTATGTATTTATTTGTTTTCGACGTCACCGCGGCCCATTAGCGTCGTTTACTATAGCAAACTTCGGAACTTCGACCAAAGTGCCTGACTATAGTTCCTATAGATAATGTTTCGAATCCGCAGTAACAACGAAACACGTGTCCGTGGATAACGACTTTACTTTATATATATATATATATATATATATATATATATATATAATATATATATAATATATACATATATATATATATATATATATATATATATATATATATATATATATATATATATATATATATACGTCCCTAAAAATAGCGGACGACATAATGCATGTAAGAGAGTTAACTCTCTCAGGCACTTAAGTAGTGAATCACATAAAAAGCTGTCATTATTACAAAAAGAAAACCAACTAAGTACTTATATATATATATATATATATATATATATATATATAATCCAGGTAAAACATCCACAGGGTAGTAATCCAAAGAATTTTAACCGGGTTTATAAAAAGTGCTCAATATAAAATAGAGCTTTTATATATGATTATTTTTATTTACACAGACATGTACAAAATCTGCGACACTGGCATGTCGATGTTATTGACTAAGAGCTATTATAAACTGAGATCTCATCAGGCACAGTTAGAATCTTAGTTAGGTTCTTTCCAAATATGATCTAAGGTTAAGATTGGATTCTAACTCTTCCTGATGCGATCTCAGTTTATAATAACTGTTGATCGATAACATTGACATGTCAGTGTAGCAGACTGTAGAGCCTCAGTATACTGCTTCATAAGAAAGGAGTAAATATTGGCTTGGACGGGTCCAATATTTGATCAGAAATCTCAGTACTAATACTGCCATTAGGCAGAGGAGTCCCCTGCTTGATCGTGCATTTATATATGACGCTCCCAGGCTTGCATGACCTATTCAAAAAGAATACGTTTGAATCATTGCAGTACATTCGGGGCCATTGAGTATTAGGGCTCTATTGGTTTTAGCGGCAATTGAGCATATTATTCGTTGGGCCAAGTTAGGTACAGTTGAGTAGGAGATTTTGATAGTGTTTCTATTGAATAGTTTGCTGTTTGGTGCTCTGAAGTTGTCTTCTACTCTTTTGAAGAAAGCTTTAGACATATTAGTTTGGACATTTATACTGTAGGTGGGTAAACCAAATGCAGGTACTGCGTCTACTATTCTTATGGTTGCAGATGATATCCATTTGACTCTAATTATCCATTGCATCAGTCTGGTTCTGGGCTCCTACATTTTGATACCTACCGATATGGTTGCTTCCAGTAGTTTCCCTAGGTCGGTGTGTCATGGCCATATTGTGGGTGATGACTTTATAAAACATTTTATTTATACTAGTATGTTTTGGCTACACATTTCCAGACATGTTACATGTGAGACATGTGAGACAGCCGAACTTCCTCAGGTCAAGTCACTAGGCAGAGATGAAAACATTATATATATTAGAATATCCGTTCCAGAACGATTAGAATTAATTCTCTGAACAAAACTATTTAGCCCCAACATGTATGTACACTTACGAAAATCAAAATCAAGATATAATGATACAAGGCCTTACGTCTAGAATCCTTATTTTAACTTTGATGAAAATCCATGACATGATTTTAATTCTAGAAAATGTCTTAAATTTCGTATTTTAAAGTGTTTAAAAGTGTTTAAAAGTATCTAAAAGTGTTTAAAAGTGTTTAAAAGTATTTAAAAGTGTTTAAAAGGGTTTAAAGTATTTAAAAGTGTTTAAAGGTGTTTAAAAGTATTTAAAAGTGTTTAAAAGTGTTTAAAAGTATTTAAAAGTGTTTAAAAGTGTTTATAGTATTTAAAAGTGTTTAAAAGTGTTTAAAAGTATTTAAAAGTGTTTAAAAGTATTTAAAAGTGTTTAAAAGGGTTTAAAGTATTTAAAAGTGTTTAAAGGTGTTTAAAAGTATTTAAAAGTGTTTAAAAGTGTTTAAAAGTATTTAAAAGTATTTAAAAGTATTTAAAAGTGTTTAAAAGTATTTAAAAGTGTTTAAAAGTGTTAGTAACGTTTATTAGGTTTAAGTTTCAAACAAAGAAATGTAGGGGACGTTCTGTAATGTATATTCTAAGAAGTCATGGAAAAAATTGAGATGTTTGTGTATTATTTGTTATCTGAAAACGTAACTTTGTAAAAAACAATTATTAGTCCACTTCTGCTGTTCAACCGGTGTAGTATGAATGGTCTTGCAGGGTACAACAAAAATGAAAGGGACTGCGTAAAAAGGTGGGAAATTGATGTATGACCACATGACACTTCAAAGACACGTACAAAGAAGAAGAAGAAGAAGAAGATAAAGAAGAAGAAGATAAAGAAGAAGAAGAACAAGAAGAAGAAGATAAAGAAGAAGAAGAAGAAGAAGAAGATAAAGAAGAAAAAGAAGAAGAAGTGACAAAAGAAGAAGAAGAAGAGAAAAAGAAGAAGAAGAAGAAGATAAAGAAGAAGAAGATAAAGAAGAAGAAGAAGAAGATAAAGAAGAAGAAGAAGACGAAGAAGATAAAGAAGAAGAAGAAGAAGAAGAAGAAGAAGAAGATAAAGAAGAAGACGAAGAAGATAAAGAAGAAAAAGAAGAAAAAGTGACAAAAGAAGAAGAAGAAGAAAAATAAGAAGAAGAAGAAGAAGAAGAGAAAAAAGAAGAGAAAGAAGAAGAAGAAGAAGAAGAAGAAGAAGAGAAAAAGAAGAAAAGGAAGAAGAAGAAGAAGAAGAAGAAGAAGAAGAAGAGAAAAAAAGAAGAAAAAGAAGAAGAATAAGAAGAAGAAGAGAAAAAGAAAGAAGAAAAAGAAGAAGAATTTACTCCTGTTTCCGAGCTGAAATTAGTAATCAAAGAGAAAACGGTTTATCGGATTGGATATACAAACGAAATTAAATATTTGATTTTTGAAAACACGTACTTAAATCGTGTTCTATTTTCGAACAAAACAATTCAACATTTTTCTACAATCACCTGCTTCTTCTTGGATATTTTTGATGAACTTTATTTGGGTTAGGGTTAATTGAAGATAAATTGAAAATACACTGCCCTGTAGCGGGATAGAACTCACAACCGTCACATCGAATAGCCGTTTTTGGGTTCAATGCATATCTCTCCGCCTATTCCCCACCTCCCATCGCTTCTCGTCTGATCCACCCTTTATAGCTATGTTACATCATGTTGGTAGTGATCGGACGGACGGGAAGATACACATTATCGTAAATGGCGTTCAGTTTTCGGGGGGGGGGGGGTTACACGAGCCCTGCCAAAAGAATAAAAAATAAATCAAATCCACCCGCCACCCCTCAAAACAGACAAAATGCGGGTGTTAGTAAAAAAAAAACAAAAAACTTTTTATACTTACTTAACAGGATGGGATCCATTTATGTCATTTAGTATCTGCATAAAAAATCGTTTCCCTTATATTTATGCCTGCACATAAACTCACACAGATACATGTCTATCATTCCGCGATCCGTTCCACAATAGCGTTGATTCTGTATTTGTACAGCCTAACACTAACCCTGACCCTATCATATACCTGAACCTAACCCTAACCATAACGTGACAGAGCTTACAAAAGTAGGTCACGGATGTGTGCGCGCACTGCGGATGACTAGCCGGGCTATTTCCTGCAAAACGCATTTTTCCATAAGTGACGGGGCTTTTCAGTTTGTTTGTTTTTGTGTGTGTGTACGTTTAACGCAAAGAAAATGTCTGTTGGGACAAAATGGATTCCTAACATTCAACCCAACTCCATTTCGTGTTTACTATTTGGGGCTAAACATTTATTCTTTCGTAAACAAATCAATTTTTCATCGGAAGATATTCACGGCATTTCAGACCAACCTCCAAAGATCTAACCCTAACCCAACTCCCTAACCCTAACCCTAACCCTAACCCTAACCCAACTCCCTAACCCAACTCCCTAAGCATCTCTGCACATCTGCTAAACATTTGATCAAATTAAACGTCCACAAAACGGGTTGCATTTCCGTTTGGAATTCGTGAAATCCCAACAGGTGAGATTCCGCTCTCCAAGAGAATTTGGTTCTTTTTCAGAGATTCTTGCCGTGATGGATTGCCCTCGTCTAAACCATCTGTTATGTGTTCGTTTCTGGATGACCTCAAGTACATCTATAAGCAGACCCGTTCCTCTGTCCGTCTGTCCGTCACTCTGTCCGTCTGTCCGTCTGTCCCTCCCTCTCTTCCGGTATAAGAGACTCTCTCCATCTTTGAAATAGAATTTTATTATGCGACCAAACATCTCTATAAACCGCTCCGTCTGTCGGGTGATTCGTCAGGCTTAAGTTTTTTCTTCTTCTTCTTCTTCTTCTTCTTCTTCTTCTTCTTCTTCAGGGAAACAGGAAGCACGGAGGAAATTCCAAAAGAAAGCGGCCCAAGGAAAGACGTTATTAGAGTAGGAAATCTCCCGGCATGCACCGCCAAATAATATGATCGTACACGAGGTTCTTCTTCTTCTTTTTCTTCTTCTTCTTTTTCTCTTCTTTTTCTTCTTCTTCTTC
>OY744552.1:52288683-52308683 GCA_963556195.1 Sepiola atlantica
TTAAATCATTTATCATCAATGACAACAACAACAACAACTTAAGATTAAATCAAATAAATGCCAAACAAAAATAATTGGGGCAGTTTGAAAACGAACTCATGAACTTAATCAACGTATGAAAATTTCGAAAAATAAGCAATTCATACGAAAGAAAAAGAAGCAAAGACCTCGAAACCATCAACTGATCTAAAATAATTAAATGCTGACAAATTTTTAAAAAAAGAGCTACAAATAGACAACAGAATTCATTAAAAATAGCAAAAAAAGAACCATTAATCACACTAAAAGATCATAAAACCGACTTCCACAACAAACTTAGTGCAGATCAATGCTGACAAATTTAAAACAAAAAACTATACAAAATCTTCTCTCTCTCTATCTGTCTGCCTCTCTCTCTCTTCCTCTTCCTCTCTGTCTCCCTCTCTTCCCCCCTCTCTCTCTCTCTCTCTCTCTCTCTCTCTCTCTATATATATATATATATATATATATATATATATATATATATATATATATATATCTTTAGGAATTTAGTACTAACAAACAAAACTCCATATATTAGAAGCCCTATATAAAAAACAAAAACAAACCTAGTTAATAGAATTAACTTTAATATCAGTAATAATATTCTAAAATGTTTATAATTTTAACTATAGTTTCGTACTTAGTACATAATTCCCGCCAAAAACCTTCTATAAATACTAACACATGGTCTCTATCTGATTGACCTCATTTCCCCGAAAGTACTTGGGATACAAATTCAAATTATGGCAAATTCATCAGCCAATTCCCCTTCGAAACTAAGATCTTTATTCGGACTATTGAAAGGATCTACCAAAGGATATTTAGACATGAGTTGTCTCTTATATTCAACAATACTTGCTTGCAAGAGAAGATGCTGCCTAGATATACATATATATATATATATATATATATATATATATATATATATATATATATATATATATATATATATATATATACAACAAGTATATGTATGAAAGACATTGAAACAAGATGCTAAACCTATATCAGCAAAGCTACAAATAGACAACAGAATTCATTAAAAATAGCAAAAAAAGAACCATTAATCACACTAAAAGATCATAAAACCGACTTCCACAACAAACTTACGTGCAAATCAATCAATCCAACAAACCTTTGTTAGTCAAGCAATGTCTATGCTCGCAGACGTGTTTGCAGCCAAACTTCTCAACTTTTAAACATTAAAACCTTTTTCATCAGACTCCAACAACAACTACAATAAAAACAACGACGACAAAACACAACAACAAAAAAAAACAACAACTACAACAGAAACGACAACAAAAACAACACCTAAAACAGCTAGAGAAACAACAACATCAACATCAACAACATAAACCACAACAAGATCATCATCAACAACAACAACAACAAAACCACTTGAGATTAAAATCAAAGAAATGTTCACCGAAACAAAAATAATTGGGCAGTTTAAAAACGGACGGATAAACTTAATGAATGTCTGAACATTTCCAAAAAATAAGAGATCCATTCGAAAGCAAAGCAAGTAAAAACCTAAAAACAATCGACTGCTCTTCAAAATATACATAACTGCTGACAAATCAAGAAAAGTATACAAAATACATTACAATTGATATGAAAGAATATAGAAAAATGATCAAATTTAGGTAAACGTAGAGATTAGAGTCCGATTAAGATTTTTCGAAAATGTGATATGCAGTAACTCCAAAAGTGTATATATTTTTTATTGCAGTTAAGCATCAATTGAGAATTATAACATAATTGATTTATATATATATATATATATATATATATATATATATATATATATATATATATATATATATATATATATATATATATATATATATAAGTGTCAATAGAAAGCCCTTACAATGCAAAGTAGTTTTTTTTTTACTGTTGTCTTATATATTTCGGAGAAACACTCCATTTTCAAAGATGTATTTTTTTTTTTTAAATAAACAAACTTATAGTTTTGTTTTTAGAAGAAACGTCTTGTTGGTCTGACGTATTTATCCGCTCTGTGATGGAATTCGCGGTAGTAGGTAGAAAGAACTGAAACATCGGGCATGCTGGGAGTTATATTCAAATTATTTTCGTTCTTTTTTTTTAAGCATTGGTGATAGGTAATAAGTGTCAATAGAAAGCCCTTACAATGCAAGGTAGATTTTTTTTTTTTACTGTTGTCTTATATATTTCGGAGAAACACTCCATTTTCAAAGATGTATTTTTTTTTTAAATAAACAAACTTATAGTTTTGTTTTTAGAAGAAACGTCTTGTTGGTCTGACGTATTTATCCGCTCTGTGATGGAATTCGCGGTAGTAGGTAGAAAAAAAAAAAACGAAAATAATTTGAATATAACTCCCAGCTTGCCCGATGCTTCAGTTCTTTCTACCTACTACCGCGAATTCCATCACAGAGCGGATAAATACGTCAGACCAACAAAACGTTTCTTCTAAAAACAAAACTATAAGTTTGTTTATTTAAAAAAAAAATACATCTTTGAAAATGGAGTGTTTCTCCGAAATATATAAGACAACAGTAAAAAAAAAACTACTTTGCATTGTAAGGGCTTTCTATTGACACTTATTACCTATCACCAATGCTTAAAAAAAAAGAACGAAAATAATTTGAATATATATATATATATATATATATGGCCTGTTTTCTTCTTCTCAATCTCCTTTAAGTGCATCTGGACTTACCTACATTTTGAGCACTTCTCCAATCTGCTCCCACGCAAAGAGTTTTTCTTCACATTCTACAATTTCACCGGACTTCTTTTCAACGGAAATTTACCACCCGGACATTTTGCATATCTTTTTCACGGAACTTTCCTTTCTTTTTCATTCAATACGTTTTTTTAACACAAATTATTTTAATAATTTTTAATTATAATTTTCATATTTTTAAAATATTTGAACTTTGGTTTTTTCGAAAGCCAACTTATCCATCTGTATTTCTCCTCTGATGATAAGATTTCGATCTTTGAAAAGCCTTGGCTTAAGGAAAGAATAATAAACACTAGTTTATTACTGAATGCACCTTGCATTGAACAATTGAAATTTGACATAAATTTGGACAATCGTCGCATATTTATCACTCTTTTTTCTTCTATCTCTCTCTCTCTCTCTCTCTCTCTCTCTCTCTCTCTATATATATATATATATATATATATATATATATATATATATATATATATATATATATATATATATATAAAATAATGACAAATAAAAAAAATGATTTTATCATTTAAAATTGCATCATTTTTTTGGTTTTTCAAAATCCAAGATAAATATTCAGACACGTGGTGTTATCAATTTCCTTGTTCAAAAAGCACAAACTCGCGCAACAACATCGAACGAACTTTACATCACTTTAAACTATCGTCTCGAACAAATTGACGTATTTTTCTGACTCTACCGTGTATCCGACCCCTCTGGGTTAATACCAACAAAGTGAAGGTAACAAAAAGGAAAAAAAGTCCTAGCCTGAAAAGATAAATAAATAAATGATTTCATAATTTAAAATGGCATTATGTTTTGGTTTTTCAATATTTTATATATATATATATATATATATATATATATATATATATATATATATATATATATATATATATATATATCCGGTTCTACTTTCTAGCATCCATCTTAGTGAATTCCACACAGTCGGACTTTTCTTTTGTGTCCATTTTTGACGAAGGGAAGTTTTTCGCGAAATATCAACTGATTTCTAATCATCATCCGGACATCACACACAGCTAACACCATACTTGCTGTTTATGTATAATAGAAAAGAATAATAAATAAATAGTTGTAAGACCTCTCCTTCGATTGTTTATTTTTGTTCTTTCCAGCTTTTCATAAATCCGGCTCTCTGCATTGCCTTCAGCCTTCTTAATACATTTATTAGAATTTCACAGCAATGCTTCAATCAAACTGCCATTCTCTCTCTCTCTCTCTCTCTCTCTCTCTCTCTCTCTCTCTCTCTCTCTATCTATCTATCTATCTATCTCTATCTATCTATCTATCTATCTATCTCTCTCTCTCTCTCTCTCTCTCTCTCTCTATATATATATATATATATATATATATATATATATATATATATAACGTATATCTAGGCAGCATCTTCTCTTGCAAGCAAGTATTGTTGAATATAAGAGACAACTCATGTCTAGATATCCTTTGGTAGATCCTTTCAATAGTCCGAATAAGGATCTTAGTTTCGAAGGGGAATTGGCTGATGAATTTGCCATAATTTGAATTTGTATCCCAAGTACTTTCGGACCCATCTTGGTCCATCTTCGGGGAAATGAGGTCAATCAGATAGAGACCATGTGTTAGTATTTATAGAAGGTTTTTGGCGGGAATTATGCACTAAGTACGAAACTATAGTTAAAATTATAAACATTTTAGAATATTATTACTGATATTAAAGTTAATTCTATTAACTAGGTTTGTTTTTGTTTTTTATATAGGGCTTCTAATATATGGAGTTTTGTTTGTTAGTACTAAATTCCTAAATATATATATATATATATATATATATATAGAGAGAGAGAGAGAGAGAGAGAGAGAGAGAGAGGGGGGAGGAAGAGAGGGAGACAGAGAGGAAGAGGAAGAGAGAGAGAGAGGCAGACAGACAGAGAGAGAAGATTTCCACTTAACGTCAGGGAACGATAAAATTGGACTCAGTTTTAGAATATTACTACTTATATTAAAGTTAATTCTATTAACTAGGTTTGTTTTTGTTTTTTATATAGGGCTTCTAATATATGGAGTTTTGTTTGTTAGTACTAAATTCCTAAAAATATATATATATATATATATATATATATATATATATATATATAGAGAGAGAGAGAGAGAGAGAGAGAGAGAGAGAGGGGGAGGAAGAGAGGGAGACAGAGAGGAAGAGGAAGAGAGAGAGAGAGGCAGACAGACAGAGAGAGAAGATTTCCACTTAACGTCAGGGAAACGATAAAATTGGACTCAGTTTTCCTGCGTTTATGGTAGTATAGATCAGTGCTCTTCAAACTTTTTTTGTCGCGACCCCTTTTTGGAAAAAAAAATTTTTCGTGACCCACCAAAATTTTTTATAAATAAAAAATAAGTTAATGGAGTGAAAAAGTTTATTCCTTCGAAAAAATCAACATAAGCTAAACATGAAATAAAATATATTTGTTGAATATTATTTTTAAAAATTGCATATTTATAATTTTGGCGACCCCCTTTCTATGGTTACGCGACTCCCCTGGGGGTCGCGACCCCCACTTTGAAAACCTCTGGAGATCCATGCAAAATGCTACTGAACCAATTCTGTGAAAATCAGAAGTTTTTTTGGTTTTCGGTTAACACCATGGAACAAAACAACACAAGTTGTGAGTCTGTTGCCAAGAAAACACGATACCCGAAATAACTATTTAGAAGAATACGACTCCACCACCGCCGCCGTCACCGCCGCCACCACCGCCGCCACCGCCACCACCGCCGCCACCCACCAACTCACGCGTTAGTGTTGCCTAAAAGGACATTGTTGCACGCGTCACTCAGCTAATAAAACGCGACATATTTGTCAGAAATGTCACTTTTGGGAAAAGTGGGAATTTTAAAAGCTGGTTAATGCGACATTTGCTGGGAGGGAGCCGCGTCAGTTTTGTAAATAGCATCCGTGATGTTTGGAGAATGCGTCTTCATCTGAAGTAAAAAAAAAAAAAAAAAAAAAAAAAAAGCAGCACTCAAAGAATACACACAAGCACCAACATCTTCAACTAAAATGCACAGAAACGACTCGGGGACGATATATATATGTATCATAGTGTTTATTTAAAACTTGAATATGGCGGACCGTCCAACAGGTGCAGCCTCAGTGCTGTGATGTAACTAAATCGGTAGAAATCAATCGAACAGGCTGCTCGATTATTAAAATGCAATTTTTCAAAAAGGAGTTTATTCAAAATAAGGGCGCAATATTTATTTTTATGTGTTACAGAAGATCAACTCCAAACAACGTGATACCGTTGCTTTTTATTTTTATGTACTGAGGAAGTCTTACAAATAAAGACGAAACGTTGATGAATACATACCGTTGCTTTCAAGTGAGCGGGTGTTCAAATCTCGACGACCTATAACTGAGGATAGACCGGTAGTCGGCTGGATTTGAACACTCGCTCACTTGAAATCAACGGTATGTATTCATCAACGTTTCGTCTTTATTTGTAAGACTTCCTCAGGATGATAATTTTAAGAAAAATCTCATGCAAGTACATAAAAATATTGGGTTGAGTTGACATGATGGGTTAATGAGAAGAAGTAGTAGCCGCTACTGGGAGCGCAGGACCGAGACTGAGAGAAGTCGGTGGCAGGGAATAAAATTAATGTGGATGGCTGTGAGTGAAAAAGAGGAGGGGTAGGAGTGTTAGTGAATTTGTCTTAGGGTGGGATAGAGGGAAGGGGGTGCTGAGGTTTTTGTTGTGGTGAGGTGTAGCATGGATTTTGAGGGGCTGTGGGAAAGAGGAGAGGAGGGGGGAGGCTCTGTGTTTTTAGTGTGTAGGTAGTGTCATAGTTTTAGAAAAGATTTGAAGAAATGAAGGCGATTTGAAAGTGGGCGGGGTGGGTTAGTAAGAGTGTGAAAGAAGTAGTCGAAAGAGTGAAAATGGTGAGGGGGAGAGGGGAAATTTTGTTGTGGTTAGGTGTGAAATCTTTGGAGAGTAGGAGTATTTGACCAGCTGGCTATGTCAGGAATGTGTGGATAGAAGGAAATGTGATGAGAATATGACAACGAGGGGAAGAAAAAAAAAAAGAAAAAACAACATTTTTCCTCTACAAAACAACCAAACCAAATTAAACACCATAAATAAATTGTTGAAGATATAAAGAACTTGAAGCATAACAACTTTGACCAAGATGACTGGATTCGGCATTAAATAACCGGAAAAGGGTTGATATGCCGTAAAACAAAACCAACAACCAACTGACAAGAGACCCGAAACTGTTTCCGACCATATAGACCGCGTGTTATCTTGATTGAAATTAAAACGATCCATCAAAAATGAGGTAAGAAATTCCAGTGTTTTTTTTTTTTTTAGTTCCGTATTTTGATCCGAAATCCCCAGGAGATGAATTAGAATCGGGCGAACCAGATCACGTGACATAAGACACATCGGAATAACATGAAAAAGAAGGGGGAAAACGAAAAACGAAAAACGTTTCTCTTAGAAAAGTCTGGGAGGAAAGAGAACTGCACTCATGGAATTTTAATATGTCCCCTAGGAATTGGTTGCACATTTTAACTCAGCAAGAATTCTAGCTTAATCCACACACACACACACACACACACACATATATTTATATATATATATATATATATATATATATATATATATATATATATATATATATATATATATATGGACAATCACTCCTCGAAAAAGTAGAGCACTGTTAGTGTAGTATTAACACAGCATGACGTCACTAGCTTTAAATGCATTGTTCCTTTCATTAAAAAAAAAGTAGAACGCTCTCAGACGTTAAGCCGCTGATACAGTGTTAAAATTATCACCGTTCATTCACTGTTGGCCGAGTGGTTAAGGCGTCGGATTTGAGTTGCAAAATACTCGTAATCCGGTGTTTCGAAACGCATGACCGGTAGTGAATAGTCATATCTCTATGCTGATGAGTCCCGATTATTAAGGACGAAACGTATACGTACATATAAACTCACAGTCCGCTACCATTGACTCGGTACTTTTTTTCCAAAATAGATGCTTAAGTGAACTAACCGGAAGATATTACGGTGATCTTTGAACTCCATTCTTCGATTTTTTTTTTTAAATTGCGTATGTCGCTAATGATTTGAATTGGCCTCTAACGATCTTTTTAACACAAATAGAAGGTCAGCCTATCTCAATGAAACCCGGGTACGTATCGTTTTTAAATAAATAATTTGTATAGTAGCTTTCACATTGTTCGCGAGTGAGCACTTTATTTTTAACATACATCGAAGCACTAATATATATATATACCCTGACCAAATATTAAAAAAAAATGGTGTGCTGTCTCCTCAAGCCATCCAGCACGTCTACCGAATTGCAGACGGGAGCACCCCCTCTAATCATAAAGGGCAGCTTCGAATAAACAATTAGAGCCGTTGACAATGAGGATATGAATGATAAAAAATATGAATAAAAACAAAAATAAATACTGACAGGCCGGCACCCAGGATAAAAAATGGCCAATCAACCCATTCATACACTAGGCGGGAAGATGTAAGCAATGGTGTAAACCTTCCTGCCTCTGGAAATGGTGCTCCAGCCAATACAGAGGCCAATCAGGGTCAGCCATCAGGCCTTAAGACAAAAGGTCCTGGCCCTCTATCTCCATCAAATGCAGCAACAACAAAAAGAAACATAAGAGGCTTAAAAGCCCAACCATGGACTGTTGCACAAAAAAAGGTGCTATTGTTTTGCTACCACTACTCAAAGTTTGAAAAGTGGAGCAAAACATCCAATGAGATTCTAGCTGATAAGATCCAAGAATCTACCCCCCCCCCCACGAAGAAAAATCACTGGACTATTTGTAAAAAGTTGAATATCCGGTGTAGCAGCAAGTCCTGGGAGCATATACCAGAAAGAACAGTTGGAAATAATTTAAACACCATCCACTATTACTATGCAATTCCTACAGATACCTATCTAGAAAACGGAGCTGTTAAACCTGACATCGTGATATGGGACAAAAGGGAGAAAGTAGCAACCCTAGTTTAAGTCAGTGTCCCTAATGATGCAGGATTAAACAGAGCTGAAAGGGAAAAGATTACGAAATACCAAGGTCTTATGTACGACACGAAAAGAAATTGGAATCTTCGGAAAATCTCCATCATACCAGTAATTATAGGAGCAACAGGACTAATGAAAAAGAATTTCAAGAGCTATCTGGCGAGTATACCCGGTGAACCGAGTGCAAGAGAAATACAAGCAATTGCACTTAAAGGGACGGTTAGAATCTTAAAAAGGTCTCTCGGCTGGAGTGTCTGAAATAGCCGGTGAATTTCTGGCATCCGGTAAGATGTCCCATCTCCAGCAGAAACGGAAAGATAAGAAAAATAAAATAATGACACATTTGCTTTATATATTTAACATTCCAACCAAATTAATATCTATTTCTCAAATGTAAGGATCACTTCACAAAGGATTGAAATCCATCGCAGATAATTCCATTTCGTTGTATATTTCTACACTAATGACGACGAAAGGGTTAGGGTTAGGGTTAGGGTTCATTATTCACACTATGTTTTTATTTCTTTTGAAATTGACATTAATATTTTCGAAAATAAATTTTAATTATTTTTTCCTAATTAGTTCAAATTTATGTTTCGTGATTTTTTAGTTAAAAATTGATAATTTGTATCATTTGAACTAATGTTACCATCTTGAATGTTATTCTCAAAACGTTTCGGCCGATGTAATCTCCGACATTCTTCAGATGCTTGCAGACCAATGGCGCAACGGATAAAAAGTGTTAAGTTATAATAAATTCTAAGTGACAGTCTTCTTGGGGTTGAAGGTTCAATCCTCGGCACGGGCGATATTAACAATAGAATTACAGATTTCCTAAGACTGCTGGGTTGTTTTTCCGTAAATTTTGGTGAACGCTAATATTTTACAACCACAAGTAAGTATTTCCTAAAGTTTTCCTGTTATTTTATTTTTTAACTGGCATATTTACACCCTGCGTCGTTCTGGACTAGCACCCATCTGGGTTATACATCTTCCAGAATTCAGATGGAATAAAGAAGCCGAAATAAATGAACGTGAGAGAGAGAGAGAGAGAGAGAGAGAGAGAGAGAGAGAGAGAGAGAGAGAGAGAGAGCGAAGGGGTCACAGTGAAAATATGCTAAAAACATAACCCTAACCCTAACCCTAACCCTAAAATCAAAATGGCGATAAAACAAGCTAAGTACACTACGAGTAAAAGAAACACCGGTCTGTTATTGCTAGAGACGAGGGGGACTCGATTGGGCTTCGTTTCGACAACGCTATTGTTTGTTTCCTTAGGTTTCTTTTCTAGCTTTCATAGGGGGGGAAAGCCTTCGTTTTTCCTTTCCAAAGAACGCCAATTGTCTGCTTGATGAAATGTTAAAAAAAAAACGGCTATAGGTTAAAACAAACAAACAGCGTTTGTGCGCGTAAAGTGACTTAAAAACACGTCCTGTGTGTCCTTTCAGTTAGTTTGTCACCAACAATGCGCATGCACCCCCCCCCCCATCACCGACGATTCTAACTCTTCTGTGACGTAATAACAACCCTATGTCTATAACACCTGAAAAAATACCGTAATGGCTTCAGCCTGCTTAAACTGTGTAGTCTCAGAAAAAAAGGACGGGTCATAAGAAAAGGTTTCACTTCCAGTGTGTGTGTGTGTGTGTGTGTGTGTGGCGCTAATGGTTTGACCACCTGCGCTGGAGCATTGAGATATGCCTCTATAAAAAGGGCCGGTCGTAAGCATTGAGATATGTCTCTATAAATAGGGCCGGTTGTAAGCATTGAGATATGTCTCTATAAACAGGGCCGGTCGTAAGCATTGAGATATGTCTCTATAAATAGGGCCGGTCGTAAGCATTGAGATATGTCCCTATAAACAGGGCAGGTCGTAAGCATTGAGATATGTCTCTATAAACAGGGCCAGTCCTAAGCATTGAAATATGTCTATATAAATAGGGCCGGTCGTAAGATTTAAGATATGTCACTATAAACAGGGCCAGTCGTAAGCATTGAGATATGTCTCTATAAATAGGGCAAGTCGTAAGCATTGAGATATGTCTCTATAAACAGGGCCAGTCGTAAGTATTGAGATATGTCTCTATAAACAGGGCCGGCTGTAAAAATTGAGATATGTGTCTATAAATGGGCCGGCCGTAAGCATTGAGATATGTCTCTATAAACAGGGCCGGTCGTAAGCATTGAGATATGTTTCCATCAATAGGGCCGGTCGTAAGCATTGAGATATGTCCCTATAAACAGAACAGGTCGTAAGCATTGAGATATGTCTCTATAAACAGGGCCAGTCGTAAGCATTGAGATATGTCTCTATAAACAGGGCCAGTCGTAAGAATTGAGATATGTCTCTATAAATAGGGCCGGCGGTAAGCATTGAGATATGTCTCTATAAACAGGGCCGGTCGTAAGCATTGAGATATGTTTCCATCAATAGGGCCGGTCGTAAGCATTGAGATATGTCCCTATAAACAGAACAGGTCGTAAGCATTGAGATATGTCTCTATAAACAGGGCCAGTCGTAAGCATTGAGATATGTCTCTATAAACAGGGCCAGTCGTAAGCATTGAGATATGTCTCTATAAACAGGGCCGGTCGTAAGAATTGAGATATGTCTCTATAAATAGGGCCGGCGGTAAGCATTGAGATATGTCTCGATAAACAGAGCCAGTCGTAAGCATTGAGATATATCTCTATAAATAGGGCTAGTCGTAAGCATTGAGATATGTCTCTATAAACATGGCCGGCTGTAAGAATTAAGATATGTCTCTATAAACCGGGCCGGCGGTAAGCATTGAGATATGTCTCTATAAACAGGGCCGGCGGTAAGCATTGAGATATGTCTCGATAAACAGGGCCAGCAGTAAGCATTGAGATATGTCTCTATAAACCGGGCCGGCGGTAAGCATTGAGATATGTCTCTATAAATAGGGCCAGCAGTAAGCATTGAGATATGTCTCGATAAATAGGGCCAGCAGTAAGCATTGAGATATGTCTCTATAAATAGGGCCGGCGGTAAGCATTGAGATATGTCTCGATAAATAGGGCCAGCAGTAAGCATTGAGATATGTCTCTATAAATAGGGCCGGCGGTAAGCATTGAGATATGTCTCTATAAATAGGGCCAGCAGTAAGCATTGAGATATGTCTCTATAAATAGGGCCGGCGGTAAGCATTGAGATATGTCTCGATAAACAGGGCCAGCAGTAAGCATTGAGATATGTCTCTATAAATAGGGCCGGCGGTAAGCATTGAGATATGTCTCGATAAATAGGGCCGGCGGTAAGCATTGAGATATGTCTCGATAAACAGGGCCGACCTTACTCTTAGGACTGACGAGGGCAATCTACTTTTGCGGTTAGATCGTATTTGAAACGTTTCAAATGTATTCTAATTATGTAAATTCTGTTAAAACTGTGTCAATTATGTCAATTTTGTCACAAGTTTGATTAAAATTTTATCAATTATCTGATTTATTTTATTTTACTTCAGTCGAAGTTCTCAAAAATCAAGGGGCACCTACCTGATGCTAACACTTTATCTCTATATGAGATACATAGATATTCGAATATTCCGAAGATTTAGGCCCGAATGATACTTGAATACTTGTAAATTATGCAAATTTTATCCATTTCATCACTTCATTATATGTATTTGTATTCCTTGCTTAAACACTTGATGAGTTAATAAACTTGTAATATATGCAAATTCTATCCATTTCATCACCTCATTATTCATATATAAGTGCTCTATCTACTATATCGAGCTTCATCGTATCTCGATTTATATATATATATATATATATATATATATATATATATATATATATATATATATATATATATATGAGAAAAAAGAAACAATGTTTCAGACAATATGTAAAGATAAAAATGGAATAAAGAATAAGCAATTCAACAACTAACAAAAATAAACTCAAAAACTCATGTTGTAAAGTTCTACCGAGATATTTCGGCCGTCAAGATACGACCATTTTTATTTTTACATATATATGTGTGTGTGTGTGTGGGTGTGTGTGTGTGTGTGTGTGTGTGTGTGTGTCCGTCCAGGCATATTTATAACAGCCTGTGTGGATCGGTTCGATGGTCTGTCCTTTCAATCGCTAAACGCGCTAATTGAATGGACTCATCTTCGTTCCCCTTCAATGCCTCCTCTTCCAATTTCACCAAAGCGGAACTTAAAAAAGCGATCATAACTTTTTAGAAGCGAAAACACGTTGCTAATTTTCTAAGTTCTGAAGTAAAAGAACCCGGCGTATTTCTCAAAAGTGCTACGCCAGCCATTTTCAGATCGTTGTAGTTCCTGAATGAAACCTTCTGGCTCAGTCCACTGAGCGGGGGTGGCAGGGAGCGGGGAAGGGGGGCGGAAGGATTGGCGGTGTGTTAAGCGGAATCTTATGAACACGCATCTTACAAAGAATATGGTAATTCAAAGGCGCGGTTTCAAAATACTCCTTCTGTGGCAGAGTTCACGGACGGTTCCGTGAACACTCATCCGTGTAACCTTTGTTCAAGGAGTTGTCGCTGCTCTCCTTGAGAACAAAGACATTTATGGAGTCGCCTACTGAGATCGCCATATATATATATATATATATATATATATATATATATATAAATATAAATTTGGGAAAGTTCATTTTTTAAGCATCTTCAAAATTTTAAACATAAAGAAAGAGGCGAAATGCCTTCATAAAAACCATGTGTTAGATGCAGATATATTTTATTATAATCAAAATCTTGACTTTTTTTTTATGAAAAAGAAGAGAAAAAATATTTTGATTTTTGATTTTGATTTTAATAAAAAATATCTGCATCTAACACATGGTTTTTATGAAGGCATTTCGCCTCTTTCTTTCTATATATATATATATATATATATATATATACATACATATATATATATATATACATACATATATATATATATATATATATATATATATATATATGTATATATATATATATATATATATATATATATATACATACATACATACATACATACATATATATATATATATATACAGGGTGATTCATAAGTCACTTCACTAAGCTATTTAAAATGATTACCATATGAAGCACAAACATACTATGAACTTTTAATAATTATTATCTTACTCTCTAATTACTGCTATTTGTTATTTTAAATTTGTTCGTTTATATATTTGTTTCTATATATATTTATTTTTTATTTATTTCATAATCAATCAAATATGCTACAAAAAGTCGTAAAATTCCTTGCAAAAAAGAATGGAGCTATGCATGCAGAACGAAGGTGGAAATTTTGAAAATTTGCTTTAATTTCAAACTCCCATAAATAATTTTGTTGAATAAACTTTCTGTTTTGTGTTACCGTATTTTTTAACTTCAGAATTTCAAAAATAAATAGCTAAGTGACTTATGAATCACCCTATATATATATATATATATATATATATATATATATATATATATATATATATATATGTATGTATATATATATATATATATATATATATATATAGATATATATATATATATATAGAGAGAGAGAGATAGAGTTAGAGAGAGAGAATTACTATTTCATGTATATACACAAAATATTATAAAGTAATATTACGTATATATTTTTTGTCAGTATTACAGAAACAATTTATTAAAGAGTGCTCAATATGTAAGTAGAGCTTAGTTGTAATATGGACATATATATTTATGGCAAACAAGGTGGACAGAAACATTCCTGGGGGAAATCATCAAGCTAATTGTCTGGTTATCCCCTCCGGGAATGAAACAGGAACATTTTTTTCTATGTAACTTTCTTTCCA
The DNA here is from genome assembly GCA_963556195.1 of Sepiola atlantica. Lineage (NCBI taxonomy): Eukaryota > Metazoa > Mollusca > Cephalopoda > Sepiida > Sepiolidae > Sepiola > Sepiola atlantica. The sequence goes on from OY744552.1 coordinate 52,303,312, forward strand.
TAAATATATGTTTATACTATATAATAAGGAGAGGTAGTTTGCTTGAAGCATTGTGTGTAATACGTATATAGAGGAGTATTCGAAGGCTATCACAAAGCAAGAAATGGAAATATGTCAGCGTTGAGAAGTATGACAAAAAATAGTCTGGCCTAATCAATTAAGATTTGCTACATAGGAAAAAAATATTATTAAAATATTTTGAAAAAATATATTAATTAAAATCACTAGTTTTTGTCTTACTTCTCAACGACGACATATTTCCATTTCTTGCATTGTGATAGCATTCTCAGGACCGGCGGGACAGTTATAAATGTGTGTGAGGGGCGGTTAAGCACATGCATATATAACTTCATTATCGATGATTGTAAAGTGGGGGGTGGGAAGTCAAAAAGTGTGGGGGGGGGGGATTAAGCCCCTCCCCCTGCCCCCTCCGGTGCCGCCGTCCATGCTTCTACTACCTCTCTCCTTCTCTCTCTCTCTATATATATATCTATCTATATCTATATCTATATCTATATATATATATATATATATATATAATATTAAATTCCCGAAACAGTTTTTCATGGTAAACAACTGATGATCCCTTAAATAATGTTAGAAGCAAACTAATATAATAACTGTAAAAAATAAATTGACTTACATGAGTGATTTTCCACTGAACGACTTGGGACTTAAGGGTTTTATTATTTTTTTTTTTTTTTTTTTTTTTTTTTTTTTTAATGGTTGAGAAACTTCTGAGACTATATATATATATATATATATATATATATATATATATATATATATATATATATATATATATATATTGAGAGAGAGAGAGAGAGAGGGGAGGGGAGAGAAAATGAAAGATACCTTTTAAGTAGAACCTACCATTAAGAGTTGATGGCCCCTATATATGAACAAGAGAATTGTGCCAAATACAATCATCCCTAATACAAATCATCGATCAGCTTCTCTTCTATTGCGTCTTGCTTTGTGACTTCTGATGCATTTCCAATTAACATGACAATCAAAATTCCTCAGTTTTTTTCTTCGATGCTTTTTTCTTCTCACCTGTCCACATCGGACGCTAATTAGGCTTTGTTGTTCAAAACAAAGGGGTTTTAAATAAGAGAAATTTTATTTTTCCGACCTTAAACTATTTATAACTGATGATTTAATAGATATTGTAGTTTGCACCTTTTTTTTATCCCCGGGAGAAATCTACAGGCTAAAATGCATTCATGCCTGACGATTCCCCCCGGGCATGAAACGCGGAAGCCTCTGTGTAGCTTAATCGCTATAAATATATTTTCATAACTTACTACCTAGCTCTACTCATGTATCGAGCACTGTTGAAGTAAATACTGAAAATTGATCCATAAAAAATGATATCCGTTATAACATTTCATGTGATACATGAAATAATAATTTTATATATATATATATATATATATATATATATATATATATGTATAAGATAAGTCGATTAAAAATAATTAGATTCGCAGATAGATGCAAATCAAAATTATTCGTAGTTCAAAGCAAGGGCAGATAATGAATAATAATAATTCACTATTCCTCTCCTTCGTTCCTTAAGCCGGCTTTTCAAAGAATTAAAATTCTTATCATCAAAGGAAAGTTTTTGATTGATAAGTTGACATATAAGGATAGTCAATTTTTAAATTTTTGAAAAAGTTTAGAAAAATTTTTTTTAAATTTTTTATAAAATACTAAAAAAATGTTTACATTCAAGTGGGCATGTTCCAGTGTGAAAAAAGAAAGTCACCAAAAAGGAGTCCAAGACGGTATGAAGGTCGAACAATTGGCAAGTCACGAAGAATCCATGCAGGAACCCACGACGACGTTTCCAACCAAGTGTGTAGTCTGGAGGATCAAGTGAGATTGGCCATGTTTAGAAAACGTGTTCTTCCTGTTTTCAACGAAAACGTATTCCCAAGCAAAAGCAACGACGAAAACTCAATCTATATATATATATATATATATATATATATATATATATATATATATATATATATATATATATATATATATATATATATATATATATATATATATATATATATATATATATGTATATATATATATATATATATATGTAATGCACCAAGAACAATGTTCAATGCACTAAACTTTTTCAGCGAGGAAGTCGATTGGACTGCTCTTTCAGAGGAACTAAGCCATGCTGATTGGGAAGACTCATTAAGAGACATGGGTGCATCTGCAATGCTGGACACTTTTTATTTAATTGTCTACACTGCCTGCTGCAAGCATGTGCCATTGCGTAAATCAGAATGCGAGAAAAGAACGCCCAAGGTGGTAAGATACCGTCACTCACTTTCTAAAAGAAGACGGAAGATAAAAAAGCGTCTTTTGAAAGTGTCATCGCCTGCTGTTATTTCCAAACTGTCCAAGGAATGTTTGGATATTGAAAGGAAACTGCAGAAGTCTTTTGCTGACTCTAACGCTTTTATGGAGGGAAAGGCTGTCAACTCCATTAAAAGTAATTCAAAATATTTCTTTTCATATGTCAAGAAAAAGTCCAAAGTCAAGACAAAAGTTGGTCCATTGGTGGACCAGAATGGTGTTCTTACTGGTAACAGTACTGAGATGGCAGAAATTTTGTCAAAACAATACACAGACGTTTTTAGCAAACCAATGCAAAGCAGTCAAGCTTCACATAATCGCACTTTTGATATAAGTTCTATACTGTCAACTGTTACTCTAACTGCAGCCGATTTTGAGCTTGCAATTGATGAACTCTCTCCGTCAGCTGCTGCGGGTCCTGACGGCTTTCCTGCATTACTACTGAAAAACTGCAGGGCCCATTTGGTCCATGCTCTCGTATTTCTATGGACGAAAAGTCTTGAAGAAGAGGTCGTTCCAAGCAAACTAAAGAATTCTCTTATTACACCCATTCACAAAGGTGGAAGCAAGTCGGTGGCTGCCAATTATAGACCAATAGCTTTGACCTCCCACCTCATTAAACTTTTTGAGAAAGTCATACGGAAACACATAGTTAGACACATGAATGAAAATAACCTGTTCAATGACAGTCAGCATGGGATGAGATCTGGAAGATCTTGTTTAAGTCAACTCCTTGAGCAGTTTGACACCATTCTATCAATTCTTGATGATGGCGCTAATGCAGATGTTGTCTACTTAGATTTTGCCAAAGCTTTTGACAAAGTTGACCACAAAATAGTTCTGCAGAAAATATTTGATCTTGGCATTCGTGGAAGCATCTTCAAATGGATCGAATCCTTCCTGAGTAACCGCCTCCAAACAGTTATGGTTGATGGTGCAACCTCGAAGCCACAACCTGTCATTTCTGGAGTTCCCCAGGGAAGTGTATTGGGACCCATAATCTTCCTAATCCTTATTGGGGACATTGATGAAGATATCGCCATGTCAATAGTCAGGTCATTCGCCGATGATACAAGGGCCACAAAATCCGTTCGGTCTCCCGAGGATGCTGTGTTGTTTCAAAAGGATCTCGATCAGATCTACAAATGGACGGAGGACAATAACATGGAGCTAAATGACGTGAAATTTGAGCTTCTCCGCTATGGTAATAACGACCAGCTAAAAAGCGAGATATCATACCACACTCCGTCAGGAAAAATGATAAACATAAAGCAAGAAGTAAAGGACCTCGGTGTATCTATGTCTAGTGATTGTCTTTTTAGCAATCAAATAAACAAAGTTGTGGAAAAAGCCAAGAACCTCATTGCCTGGATCCTGAGGACATTTAAAACCAGAGAATATCGTGCAATGGTCACGCTGTATAAATCCTTGGTCATTCCAGTTTTGGAATACTGTTCTGTCTTGTGGAACCCAAGTAGCCCTAGGCTCATCCAAAAGCTTGAAGCCATTCAGTGGTCCTTTCTACGGAAAATTCAAGCTGATCGGAACTACTGGTCATGTCTGAAGAAGACAAAAATGTTCTCGCTGCAAAGACGACGTGAAAGGTACCGGATAATTTACATCTGGAAGATATTGGAAGGAAAGGTACCGAACATTAATGGCCACATTCAAGCCCGAGACAATGAACGCCGCGGGAGGCACTGTATTGTTCCCTCGCTAAAAACTGGTGGGAAAATACGAACCATTTTTGAAACGAGCTTACCTGTACAGGGGTCACAACTCTTCAATGCCATGCCTAGGTGTATTCGGGATATAAAAAATGCTGCTGTGGAACAATTTAAGCGCTCTCTTGATGCCTACCTCGCTAATATCCCGGACCAACCCCAAATTGTCGGATACACGGCGTGCAGGCAAGCCGACACCAATTCTATCGTGCACATGCAAGCACATGCTGGTGCGGTTCCTTTGCCTCACAGGATCCTCACATCAGCCAGGGCGAGTTGAACAACCAGCAAGCCTGAACACGCCTGTTCGAAGCACCAGACAAAAAAAAAAAAAAAAAGTATATATATATATATATATATATATGTAAGTATATATATATATATATGTAAGTATATATATATATATATATATATATATATATATATATATATATATATATATATATGAGTGTGTGTATGTATGTGTGTATGTACATGGACGGCGGCACCGGGGGGGGGCAGGGGGGGCGCTCAAGCCCCCCTCACTTTACGGTCATCAATAATGAAGTTATATATGCATGTGTTTAACCGCCCCCCCCCCCCCACTTTTTAGGAGAGCACCCCCACTTTTATAACTGTCCCGCCGGTCCTGATGTATGTATGTATGTATGTATGTATGTATGTATGTATGTATGTATGTATGTATGTATGTATGTATGTATGAGCATGCATAAAAAATGTAGATGCGAAACAGCAGGAGGGCGGCGAGCGATAGGGAGAAAAATTGTCGGTGTATTTTTAGAATCAACAGACCACCGTGATAATGAAATCTATTTGGCAAAAATGGTTGAGTTCAAACGGGATTCTTAATATGTTTTCTAAAGCCATTCACACACTGAAAGGGGGCGCAGGTGGTTGGGGGAGTGGGTGGTAATCGTATCTACAAGTCTCACACTAGTGCGGCCTTCTGTCTGGGTCATTGGGTGCATTGAGAACAACTCATAAAATCAAATCGCAAGGTGTCTCTTTCTTTCTTTTCATTTATGAAAATCCCATCATTGGATTACGGTTAGGAAAAAAAAAAATTTTTAATGGCGTCTGAGCGCTTTTGATGACAACGGCCGCCATTTTAATAGTTTGTCCAGAAGGAACGGTTCTGATTGGTCTGATTGGGCTTCTTGAAAGAAAAATCGTTTAATGGAATCATCACTATGAACAACATCAGAAACATACTCGGAAACACGTGACCTGTTGGGTCACCCATTTAGTTTGGGTTAATTAAGTTGAATTAAAAAAGTG
>OY744552.1:52316183-52368683 GCA_963556195.1 Sepiola atlantica
ATATATTTCTTTTTCGTCTTGACTTTTTGGCTTTTGCTTCTCTAATTCCTTTCCATTCTTCTTCGTATATATATATATATATATATATATATATATATATATATATATATATATATATATATATATATATATATATATATATATATATTTATAATTTTTCAAATATGTTTCTATTAAAATATTTCTTATTTTTCTAAATAACTGAAAAAAAAACCCTCCGAAAAATGCTCGAATTGAAAACAAGTTTTATCGATTTCATTCTACGAGCTAAGAATAGCTATCGATTCCCCTTCTCTCTTACGAAGCCCCCGACCCGATAGCCCCCTTACCCTCTGTCCCTCTACAGTTTTCAGCAGGGAATCCTGTACACGATTAGAAAGTGATCAACTTTGAATTAATTACAATTGGGGTCAATTGTGGTCAATTGGGGTCAACCGAGAACAAATGAGTCAACTACAATTCGTACCTGATCGGATTAAAGAATTAGTTGTTGAGACGGTCGCCTTTAACCCAAATCATGGATAATCCTCTCTCATTGGATTATACAGTTTAATAAGTCACTGGACGGATACCCTTAAGAAGGAAGGGTTATAATGATCTCTTCTTTCTTAGGATGAAAATATTAATCTGCGATGGCTTTCTCGAAATATTGCTGATATGGTGAGCTACGTTATTATAATGTTAATAGCAAAACATTTACGGTGTCGTGTGGGGATGCACTGTCTGCCGAACCTGTTTTTAAGCAGATACTCATTTTTTTTTTGTATTTGTGGTCCCATGAAAACCACAGTTACCCCCCCCCCCCGCCGTACTCTGGCCATACCGTTTCCCCCACTCCAATCCCCACCTTTCGAGCACAACCAGAAAGTGTTGATTCCGGATATATTTAGTAAGAGTCATTTCAGCGTTTGAGGAACAGGAATTCTGCTTGAAATTTGCCAATCAGGAACAAGGCTATTCTCCCTCTTCCTCTCTCCCTCTCTCTCTCTCTCCCCTTCTCTACCTCCTCTCCCTCCTCTCCTTTCCCCTCCCCTCTCTCTTTCTCTGTTGAACAAACACACGCACACAATTAATGTAAGTACGTCGCCGTTCAATTTTTCCGCACACATTTTGGATGAAGTTTTTTAATTAGTCTTAAATTGTATTTTTTATCCCGAAATATTAACCAATTTTTGTTGTTGTCATGAATAAAGATACTTTTGTTTGTTTCAGAAAAGTTCCATATAATATATTTTAAACAATCAGTAAGTATCAAACTAAAAGTAAAAAAGATCCTCACTCAAAAATGAACCGACAAATAATCCTGGATGAGAGATCAGACTGGAAACACAGGTAAACAAGTGTTAAAAATCTAAAGCTGTGAATGAAAAAGATGAAGGGTTAGGGTTAGGGTTAAGATGAAGGAGAACAGAAAACGATGGGAGAGGGGACATGTGACTCATAAAGAAAGACTAAATAACAAAATTAGCAGCAAAATATGGAAGACCAAGACGATATATATATATATATATATATATATATATATATATATATATATATATATATATATATATATATATATACTTCTCATGTAAAAAGAAATCGACGGTACTAATGTTGTACTAATTTTTCTGTACCAAAAAATAAATAAATAAATATATATATATATATATATATATATATATATATATATATATATTCAACTACAAGAAGCCTCTCCATCCACCGATTGTCATGGCAAATAACACCCTACCTGAGAGTTCATCATTCAGACTCCTTGGCCTAACCTTCACAGGTAACATGAATTGGAACACATACATTGAAGACATTGCCAAGGCTGCCGCAAAGAAGGTTGGCTCCCTCTACCGTGCTAGTGGACTCCTTACACCTGACATTATCCTGTATCTCTACAAAGCCACCATTCGCCCATGCATGGAGTATTGTTGCCACATCTGGGCTGGTGCATCATCTACTAGTCTCTCCCTCCTTGACAAAGTCCAAAAAAGAGTAGTCAACCTAATAGGTCCCTCACTGTCAGCTAAGCTCCAGCCCCTGCCCCATCGCCGCAATGTGGCATCCTTGTGTTTGTTTTAAAAATACTTCAATGGATTATGCTCCGATGAGTTGGCTACTCTGGTGCCCCCTCGACGTAAATTTACTAGACTAACTCGACATTCTACTAAATCTCATTCATTCACTGTGGAGGTCCCCATATGCCGGAGAGCATTCTACTCAAATAGCTTCTTTCCTCGTGCTGCTGGCCTCTGGAACTCCCTCCCTGCCCCCTGTTTCCTCGACAGTACTGACATGCAGAAATTTAAAACTAATGTAAACAGACATCTCGCTGCTCAGATTCCAATTTAAGCTGAACCACTAATCCTTCTCCCCTTTTCCTTTTTTTAGTAGCCCCTTCGTTTACAGTGGAGTCCTGCCTTGTTTGGGGTGAATCATGTAAAAAACAAAAACATTGAAAGTTCGTCAAATGTAGGATTATTTTATAACATAAAGTCAGTTATAGCTCTATATAGTGCGTGACTAGAGCTATTTTACAAAGTTTTAATTATTTTACCCTGAAAAATGATGATGATGGATAGATGTTCACAGAAAAAAAAAGTTTATTTTAAAATGTGTTTATAAACTTATCTTTGAGACGTATTTCTGTGTGTTTTAAAACGTACATCTGTAAATATTTCGAAATACTTTCAAATTCTGGAAAACGATATCCTTGCTTTTAGCCGAAACAATTGTTTGCCTTGATTAAAAACGGTTTTTCCTGTGAACATCTATCCTTCATCATCATTTTTCAGGGCAAAATAATTAAAACTTTGTATATATATATATATATATATATATATATATATATATATATATATATATATATATATATATATATATATATATATATATATAATATAATTTTATTTACACAGACATGTACAAAATCTGCGACACTGGCATGTCGATGTTATCGATCAACAGTTACTATAAACTGAGATCTCATCAGGCAGAGTTAGAATCCGATCTTAACCTCAGATCATATTTGGAGAGAATGAAGTGGAGGGATAGAGAAAAAGAAGAAGAAGGAAAATTTCAAAAATTAAAGCCGTTAAAAAATTAAAAAATTAAAAAATCAAAAATTGTTAAATTTCTTTCCTTCTTCTTCTCTTTCTCTATCCCTCCACTTCATTCTCTCCAAATATGATCTGAGGTTAAGATCGGATTCTAACTCTGCCTGATGAGATCTCAGTTTATAGTAACTGTTGATCGATAACATCGACATGCCAGTGTCGCAGATTTTGTACATGTCTGTGTAAATAAAATTATCATATATAAAGCTCTATTTTGATATTGAGCACTTTTTATAAACCCGGTTAAAATTCTCTGGATTACCACCCTGTGGATATTTTTCACCTGGATTATTACCATTATTATATATATATATATATATATATATATATATATATATATATATATATATATGTGTGTGTATTAATGTTTATTTATTTCAAATATGAATTTTATAATATAAAGCTATTGTAACAGCTCAATGGTGTTAACTATTGTTATTCTTTTCTTACAGTCAGTTTTTTACATTGTTGTCAAAGGTTCTTTAGTTAACTAACAATAGTTAATAATAATAAACTTGAAGTTTACCAAAAGTTTTTTTTTTAAAACATAGTTCACCCTAAAGAAGGCAGGTCGCCAATGCAGACGTGAGGGGCTACAAGTGTTGCCATAGACTGCTTCTGGATTGGCTAAAGATCAAAGTGTAGTATCTGTTCCGATGGATACTGCACCCCATAGATTGGTGATGTCTTGGCCTTCGGGGCTTGATTTACGCCGGTCTATGGGTCTGTCCTGTGCAGTTCTAGGAGGTCCACCCTCCCAGGCTTTGCCTTCTCACCCTTTGAGAAGGGGTAAGTTTATTGCTTACTGCCTGAGGCGCCCCTACCGGGGGAATGTCGACGGGGCTGCCCAGGCAATATTTAATGGCCAGAGTGCTCACTTCTCGGGCTCTGGCTTTTCAAAACCCACTTTCCCGACCCGACCTTGGGTCACATCTTACTTGTGGGAGTAACATAAAACTGGCCTTGTGCCTAACCTCCTGGAGAGGAGGTAAATAAATACTCTCTCTCTCTCTCTCTCTCTCTCTCTCTCTCTCTCTCTCTCTCTCTCTCTCTCTCTACCACCAATGTCGAGAAGAGTGCATGCATAATAGTTTATGAAGTGCCTTTTTATTTCAGTTTACCTGTGGTTGTTTAATATCACCTATCTATGTGGGTTGGTTTCTGCACCCAAGGATTTTTTTAAATATTTTGGCTGTTTTCATCAGTACTGCGGTTTGTCTAGTGTCAATCCTTCTATTTTTTTTTAAAGTTTAAAGGGCTTAAAAGAAATAAGACAATAAGAAGGTAGAGTTAACAGGAGTGTGTATTTATAGAAAGTACAAAAGTAATGGGTTGTCAGAGACTGCTTCCCGATTGGACAGAGCGACTCTCTATGTTATTACCACAATCCCTACTCATAGTGTCGGGAAGAGTCCATGTTGTGACGCAACAGGGTAGATCGTCATAACAATTAACAAGATACATAACTTCCTATTGACTCACAATGGATTTTTCTCCTTAAACAAAATAATCGCACACATGCGCACTATGAACAAAACTACTAGCTTTGACGAATACAGAAGCAATCTCTGGCAACCCATCACTTCTGTACTTTCTGTAAATACGTACTCTTCTTAACTACCTCCCTGTTGTCTTATTTCTCTTCGGCCCATTAAAGGCACAGCAAATTTAAAAGCACCTGTTGAATGGATGTATTCAAGTGACACGTTCTGTTGCATAACGAAAACTGTTATTTGAATTGAAAATTTTTAGTGACACCTAAAGGTCAGAGGTGGCCCCAGAACGAAAGTCGACGAAACTATATGACTTTCTGGCGACACTTCAAGCAGATTGGAAGTGTCCAAGAAGGTGTAGCGATATCCGTCTATCTATCTATCTGTATGTCTGTCCTTCTCTTTCTCTCTCGCGTACGAAAGAAACCCTTCTCTCTGATGTTTTCTGTGTCCGTTCTTCTCTTTTTAATAAACCTTTTTGTAAACTAACATCGGCGTCCGAGCGATTTTATCAACAAACATAACAGTTTTAAAAAGAGAGAAGAAGAGAACAGAAAGAAAAAAAATTTTAAGAATTAAATTTCTTGTCTTATTCTTTTTCGGCCCTTTAAGGCCATAAAAATTAGTTAACAATCAGATTAAGAAACTTTTCGACTTCCGTTATGAACGTTGATATTTCAGAGTGAATCTTCTAAATGAGGAAATTCGAAAATGGGGCTCATTTACTCGCACTAACTGCCAAGTAAAGCCAAGAAGCTATTTCAAGTTAATTCAACATTACACAAAAAGCGAACCATCTTTTTTTTTATATACAGCTTATGTATATGCGATATCAATCGCAAGGTTAACTAATTTGCATATTGCTTGTGAAAAAGGGGCATTTTATTAATTAATTGGTCCCCCGATTTTATAAATCGGGGGACTTATGTTTTGAGGCATGTCCGTCCGTCCGTTCGGATTTTTCTCCGCAACCATCCATTGAATTTCTCTGAAATTTTGCATGAAGTTGTAACTTTCGTCAGGTATGAAAGTGACATTTTCCGATTTTTGGAAAAAATCTGGTTAGATCCCCAGGGGGTCAAAAGGCCCCGAAATGGCAAAAAATGACATTTTTTTGCCCCATAACTTTTCATCCATCCATTTAATTTCTCTGAAACTTGGCCAAAATGTGGAGGCAATTGTTCCTAATAGAAAATAAGTATCGCTGACCTTGGGAACAATCTGGTTCGCGTCCCCAGGGGGTCAAGAGCCCCAAAATGGCAAGAAATGGCATTTGTTGCACATTTGTTGCACATTTGTAGCACATTTCAAATCTGATGCCATTTGTTGCAAATTTGTTGCACATTTGTTGCACATTTCAAATCTGATGCCATTTGTTGCACATTTGTTGCACATTTCAAATATGATTCCATGTATTGCACATTTGTTGCACATTTCAAATCTGATGCCATTTGTTACACATTTGTTGCACATTTTAAATCTGATGCCATTTGTTGCACATTTGTGGCACATGTGTTGCACATTTGTTGCACATTTCAAATCTGATGCCATTTGTTGCACATTTGTTGCACATTAGTTGCACATTTCAAATCTGATGCTATTTGTGGCACATTTGTTGCACATTTGTTGCACATTTCAAATCTGATGCCATTTGTTGCACATTTGTTGCACATTTGTTGCACATTTAAAATCTGATGTAATTTGTTGCACATTTGTTGCACATTTGTTGCACATTTCAAATCTGATGCCATTTGTTGCACATTTGTGGCACATTTGTTGCACATTTGTTGCACATTTCAAATCTGATGCCATTTGTGGCACATTTGTTGCACATTAGTTGCACATTTCAAATCTGATGCTATTTGTGGCACATTTGTTGCACATTTGTTGCACATTTCAAATCTGATGCTATTTGTTGCACATTTGTTGCACATTTGTTGAACATTTGAAATCTGATGTAATTTGTTGCACATGTGTTGCACATTTGTTGCACATTTCAAATCTGATGCCATTTGTTGCACATTTGTTGCACATGTGTTGCACATTTGTTGCACATTTCAAATCTGATACCATTTGTTGCACATTTGTTGCACATTAGTTGCACATTTCAAATCTGATGCTATTTGTGGCACATTTGTTGCACATTTGTTGCACATTTCAAATCTGATGCCATTTGTTGCACATTTGTTGCACATTTGTTGCACATTTGTTGCACATTTCAAATCTGATGTAATTTGTTGCACATGTGTTGCACATTTGTTGCACATTTCAAATCTGATGCCATTTGTTGCACATTTGTTGCACATGTGTTGCACATTTCAAATCTGATGCCATTTGTTGCACATTTGTTGCACATTTTGTTGCACATTTCAAATCTGATGCCATTTGTTGCACATTTGTTGCACATCATTTATTGTTGTATAATGAATATATAAAACATTTATACTCCTCCCCTCGTCTGTCTCGTCCTCCCCCTCTCGTCCTTCTCTCCCCCTCCCGCCCGTCTCGTGCCCCTCCCCCCCGTCTGTCAACCCCCACGATCGTGATCACTGGAGATTTAGCATAAGGACGTCCAGAGTATTAGCATCTTTCAATTGGACTAGAGTATGACTAGGAACGTTTTGTTTTCTGTGAGAAAAGAACTGTAGGAAACAGATGAGATCACCCCCCCCCCCACTAGATTGCGACGTCGATTGTGTATTCTTTCAAAGCAAGAAAGAGTGCTCTAAGCGATGCCTCCCCTAATTGGGCAGCAGTACTCCACCTTAGAATGTACTGAACTCTTATACACGTAGAGGATAACAATAGTTTCATGACGCGGTGAATAAATACCTCAAATGCTTTTGGTTCATTTTCGCAATGGCGGACGACGTGACGTTGAAACAACAAACAACTAATAAACGTTTGACCGAATCGGCTCGCGTACATTGTTTCCGCTTGAATTATTTATTAGTTTTGTTCACAAAGAACATCAAATGCCGCGAACAAAGTGGTACAAGGGCCAATGATCTGACGCTCAGATGCGACTGATGTTGGCGACGTCGGGATAAATCGTGTTGGCTGATTCGTTTCTCGGACGGACCTTCCACCCCGACCTTATCGATTGGCCGGTACTAAATGTTAACGCCATTCAAGATAGACGCTTCGCCATTTCTTTGTCCGTGTTCAATAAAGTTGGTAGTTAAATCTTCCATGACAAATCAGGTTCGCATAAGACCCCCCCCCTTTCTTCCGCTTAGTAGAACCATCGACATTTACAATCCGATGTGTATGATAATAAAAAAATACTTTGATGTGTATAATACGCTGGGTTGAAGTAGAAACAACTTTCATATTTCTAGATCTCTGTCTATATATAAAGTTGTCACGGCTTATCAAGGCTCAAAGGCCACTCGAGAATAAGTGGTACTAGCTTTGTCAGGTTGGCGTTGAGACAACACCGCGCGGATTGGTAACGATGGTTGAAACTGGTGAGACAACACCGCGAGAGGATTGATAACCATGGTTGAAACTGGACAGAATTTAATTAGAGAGGGCAGTTAAAATAAGCATTGGACTTGACAACGACTATGTTGTAGTCAGCTGGGAAGTAGCACAGCGGTATTGTGTTCTACAGACGAGTAGTTCTTGTGAAAAAAACTTTAATGTGTATACGCTAGGTTGGAGTAATAACAACTTTCACATTTCTACATCTTAATCTAGATATTAAGTTACATAGTTGATTTTTTATTGTTTTAATTACGATATGAAACGTAGCCGTTTTTTATATACATACATACAGACAGATGGGATTTATATAATATACTAGCGGAGCTACTCGGCGTTGCTCGGGGTCATGAAAACATATAATTGAAGAAAAATCGCGTGTGTAACATCTTTATATTGAAACTTCTATTTATCTCCCTCTCTCTATAACCGTCTCTTTATCTTTCTACTTTTCTCTTCCCTGGTCGCCCCATTTCACCGCTACTTTCGCATTTTGCCTTTTGCGAAAGCTGTTTCTTCCCCACCATTCCTCTTACGTTGCCGAGGGCAAAAGTATGACATATTTCTATAAAATTACCACCGCTGTCTGCGCCTTCTATACAGGTACATATCTCCGCCCCTGTGTGCATACTATACAGGTACATATCTCCGCCCTGGTGTTCATACGTACCTATCGCTGCCCCAGTGCAGATACTATATAAGTACATATTGCCGCCCCTGTGTGCATACTACATAAGTACCTATTGCCACCTCGGTATGCATACTACATAAGTACCTATCGCTGCCCGGGTGCAACTGCTAAATACGTACTTATCGCTGCCCCGGTGCGAATGCTAAATACGTACTTATCGCTGCCCCGGTGCGAATCCTAAATATGTACCTATCGCCGCCGTGGTGCACATGCTATATACGTACTGATCGCCGCCCCGGAGCGCATGCTAAATATATACCTATCACCGCCCTGGTGCGCATTCTATATACGTACTTATTGCCGCCCCTGTGAACATGCTATATACGTACCTATCGCCACCCCTATGCACTACTATACCTATTGCCACCCCGGTGCACATACTATATATATACCTATCGCCGCCCCAGTGCACATACTATATTGTACCTATCGCCGCCCCTGTGTGCATACTATATACTTACCTATCTCTGCGAGGGTGCACATATTATATATGTACCTATCTCCAGCCCAGTTGGCCTACATAAGAACTCATATTAATGCGCCCCTGTCATGTAAAAAAAAAAAAAATAGTGTTTGCTCATGTTTTGTTACTATCCTAAAATAATAACTCATATTAATGCGCCCCTGTCGTATCAAAGAACAAAAATCAAGTTCATTTATGTAGTGTCACTATCATAAAAAAGAACTAATGAGCCCTGTTTAAGTTTAAGAAAAAGAAAAAAATTCCCGACTCCCCCAAAAAATGTTTACCCTTCAGCCCCACCCCTTCAAAAAGATTTTGGTCTCCCAAAACCCTGAGAAATATTTTAAGTTAAAAAAAAAAATTTGGTCCGACCCCCTAAAAAGTTTGGCCGACCCCTAAAATTTTCCCGACTCCATGCCCCATCTCTCCAACCCCACTGAATTTTTGTTTTATTCTCCCCCAACCCTGAGAAATATTTTAAGTTAAAAAAAACGAAAAAATTTGGCCCGACCCCTAAAAAGTTCGGCTCGACCTCTAAAAATTTCCCCAATCCCTCATCTCTCCAGCCCCTCCCCCCCCCAACTTTTTTTTACTCTTCCCCAACTATGAGAAATTTTTTAAGTTAAAAAAAAAAAAAATTGGCCCGACCCCTAAAAAGTTTGGCCCGACCCCTAAAATTTTCCCCGACCCCCGACCCCCATCTCTCTAACCTCACCCCCCCCCCCGAATTTTTTTTTACTATCCCCAACCCTGAGAAATATTTTCAGTTAAAAAAAACAAAAAAACAATTTGCCCCGACCCCCTAAAAAGTTTGGGCCGACCCCTAAAATTTTTAGTATTTTTCCACTTCCTAAGCGGTAAATAATTAAGGGTCTTATCCAGAAGTACGGAGACATTGTAAAAAAAATAATTTGATTTACGTACCTGTCACGGGCTGAATATATCCTACGTCAAAAATCACGTAAATTAATCAAGCAGTTTTTCTTCTATAAAAGAAAAAACAATTTCAACGATTGACCAATAAGAGGGAAATATCGCCGCCATTTGGGCACATTCAAGCGAGAGATTCAAGGGGGATAATACGAACTTCTGTGAACTTCCTAAGTGTGTATTATAAATAGTATAAAAGTTCTCCTGTATCACATGATAATTCCTGATGGCCTTCGGGATAGAGCGAAAGCGTGCAGAGTGTTGGTTGACTCTGTGAACCGGCTTCGCGCCATGTGACCATCTGAAATTATCACTTCCTACACTGATGAGAGCGAAAGCTTGAAATGCCGGCGTATGTAGGTAAAAGTAATTTAATATTTATTTATTTATATATATATATATATATATATATATATATATATATATATATATATATATATATATTTATAAATAAATATTTATTTATGAATATTGTTATATAAATATATATATATAACAATATTTATAAATAAATATTGTTATAAAGAAAATGATATTTTATATATATATATATATATATATATATATATATATATATATATATATATATATATATATATATAGTGATAATATTACATTTCTGAAAATAATATAATTGACATTGGCATGAATTCTCTGTGTGTATATGAGAGAGCGATATAAAGAGATAAAGAGAAAGAAAAGGGAAAGAGAGAAAGAGAGAAAGAAAGAAAGAAAAAGAGAAAGAAAGGGAGAAAGAGAGAGAAAAGGAGATAAATAGAGTTAAAATTATCCTACTCCCTCTTTCTCTTTATATCTCGCTTTCTCACTTTCTGTTTCTCATTTTTTCTTTTTCTCTTTCTGTCTCTCTTTCTATCCCTCTTTCTCGCTCGCGTTCTTTCTTTCTCTCTGTCTTTCTCTCTCTCTCTCTCTGTTTCTTTCTATATGTCTCTTTTTTTCTCATTCTCTGTCTGTCTGTCTGTCTGTCTGTCTGTCTGTCTGTCTGTCTGTCTGTCTGTCTGTCTCTCTCTCTCTCTCTCTCTCTCTCTCTCTCTCTCTCTCTCTCTCCTTCTCTCTCTCTCTCTGTCTTCTTTTCTCTCCGGCATATATTATATAAAAGAACCACAATTTTAAACATTTGTTTGCGTTCCTGTTTCCTCTGTCACATTTATTTTGCATCGTTTATTGTTCTGAAACAAAACGGGTGAAATCCCAACTGTATGGAATGTTTCGACGGACGAGATAAAAAAAAATCAATGGCCAATGAGAATAACTGAGAAAAGTAAGTCGGAAACAATTAACAAAGTTCTACTGAGAAAATAACCAACAACAATGTTGAGAGAGAGAGAGAGAGAGAGAGAGAGAGAAAGAAAGATAGAGCGAAAGACATAGGAAGAAGAAGAAAAGAAAGAGAAAGAGAGAGAGTGGGGAAGAGAGAGAGAGAGTTGAAACGATTCAAGTCTATCTCTGTCACAAACTCTCACATAAATTCTATCATCATGTTTCCCTAATCCTTAAAAATCCTCGTATATTTTCCGAAATGACCTCCGAATATATTAATTGGCTCCATTGCTGTCTTCAGCCTCCAACATTCAACGCTGCCCGTCTACGCCCACTTTTTCTCGACCAATCAAAACCGCCATCATAAAATCTCCTTAGAAAATGTATTTAAGCGAATAATCAACGTATCGTCTGCTGTAGCTAAAACAAAGAATAAAGCCGTCTCTTTGAATTCTACAAAATCCAAGACTTGTCTCTGATACTTCATAATGGAATCTAAAGCTTCTTCTTCTTCTTCTTGTACTGTGGAGCCGACTGGATTCGAACTTGGAACACCCAAGTCTTCAGTCCGTGTCGTTATCCACTTAACCACCGTCATCTCCCGAATCTAAAGCTGACGAGACGCAAATGTCCAAATACGCGTTAGCCGTGCCTAAACCACGGACGCCATTGTTATTATTGTTATTCCTAGTGAGCCATTTTGAGAGCTTTTTTAAAGTTTCTTTTTATCATAGTTCACCCCAAACAAGGCAGGCCACCACTGTAGGTGTAAAGGGCTACTGAGAAAGAAAAGGGGGGAGATTCAACCTAAATTAGGAGCTGCGCAGCGAGATGTCTGTTTACGTTGGTTTTAAATTTCTGTATGTCAGTAGCGTCAGGAAAGCAGGAAGCAGGGAGGGAGTTCCAGAGCCCATCAGCACGAGGAAAGAAGCTTTTGGAGTAGAAAGCTCTACGGCATCTGGGGACCTCCACAGTGTATGGATGGGATTTGGCAGATTGTCGGGTTTGTCTAGTGAATTTACGTCGTGGGGGTACCAGAGCAGCAAGCTCATCAGAGCACAATCCATTGAAGTACTTGTAAAACAGGCACAAGAATGCAACATTGCGGCGATGGGACAGAGGCTGGAGCTTGGTGGATAGTGAAGGACTTATCAAGTTGGCGACTCTTTTTTGGACCTTGTCTAAGAGGGAGAGACTGGTGGATGGTGCACCAGCCCAGATGTGGCAACTCCATGCATGGGCGGATGGTGGATTTGTAGAGATATAGGATAATGTCAGGTGTGAGAAGTTTACTGGCACGGTATAGAGAGCCCACCTTTTTTTCAGCAGCCCTGGCAATGTCTTCAATGTATTTATTCCAATTCATGCTATCTGTGAAAGTTAGGCCGGGGAGTTTAAATGATGAACTCTCAGGTAAGATGTTATTTGCCATGACAATCGATGGTTGAAGAGATTTCTTGTAGTTATTGAAAGAAAGTAGCTTTGTCTTTGCGGCATTAAAAGTTACCATCCATTTTTTACCCCATTCCACTACAGACTGGAGGTCATTTTCCAAGGATTTAGGCATTGCTTCAGATATGTGCACGTCGGTTTTTCCCACTAGACGATAGTAGAGCGTGGTGTCGTATGCAAATATTCCTATCTCAGTCGCAATGGCATCAGGGAGGTCATTTATGAAAATCAGGAACAGTAGAGGTCCAAGAATAGATCCCTGAGGTACACCAGCATTTATGCCATATTGCTTAGAAGAACGGCCATCGAGTACAACCTGGATCTTTCGTTTTGTTAGGAAGGATTTAATTATATTAAATATTTGTCCAGTAATACCATATGAGTGCAGTTTTATGAGAAGCCCTTCATGCCAGACCTTGTCAAAGGCCTCGGATATATCAAGCGCTACCGCCCTAGCTTCACCTGCCTTATCCAGTGTATGGTATATGCGTTCAGAGATAACCGTTAGGATATCTGCAGTAGATCGTGCTTGTCTGAATCCGTATTGATGATCAAAAAGAAGTTCAACATTAACTAGATGCCTGACTATCGCTATTGGCAGTAAACCAAAGAAGTCCTGCAAGTGTAGTTCAATATTAATGAGTTAACACATATCAGGCCTCAAAACCCACTCAATAATAATGATTACTGAGATTGTTATTCGAATGATGAACAATACTATGAAAGGATTTTGGGTTCCATGGATGGGAAGTTCTCAGAGAGAAACCCTGTTGACTATCAAAAGAGCCCATGACGCTGAAATATTTCGTTTTAGCCTCACAGCTTTTATATTAGGTTGGTGTGTTTCATGTTTTGAGGTTTTTTTTGTGTATGTGGCAAAACCAGGCCCAGGCTTATTTAAACTGTAATTCGTCACGCATAGACCAGTCTTTAAGGAAGACACAGAAATAGAAATAGGGGATGCTAAGATGCTGTAAAATACACACTTAAAATCCGTCCTTTCACATACAACAGCTAGTATCCCCAAATGGTGACCCATCTAGTATTGACCAAGGTCTACGTCGCTTAACTTCGGTCATCTAACGAGCAAAGGTGTGTCACTATGATTATGTCGTCTGCGAAATGAGGGCGAATGAGGAATCAATATTAAAATGAGAAAAAGGTTAGGGTTAGGGTTAGGGTTAGGGTTAGGGTTTGGTGTTAGGGTTAGGGTTACGGTAAGGGTTTGGTGTTAGGGTTAGGGTTAGGGTTAGGGTTTGGTGTTAGGGTTAGGGTTACGGTAAGGGTTTGGTGTTAGGGTTAGGGTTAGGGTTAGGGTTAGGGTTTGGTGTTAGGGTTAGGGTTACGGTAAGGGTTTGGGGTTAGGGTTAGGGTTAGGGTTTGATGTTAGGGTTAGGGTTAGGGTAAGGGTAAGGGTTTGGTGTTAGGGTTTGGTGTTAGGGTTAGGGTAAGGGTTAGGGTAAGGGGTTGGTATTAGGGTTAGGGTTAGGGTAAGGGTTTGGTGTTAGGGTTAGGGTTAAAGTTAGGGTTAGGGTTAGGGTTTGGTGTTAGGGTTAGGGTTTGGTGTTAGGGTTAGGGCTAGGGTTAGGGTTTGGTGTTAGGGTTAGGGTTAGGGTTAGGGTTAGGGTTTGGTGTTAGGGTTAGGGTTAGGGTTAAGGTAAGGTTAGGGTTAGGGTTAGGGTTAGGGCTAGGGTTAGGGTTAGTGTTTGGTGTGCGTGGGGCTGTTCTTTTAGGGGTGCATCGCTTATGCATTTTCAAATATAGTTAACTTGATTTCCTTCAAAAACCTCTAATGATCAAACGTGTCAATGGGTGTTCAGTCTTGCTTACCAGCTCCGCCATGAAGTGAGATGGAGTATAGAACAGATGTAATTGTTTAATCGCTTGATTCGTAACACATAATTGATTCAACTGCAAATAATACAAAGGCGTTAACAAAAAAGGATCAAATGAAAGATCTGGTACTGGCGTCTCACCACAGCAAGAAATGGCCAATGAGAAACGATTTGGAAATGTCTCTTCAGAAAGAAGCTAAAACAAAGATATAAAACAATATACGTCAGTAAAAAAAGTAGCTGCTATGAGTATTTGATCATTTTTTTCTTTCTGTTTTTGACGACAAATGATATCAGGCAGAGTATTTATTTCTTCAAGCCAGATCTGTTGAAAAGCATATCACTTCAGTCCGACATATCATATGTGGGTCCCACTCTGACTTACGTAGACAGCAATTAGTGTCGCCCACCCTGAAACCTTAGCGAACCCCTTCCTCCCACCCCCTCTCTCTTTTTCCCTCTTTCTCTTTCTCTCTCTCTCTCTCTCTCTTTCTCTCTCTCTCATTCTCTCTCCCTCCCTCCCGCTCTCTCTCTATATATATCTCTCCATCTCTCTCTTTCTCTCTCTCTCTCTTTAACCCTAACCCTAAGCCCCTCTCTCTCTCTATCCCCCTCTCTGTTTCTCTCTCTCTCTCTCTTTAACCCTCTCTCTCCCTCTCTCTCTATCTCTCCCTCTCTTTTTCTTTCTCGCTCTCTTTCTCTCTCTTTCTCTCTCTTTCTCTCTTTTTCTCTTTCTCTTTCTCTCTTTTTCTCTTTCTCTCTCTCAATCTCTCTCTTTCTTTTTCTCTCTCTCTTTAACCCTAACCCTAACTCTCTCTCTCTCATCTCTCTCTTTCTCTCTCTCTCTTTAACCCTACCCCTCTCTCTACCTCCCCTCTCTCTCTCTCTCTCTCTCTCTATCTCTATCTCTCTCTTACTCTTTCTCTCTATCTCTTTCTCTCTCTCGCTCTTACTCTTTCTCTCTCTCTCTTTCTTTCTCTCTCTCTCTCTCTCTCTCTCTCTCTCTCTCTCTCTCTCTCCAGTTCTACTAGAATCGCTTGGAACCAGAAAGCCACCCGAACACACCCACAGATCAGATTTTGTATACGATACCCCGCATCCATCCCACACCTCTTCTCAGTTTAAAATTCTGGTCGTTTGTTTTGGGGCGGATTTCAATTCATAGGATTAAAAATGGCGGAAAGTAAATTTGCTTAATGGTGTCGTATGTCTCGCGCAACATTCACGACGCAAATCTCTTTGATCAGCTGAGTCCAATAGATTTCAGAAATGACAAGAATGGATACTTTTAAAGGGCGCTCAGCTAATCAACGCATCTAGCGATTAAAATGCTATTTCAAAATTAAGCATGACAGACTAACAAATTTCTGATCGCACTTAAGTGCGACAGACCAACAAAAATGCTATTTCAAACAAGTGTGACAGACAAACAAAACGAAAATACTATTTAAAATTCAAGCGTGACCGACAAACAAAACGAAAATACTATTTAAAATTCAAGCGTGACAGACAAACAAAACGAAAATACTATTTAAAATTCAAGCGTGACAGACAAACAAAACGAAAATACTATTTAAAATTCAAGCGTGACAGACAAACAAAACGAAAATACTATTTAAAATTCAAGCGTGACAGACAAACAAAACGAAAATACTATTTAAAATTCAAGCGTGACAGACAAACAAAACGAAAATACTATTTAAAATTCAAGCGTGACAGACAAACAAAACGAAAATACTATTTAAAATTCAAGCGTGACAGACAAACAAAACGAAAATACTATTTAAAATTCAAGCACGACAGACAAACAAAACGAAAATACTATTTAAAATTCAAGCGTGACAGACAAACAAAACGAAAATACTATTTAAAATTCAAGCGTGACCGACAAACAAAACGAAAATACTATTTAAAATTCAAGCGTGCCAGACAAACAAAACGAAAATACTATTTAAAATTCAAGCACGACAGACAAACAAAACGAAAATACTATTTAAAATTCAAGCGTGACAGACAAACAAAACGAAAATACTATTTAAAATTCAAGCATGACAGACAAACAAAACGAAAATACTATTTAAAATTCAAGCGTGACAGACAAACAAAACGAAAATACTATTTAAAATTCAAGCGTGACAGACAAACAAAACGAAAATACTATTTAAAATTCAAGCGTGACAGACAAACAAAACGAAAATACCATTTAAAATTCAAGCGTGACAGACAAACAAAACGAAAATACTATTTAAAATTCAAGCGTGACAGACAAACAAAACGAAAATACTATTTAAAATTCAAGCGTGACAGACAAACAAAACGAAAATACTATTTAAAATTCAAGCGTGACAGACAAACAAAACGAAAATACTATTTAAAATTCAAGCGTGACAGACAAACAAAACGAAAATACTATTTAAAATTCAAGCGTGACAGACAAACAAAACGAAAATACTATTTAAAATTCAAGCGTGACAGACAAACAAAACGAAAATACTATTTAAAATTCAAGCACGACAGACAAACAAAACGAAAATACTATTTAGAATTCAAGCGTGACAGACAAACAAAACGAAAATACTATTTAAAATTCAAGCGTGACAGACAAACAAAACGAAAATACTATTTAAAATTCAAGCACGACAGACAAACAAAACGAAAATACTATTTAAAATTCAAGCGTGACCGACAAACAAAACGAAAATACTATTTAAAATTCAAGCGTGACAGACAAACAAAACGAAAATACTATTTAAAATTCAAGCGTGACGGACAAACAAAACGAAAATACTATTTAAAATTCAAGCGTGACCGACAAACAAAACGAAAATACTATTTAAAATTCAAGCGTGACAGACAAACAAAACGAAAATACTATTTAAAATTCAAGCGTGACAGACAAACAAAATGAAAATACTATTTAAAATTCAAGCGTGACAGACAAACAAAACGAAAATACTATTTAAAATTCAAGCACGACAGACAAACAAAACGAAAATACTATTTAAAATTCAAGCGTGACAGACAAACAAAACGAAAATACTATTTAAAATTCAAACGTGACAGACAAACAAAACGAAAATACTATTTAAAATTCAAGCGTGACAGACAAACAAAACGAAAATACTATTTAAAATTCAAGCGTGACAGACAAACAAAACGAAAATACTATTTAAAATTCAAGCGTGACGGACAAACAAAACGAAAATACTATTTAAAATTCAAGCGTGACAGACAAACAAAACGAAAATACTATTTAAAATTCAAGCGTGACAGACAAACAAAATGAAAATACTATTTAAAATTCAAGCGTGACAGACAAACAAAACGAAAATACTATTTAAAATTCAAGCACGACAGACAAACAAAACGAAAATACTATTTAAAATTCAAGCGTGACAGACAAACAAAACGAAAATACTATTTAAAATTCAAACGTGACAGACAAACAAAACGAAAATACTATTTAAAATTCAAGCGTGACAGACAAACAAAACGAAAATACTATTTAAAATTCAAGCACGACAGACAAACAAAACGAAAATACTATTTAAAATTCAAGCGTGACAGACAAACAAAACGAAAATACTATTTAAAATTCAAGCGTGACAGACAAACAAAACGAAAATACTATTTAAAATTCAAACGTGACAGACCAACACAAATTCTACTTCAAAGTTAAATGTGACGGACAAGCAAAAATGCTGTTTTACACTTCAGCGTGACAGACCAAATAAAATACTATTTCGAACTCAAGTGTGACAGACCGACCGCCGAGTCGAACTGTTTTATTTTGAAACATCTACAACAAGATGCATCTATTCAATTTGTGCAAATGCTACTTCGACCTAAGAATGACAGACCAGCGGACGAATTTACCGACAGAAACGACAGTAAGATAGGCGACAAGGACAACAGTATTTAGGAAGGATAATAAGTTAATTGGGCCGCAATCCCGCCAATTTTTTAAAAAGGAACCCAACGACGGCCGACAACCCCAGAAGTCTTCACTGCCACTGAAGTAAAATTAATCTTTCGGCAAGAGAAGTTTTTTTTAATCGTTGCGTCTGCAGACCTGACCAAATTTCGAGTCGAAAACCGATCTCAGTACATCTCAAATATATCCTGTCGCGACCCTTTATTCCATGTCGACCTGGTTTCCGCCCTCTCTCATTTCTCGTCTCACGTGACTCCAGGTATGTTATCGTCCCCATGCTATTTAACTGCTGCACTAGTTTATTTGTTTTTTTTCGGGGGGGGGGAATAGGGTGTTCCCCGCTAGCCGTAATGATGGCGAAAAGATGACCCTGCACTACCGTCCGTTGAAATGAATGGCTATCTCCCTAAGGAAGACTCTTTTTTGATACGCTTCTTGGACTGACCTTCACTCCAGAATTGAAATGGAAAACTTACATCAAATCCGTTGCTGGGAAAATGATTAGATTTGTCTACCGCTCAAAAAAGTATCGAACTCCCGACACTATCCCCCACCTGTATAAGATTCAAATACATACTAAGATGGGGAGGTACTGCTCCCACATCCGGGGAGGTACTGCTC
The DNA here is from genome assembly GCA_963556195.1 of Sepiola atlantica. Lineage (NCBI taxonomy): Eukaryota > Metazoa > Mollusca > Cephalopoda > Sepiida > Sepiolidae > Sepiola > Sepiola atlantica. The sequence goes on from OY744552.1 coordinate 52,335,474, forward strand.
CCACATCCGTACAAGATTCAAATACCTGGCACACTTTTGCTATGCACCCCATAGACTGGTAACGCCGGTCTATGGGACTGTCCTTTGTAGTTCTAGGAGGTCCACCCTCCCAGGCTTTGCCTCCCCTCTTTGGGGAGGAGTAAGTTTATTGCTTACTGCCTGAGGCGCCCCTACCGGGGAATGCCGACGGGACTGCCCAGGCAATTTTTAAATGGCCAGAGTGCTCACCTCTTGGGCACTGGCTTTTCAACCCCACTTTCCCGACCCGACCTTGGGTCACATCTTACTTTTGGGAGTAAGATAATTGGCCTTGTGCCTAACACCTGGAGAGGAGTAAATAAACATACTAAGATGGGGAGGTACTGCTCCCACATCCGGGGAGGTGCCGCTCAGAGCATCCTTTTCTACTTTGACAGAGTATAAAACCGACTTCGCAATCTAGTCGTGGTTGTCCTCTTCCCTTCAGTCTATTTATAACACAAGAAACGTTGCTAGGCTTTCTCTGCTCGATCGTTATTTTCATGGAAGATGCTCGACTGAGCTCGAATCTCTGCCCACCCCCCAGCAAAACATTCACAACAAAAACTCGTCTAACTACAACCACTGTAAATAATTTCCTTTCTTCCTCTGTGTCTCTAAAACTAAACCGAACTTCCATGAGCAAAGTTTCTTTCCAATAACTACACATCTGTGGAACACAATACCACGGGACTGCTATCCAGCTGACTACAACATGGTCGTCGTCTTCAATTCCAACGTTAACAAATTGTTCTTCAGCTGTCCTTTTAAATAAGGGCTTTGCGTAAGTGAGTTGTTAATGAAAATTGTTCAAACAATTTAGAGAAATACTCAAAGTTGTGTTAGAATTAACAGCACCAATAGTGACAGCTTTAATGTTAAAGTAGGAGTACATCCGGGTTCTGTATTAATTCCGTTGCTTTTCATTTGTGTCTTAGAAGCATTTGTGTCTTAGAAGCATTTGTGTCTTAGAAGCATTTGCGTCTTAGAAGCATTTGCGTCTTAGAAGCATTTGTGTCGTAGAAGCATTTGTGTCTTAGAAGCATTTGTGTCTTAGAAGCATTTGTGTTGTAGAAGCATTTGTGTCTTAGAAGCATTTGCGTCTTAGAAGCATTTGTGTCGTAGAAGCATTTGTGTCTTAGAAGCATTTGCGTCTTAGAAGCATTTGTGTCTTAGAAGCATTTACGTCTTAGAAGCATTTGTGTCTTAGAAGCATTTGTGTCTTAGAAGCATTTGCGTCTTAGAAGCATTTGTGTCGTAGAAGCATTTGTGTCTTAGAAGCATTTGTGTCTTAGAAGCATTTGCGTCTTAGAAGCATTTGCGTCTTAGAAGCATTTGTGTGTTAGAAGCATTTGTATCTTAGAAGCATTAGCGTCTTAGAAGCATTTGCGTCTTAGAAGCATTTGCGTCTTAGAAGCATTTGCGTCTTAGAAGCATTTGTGTCGTAGAAGCATTTGTGTCTTAGAAGCATTTGCGTCTTAGAAGCATTTGTGTCTTAGAAGCATTTGCGTCTTAGAAGCATTTGTGTCTTAGAAGCAGTTGCGTCTTAGAAGCATTTGTGTCTTAGAAGCATTAGCGTCTTAGAAGCATTTGTGTCTTAAAAGCATTTGTGTCTTAGAAGCATTTGCGTCTTAAAAGCATTTGTTTCTTAGAAGCATTTGTGTCTTAGAAGCATTTGTGTCTTAGAAGCATTTGTGTCTTAGAAGCATTAGCGTCTTAGAAGCATTTGTGTCTTAGAAGCATTTGTGTCTTAGAAGCATTTGCGTGTTAGAAGCATTTGTGTCTTAGAAGCATTTGCGTGTTAGAAGCATTTGTGTCTTAGAAGCATTTGTGTCTTAGAAGCATTTGCGTCTTAGAAGCATTTGTTTCTTAGAAGCAGTTGCGTCTTAGAAGCATTTGTGTCTTAGAAGCATTTGTGTCTTAGAAGCATTTGCGTCTTAGAAGCATTTGTGTCTTAGAAGCAGTTGCGTCTTAGAAGCATTTGTGTCTTAGAAGCATTAGCGTCTTAGAAGCATTTGTGTCTTAGAAGCATTTGTGTCTTAGAAGCATTTGTTTCTTAGAAGCATTTGCGTCTTAGAAGCATTTGCGTCTTAGAAGCATTTGCGTCTTAGAATCATTTGTGTCTTAGAAGCATTTGTGTCGTAGAAGCATTTGTGTCTTAGAAGCATTTGTGTCTTAGAAGCATTTGCGTCTTAGAAGCATTTGCGTCTTAGAAGCATTTGTGTCTTAGAAGCATTTGCGTCTTAGAAGCATTTGCGTCTTAGAAGCATTTGTGTCTTAGAAGCATTTGTGTCGTAGAAGCATTTGTGTCTTAGAAGCATTTGTGTCTTAGAAGCATTTGCGTCTTAGAAGCATTTGCGTCTTAGAAGCATTTGCGTCTTAGAAGCATTTGTGTCTTAGAAGCATTTGCGTCTTAGAAGCATTGTCCAGGGAGTTTCGTATCGATTATCCAGAAGAGATGCTGTATGCTGATGAGTTAGTACTTGCCTGTGAAACAATTGAGTACATTACATTAAAGACTTGGGGAATTCTATGGAAAATAAATATCTGAGAGTGAATGTTACTAAGACCAAAGTGATGATCAGTGATGGAAAGCATCCAAACAACGGAAAGTTTACTGATTAGTTTGTGGAAAGGGGGTCGGGAGCAACTCGATTTATGTGGTACTTGTAGGCATTGGGTACAAAAGAAGTGCAGTGGAATTACTGGTAGGTTGAGAGACAGTAACCAGTTTGTATGCAAGAAGTGTAAGACAATGGAGATGGATGAGAAGTCAGATGTGGAGAAAGTATATTTAAATAACAAGGCTATTGAGGTTGTCCGGGAGATTTGTTACCTTTGTGATATCATTGGCGTACAATAGAGTTTGTCCCGACGCTTTGTTGCTGTATAAGATGATCTGTGCAGAACAGTGGACTCCGATAGTATGACCACGTTGTAAGAATGGATGAGAGTTATTGGGTTAGTACACGTAGAACAGTTGAGGTAGCAGGGTCAGTTGCTAAAGAAAACATCGAAAAAAATCTTTACATTTTTTTAAAAGTGCACTAGGATTAATCGTAGTTTGAGAGGTGAGAACCAGTTTGTATACAAGAAGTGTAAGACAATAGAGACGGATGGGGACTCGAGTGCGGAGAAATTATTTTGAAGTTTTGTTACATTGGTGATGTCATCAGAACACATGGACGAGCTGGTGCTGGTTTCGGTGTGTCAACCAAGCTCCAGTCCCTGTCCCATCGCCGCAATGTAGCATCCTTGTGCTTGTTTTACAAATACTTCAATGGATTATGCTCCGATGAATTGGCTACTCTGGTGCCCCCTCGACGTAAATTCACTAGACCAACTCGACAATCAACTAAATCTTATTCATTCACTGTGGAGGTCCCCAGATGTCGGAGAGCCTTCTACTCAAATAGCTTCTTTCTTCGCCTTTTGGCTAAGATCAAAGTGTAGTATCTGTTCTGATGGATACTGCACCCCATAGACTGGTATTGTCTAAGCCTTCGGGGCTTGATTTACGCCGGTCTATGGGTCTGTCCTGTGCAGTTCTAGGAGGTCCACCCTCCCAGGCTTCGCCTCCCCTCTTTAGGGAGGAGTAAGTTTATTGCTTACTGCCTGAGGCGCTCTTACCGGGGAATGCCGACGGGGCTACCCAGGCAATTTTTAAACCCCACTTTCCCGACCCGACCTTGGGTCACATCGTACTTGTGGGAGTAAGATAAAAACTGGCCTTGTTCCTAACTCCTGGAGATGAGTAAATCAATACTCAAATAGCTTCTTTCCTCGTGCTGCTGGCCTCTGGAACTCATTCCCTGGCCCCTGTTTCCCCGACAGTACAGACATGCAAAAATTTAAAACTAATGTAAACAGACATCTCGCTGCGCAGATCCCATTTAGGTTGACCCCCCCTACCTTCTCCCCTTTTCTTTTTTCTGAGTAGCCCCTTACGTCTACAGTGGCGGCCTGCCTTGTTTGGGTTTTTTTTTTAAGTTAGGATTGGATGGAGTATGTTCAATCATTATAAACCAGCAGAACGTTACTGCTGCTAACCAAGGCAAAAGTCAATCAATCAGGCATTAAACCTGGGAGTAATTAAAACTAATATGTTACACCACATCCAAGATCCCAAATTGTTGCCTCACTACCGGATGTACTTTAAGATCATACCCAGAACCAGTGAGAGAGAAGAAGGGCGGTAATCATGCGAATGTCGTCAGTTAACATTTCTGTAGCAACTAAGAACTTTGAACTGAATTAAGAATCCCGTTTCTGTAGAAACTAAGAACTTTGAACTGAATTAAGAATCTCGTTTCTGTAGCAACTAAGAACTTTGAACTGAATTAAGAATCTCGTTTCTGTAGCAACTAAGAACTTTGAACTGAATTAAGAATCTCGTCTCTGTAGCAACTAAGAACTTTGAACTGAATTAAGAATCTCGTTTCTGTAGCAACTAAGAACTTTGAACTGAATTAAGAATCTCGTTTCTTTAGCAACTAAGAAATTTGAACTGAATTAAGAATCTCGTTTCTGTAGCAACTAAGAACTTTGAACTGAATTAAGAATCTCGTTTCTGTAGCAACTAAGAACTTTGAACTGAATTAAGAATCTCGTCTCTGTAGCAACTAAGAAAATGCACTGAATTAAGAATCTCGTGTCTGTAGCAACTAAGAACTTTGAACTGAATTAAGAATCTCGTTTCTGTAGCAACTAAGAACTTTGAACTGAATTAAGAATCTCGTCTCTGTAGCAACTAAGAAAATGCACTGAATTAAGAATCTCGTCTCTGTAGCAACTAAGAAAATGCACTGAATTAAGAATCTCGTTTCTGTAGCAACTAAGAACTTTGAACTGAATTTAGAATCTCGTCTCTGTAGCAACTAAGAATTTGCACTGAATTAAGTATCTCGTTTCTGTAGCAACTAAGAATTTTAGAACTGAATAAATAATCTAGTTACTGTAGCAACTAAGAACTTTGAACTGAATTCAGAATCTCGTCTCTGTAGCAACTAAGAATTTGCACTGAATTAAGAATCTCGTGTCTGTAGCAACTAAGAACTTTGAACTGAATTAAGAATCTCGTTTCTGTAGCAACTAAGAACTTTGAACTGAATTAAGAATCTCGTCTCTGTAGCAACTAATAATATGCACTGAATTAAGTATCTCGTTTCTGTATCAACTAAGAATTTTAGAACTGAATAAATAATCTAGTTTCTGTAGCAACTAAGAACTTTGAACTGAATTAAGAATCTCGTTTCTGTAGCAACTAAATACTTTAGAACTGAATTAAGAATACGTTTCTTTAGCAACTAAGAAATTTGAACTGAATTAAGAATCTCGTCTCTGTAGCAACTAAGAATTTGCACTGAATTAAGTATCTCGTTTCTGTAGCAACTAAGAATTTTAGAACTGAATAAATAATCTAGTTACTGTAGCAACTAAGTACTTGTAACTGAATTAAGAATCTCGTTTCTGTAGCAACTAAGAACTTTGCACTGAATTAAGAATCTCGTTTCTGTAACAACTAAGAACTTTGAACTGAATTAAGAATCTCGTCTCTGTAGCAACTAAGAACTTTGAACTGAATTAAGAATCTCGTTTCTGTAGCAACTAAGAACTTTGAACTGATTTAAGAATCTCGTTTCTGGTGCAACTAAGAACTTTGAACTGAATTAAGAATCTCATTTCTGTAGCAACTAAGTACTTTAGAACTGAATTAAGAATCTCGTCTCTGTAGCAACTACGAATTTGCACTGAATTAAGAATCTCGTTTCTGTAGCAACTAAGAACTTTGCACTGAATTAAGAATCTCGTCTCTGTAGCAACTAAGAACTTTGAACTGAATTAAGAATCTCGTTTCTGTAGCAACTAAGAACTTTGAACTGAATTAAGAATCTCGTTTCTGGTGCAACTAAGAACTTTGAACTGAATTAAGAATCTCATTTCTGTAGCAACTAAGTACTTTAGAACTGAATTAAGAATCTCGTCTCTGTAGCAACTAAGAATTTGCACTGAATTAAGAATCTCGTTTCTGTAGCAACTAAGAATTTTAGAACTGAATAAATAATCTAGTTACTGTAGCAACTAAGTACTTGTAACTGAATTAAGAATCTCGTTTCTGTAGCAACTAAGAACTTTGCACTGAATTAAGAATCTCGTTTCTGTAACAACTAAGAACTTTGAACTGAATTAAGAATCTCGTCTCTGTAGCAACTAAGAACTTTGAACTGAATTAAGAATCTCGTTTCTGTAGCAACTAAGAACTTTGAACTGAATTAAGAATCTCGTTTCTGGTGCAACTAAGAACTTTGAACTGAATTAAGAATCTCATTTCTGTAGCAACTAAGTACTTTAGAACTGAATTAAGAATCTCGTCTCTGTAGCAACTACGAATTTGCACTGAATTAAGAATCTCGTTTCTGTAGCAACTAAGAACTTTGCACTGAATTAAGAATCTCGTCTCTGTAGCAACTAAGAACTTTGAACTGAATTAAGAATCTCGTTTCTGTAGCAACTAAGAACTTTGAACTGAATTAAGAATCTCGTTTCTGGTGCAACTAAGAACTTTGAACTGAATTAAGAATCTCATTTCTGTAGCAACTAAGTACTTTAGAACTGAATTAAGAATCTCGTCTCTGTAGCAACTAAGAATTTGCACTGAATTAAGAATCTCGTTTCTGTAGCAACTTAGAACTTTGCACTGAATTAAGAATCTCGTTTCTGTAGCAACTAAGAACTTTTAACTGAATTAAGAATCTCGTTTCTGTAGCAACTAAGAACTTTGAACTGAATTAAGAATCTCGTTTCTGTAGCAACTAAGAACTTTGAACTGAATTAAGAATCTCGTTTCTGTAGCAACTAAGAACTTTGAACTGAATTAAGAATCTCGTGTCTGTAGCAACTAAGAACTTTGAACTGAATTAAGAATCTCGTTTCTGTAGCAACTAAGAACTTTGAACTGAATTTAGAATCTCGTCTCTGTAGCAACTAAGAATTTGCACTGAATTAAGTATCTCGTTTCTGTAGCAACTAAGAATTTTAGAACTGAATAAATTATCTAGTTACTGTAGCAACTAAGAACTTTGAACTGAATTAAGAATCTCGTTTCTGTAGAAACTAAGAACTTTGAACTGAATTAAGAATCTCGTTTCTGTAGCAACTAAGAACCTTGCACTGAATTAAGAATCTCGTTTCTGTAGCAACTAAGAATTTGCACTGAATTAAGTATCTCGTTTCTGTAGCAACTAAGAATTTTAGAACTGAATAAATAATCTAGTTTCTGTAGCAACTAAGAACTTTGCACTGAATTAAGAATCTCGTTTCTGTAGCAACTTAGAACTTTGCACTGAATTAAGAATCTCGTCTCTGTAGCAACTAAGAACTTTGAACTGAATTAAGAATCTCGTTTCTGTAGCAACTAAGAACTTTGAACTGAATTAAGAATCTCGTTTCTGGTGCAACTAAGAACTTTGAACTGAATTAAGAATCTCATTTCTGTAGCAACTAAGTACTTTAGAACTGAATTAAGAATCTCGTCTCTGTAGCAACTAAGAATTTGCACTGAATTAAGAATCTCGTTTCTGTAGCAACTAAGAACTTTGCACTGAATTAAGAATCTCGTTTCTGTAGCAACTAAGAACTTTTAACTGAATTAAGAATCTCGTTTCTGTAGCAACTAAGAACTTTGAACTGAATTAAGAATCTCGTTTCTGTAGCAACTAAGAACTTTGAACTGAATTAAGAATCTCGTTTCTGTAGCAACTAAGAACTTTGAACTGAATTAAGAATCTCGTTGCTGTAGCAACTAAGAACTTTGAACCGAATTAAGAATCTCGTTTCTGTAGCAACTAAGAACTTTGAACTGAATTTAGAATCTCGTCTCTGTAGCAACTAAGAATTTGCACTGAATTAAGTATCTCGTTTCTGTAGCAACTAAGAATTTTAGAACTGAATAAATAATCTAGTTACTGTAGCAACTAAGAACTTTGAACTGAATTAAGAATCTCGTTTCTGTAGAAACTAAGAACTTTGAACTGAATTAAGAATCTCGTTTCTGTAGCAACTAAGAACCTTCCACTGAATTAAGAATCTCGTTTCTGTAGCAACTAAGAATTTGCACTGAATTAAGTATCTCGTTTCTGTAGCAACTAAGAATTTTAGAACTGAATAAATAATCTAGTTTCTGTAGCAACTAAGAACTTTGAACTGAATTAAGAATCTCGTTTCTGTAGCAACTAAATACTTTAGAACTGAATTAAGAATCTCGTCTCTGTAGCAACTAAGAATTTTAGAACTGAATTAAGAATCTCGTTTCTGTAGCAACTAAGAATTTTAGAACTGAATTAAGAGTCTCGTCTCTGTAGCAACTAAGTACTTTAGAACTGAATTAAGAATCTCGTTTCTGTATAAACTAAGAATTTTAGAACTGAATAAATAATCTAGTTTCTGTAGCAACTAAGAACTTTGAACTGAATTAAGAATCTCGTTTCTGTAGCAACTAAGAACTTTGAACTGAATTAAGAATCTCGTCTCTGTAGCAACTAAGAACTTTGAACTGAATTAAGAATCTCGTCTCTGTAGCAACTAAGAATTTGCACTGAATTAAGTATCATGTTTCTGTAGCAACTAAGAATTTTAGAACTGAATAAATAATCTAGTTTCTGTAGCAACTAAGAACTTTGAAATGAATTAAGAATCTCGTTTCTGTAGCAAATAAGAACTTTGAACTGAATTAAGAATACGTTTCTTTAGCAACTAAGAACTTTGAACTGAATTAAGAATCTCATTTCTGTAGCAACTAAGTACTTTAGAACTGAATTAAGAATCTCGTCTCTGTAGCAACTAAGAATTTGCACTGAATTAAGAATCTCGTTTCTGTAGCAACTAAGAACTTTGCACTGAATTAAGAATCTCGTTTCTGTAGCAACTAAGAACTTTTAACTGAATTAAGAATCTCGTTTCTGTAGCAACTAAGAACTTTGAACTGAATTAAGTATCTCGTTTCTGTAGCAACTAAGAACTTTGAACTGAATTAAGAATCTCGTTTCTGTAGCAACTAAGAACTTTGAACTGAATTAAGAATCTCGTGTCTGTAGCAACTAAGAATTTGCACTGAATTAAGTATCTCGTTTCTGTAGCAACTAAGAATTTTAGAACTGAATAAATAATCTAGTTACTGTAGCAACTAAGAACTTTGAACTGAATTAAGAATCTCGTTTCTGTAGAAACTAAGAACTTTGAACTGAATTAAGAATCTCGTTTCTGTAGCAACTAAGAACCTTGCACTGAATTAAGAATCTCGTTTCTGTAGCAACTAAGAATTTGCACTGAATTAAGTATCTCGTTTCTGTAGCAACTAAGAATTTTAGAACTGAATAAATAATCTAGTTTCTGTAGCAACTAAGAACTTTGCACTGAATTAAGAATCTCGTTTCTGTAGCAACTTAGAACTTTGCACTGAATTAAGAATCTCGTCTCTGTAGCAACTAAGAACTTTGAACTGAATTAAGAATCTCGTTTCTGTAGCAACTAAGAACTTTGAACTGAATTAAGAATCTCGTTTCTGGTGCAACTAAGAACTTTGAACTGAATTAAGAATCTCATTTCTGTAGCAACTAAGTACTTTAGAACTGAATTAAGAATCTCGTCTCTGTAGCAACTAAGAATTTGCACTGAATTAAGTATCTCGTTTCTGTAGCAACTAAGAATTTTAGAACTGAATAAATAATCTAGTTACTGTAGCAACTAAGAACTTTGAACTGAATTCAGAATCTCGTCTCTGTAGCAACTAAGAATTTGCACTGAATTAAGAATCTCGTGTCTGTAGCAACTAAGAACTTTGAACTGAATTAAGAATCTCGTTTCTGTAGCAACTAAGAACTTTGAACTGAATTAAGAATCTCGTCTCTGTAGCAACTAATAATATGCACTGAATTAAGTATCTCGTTTCTGTATCAACTAAGAATTTTAGAACTGAATAAATAATCTAGTTTCTGTAGCAACTAAGAACTTTGAACTGAATTAAGAATCTCGTTTCTGTAGCAACTAAATACTTTAGAACTGAATTAAGAATACGTTTCTTTAGCAACTAAGAAATTTGAACTGAATTAAGAATCTCGTCTCTGTAGCAACTAAGAATTTGCACTGAATTAAGTATCTCGTTTCTGTAGCAACTAAGAATTTTAGAACTGAATAAATAATCTAGTTACTGTAGCAACTAAGTACTTGTAACTGAATTAAGAATCTCGTTTCTGTAGCAACTAAGAACTTTGCACTGAATTAAGAATCTCGTTTCTGTAACAACTAAGAACTTTGAACTGAATTAAGAATCTCGTCTCTGTAGCAACTAAGAACTTTGAACTGAATTAAGAATCTCGTTTCTGTAGCAACTAAGAACTTTGAACTGAATTAAGAATCTCGTTTCTGGTGCAACTAAGAACTTTGAACTGAATTAAGAATCTCATTTCTGTAGCAACTAAGTACTTTAGAACTGAATTAAGAATCTCGTCTCTGTAGCAACTACGAATTTGCACTGAATTAAGAATCTCGTTTCTGTAGCAACTAAGAACTTTGCACTGAATTAAGAATCTCGTCTCTGTAGCAACTAAGAACTTTGAACTGAATTAAGAATCTCGTTTCTGTAGCAACTAAGAACTTTGAACTGAATTAAGAATCTCGTTTCTGGTGCAACTAAGAATTTTAGAACTGAATAAATAATCTAGTTACTGTAGCAACTAAGAACTTTGAACTGAATTAAGAATCTCGTTTCTGTAGAAACTAAGAACTTTGAACTGAATTAAGAATCTCGTTTCTGTAGCAACTAAGAACCTTGCACTGAATTAAGAATCTCGTTTCTGTAGCAACTAAGAATTTGCACTGAATTAAGTATCTCGTTTCTGTAGCAACTAAGAATTTTAGAACTGAATAAATAATCTAGTTTCTGTAGCAACTAAGAACTTTGCACTGAATTAAGAATCTCGTTTCTGTAGCAACTTAGAACTTTGCACTGAATTAAGAATCTCGTCTCTGTAGCAACTAAGAACTTTGAACTGAATTAAGAATCTCGTTTCTGTAGCAACTAAGAACTTTGAACTGAATTAAGAATCTCGTTTCTGGTGCAACTAAGAACTTTGAACTGAGTTAAGAATCTCATTTCTGTAGCAACTAAGTACTTTAGAACTGAATTAAGAATCTCGTCTCTGTAGCAACTAAGAATTTGCACTGAATTAAGTATCTCGTTTCTGTAGCAACTAAGAATTTTAGAACTGAATAAATAATCTAGTTACTGTAGCAACTAAGAACTTTGAACTGAATTCAGAATCTCGTCTCTGTAGCAACTAAGAATTTGCACTGAATTAAGAATCTCGTGTCTGTAGCAACTAAGAACTTTGAACTGAATTAAGAATCTCGTTTCTGTAGCAACTAAGAACTTTGAACTGAATTAAGAATCTCGTCTCTGTAGCAACTAATAATATGCACTGAATTAAGTATCTCGTTTCTGTATCAACTAAGAATTTTAGAACTGAATAAATAATCTAGTTTCTGTAGCAACTAAGAACTTTGAACTGAATTAAGAATCTCGTTTCTGTAGCAACTAAATACTTTAGAACTGAATTAAGAATACGTTTCTTTAGCAACTAAGAAATTTGAACTGAATTAAGAATCTCGTCTCTGTAGCAACTAAGAATTTGCACTGAATTAAGTATCTCGTTTCTGTAGCAACTAAGAATTTTAGAACTGAATAAATAATCTAGTTACTGTAGCAACTAAGTACTTGTAACTGAATTAAGAATCTCGTTTCTGTAGCAACTAAGAACTTTGCACTGAATTAAGAATCTCGTTTCTGTAACAACTAAGAACTTTGAACTGAATTAAGAATCTCGTCTCTGTAGCAACTAAGAACTTTGAACTGAATTAAGAATCTCGTTTCTGTAGCAACTAAGAACTTTGAACTGAATTAAGAATCTCGTTTCTGGTGCAACTAAGAACTTTGAACTGAATTAAGAATCTCATTTCTGTAGCAACTAAGTACTTTAGAACTGAATTAAGAATCTCGTCTCTGTAGCAACTACGAATTTGCACTGAATTAAGAATCTCGTTTCTGTAGCAACTAAGAACTTTGCACTGAATTAAGAATCTCGTCTCTGTAGCAACTAAGAACTTTGAACTGAATTAAGAATCTCGTTTCTGTAGCAACTAAGAACTTTGAACTGAATTAAGAATCTCGTTTCTGGTGCAACTAAGAACTTTGAACTGAATTAAGAATCTCATTTCTGTAGCAACTAAGTACTTTAGAACTGAATTAAGAATCTCGTCTCTGTAGCAACTAAGAATTTGCACTGAATTAAGAATCTCGTTTCTGTAGCAACTAAGAAATTTGCACTGAATTAAGAATCTCGTTTCTGTAGCAACTAAGAACTTTTAACTGAATTAAGAATCTCGTTTCTGTAGCAACTAAGAACTTTGAACTGAATTAAGAATCTCGTTTCTGTAGCAACTAAGAACTTTGAACTGAATTAAGAATCTCGTTTCTGTAGCAACTAAGAACTTTGAACTGAATTAAGAATCTCGTGTCTGTAGCAACTAAGAACTTTGAACTGAATTAAGAATCTCGTTTCTGTAGCAACTAAGAACTTTGAACTGAATTTAGAATCTCGTCTCTGTAGCAACTAAGAATTTGCACTGAATTAAGTATCTCGTTTCTGTAGCAACTAAGAATTTTAGAACTGAATAAATTATCTAGTTACTGTAGCAACTAAGAACTTTGAACTGAATTAAGAATCTCGTTTCTGTAGAAACTAAGAACTTTGAACTGAATTAAGAATCTCGTTTCTGTAGCAACTAAGAACCTTGCACTGAATTAAGAATCTCGTTTCTGTAGCAACTAAGAATTTGCACTGAATTAAGTATCTCGTTTCTGTAGCAACTAAGAATTTTAGAACTGAATAAATAATCTAGTTTCTGTAGCAACTAAGAACTTTGCACTGAATTAAGAATCTCGTTTCTGTAGCAACTTAGAACTTTGCACTGAATTTAGAATCTCGTCTCTGTAGCAACTAAGAACTTTGAACTGAATTAAGAATCTCGTTTCTGTAGCAACTAAGAACTTTGAACTGAATTAAGAATCTCGTTTCTGGTGCAACTAAGAACTTTGAACTGAATTAAGAATCTCATTTCTGTAGCAACTAAGTACTTTAGAACTGAATTAAGAATCTCGTCTCTGTAGCAACTAAGAATTTGCACTGAATTAAGAATCTCGTTTCTGTAGCAACTAAGAACTTTGCACTGAATTAAGAATCTCGTTTCTGTAGCAACTAAGAACTTTTAACTGAATTAAGAATCTCGTTTCTGTAGCAACTAAGAACTTTGAACTGAATTAAGAATCTCGTTTCTGTAGCAACTAAGAACTTTGAACTGAATTAAGAATCTCGTTTCTGTAGCAACTAAGAACTTTGAACTGAATTAAGAATCTCGTTTCTGTAGCAACTAAGAACTTTGAACCGAATTAAGAATCTCGTTTCTGTAGCAACTAAGAACTTTGAACTGAATTTAGAATCTCGTCTCTGTAGCAACTAAGAATTTGCACTGAATTAAGTATCTCGTTTCTGTAGCAACTAAGAATTTTAGAACTGAATAAATAATCTAGTTACTGTAGCAACTAAGAACTTTGAACTGAATTAAGAATCTCGTTTCTGTAGAAACTAAGAACTTTGAACTGAATTAAGAATCTCGTTTCTGTAGCAACTAAGAACCTTGCACTGAATTAAGAATCTCGTTTCTGTAGCAACTAAGAATTTGCACTGAATTAAGTATCTCGTTTCTGTAGCAACTAAGAATTTTAGAACTGAATAAATAATCTAGTTTCTGTAGCAACTAAGAACTTTGAACTGAATTAAGAATCTCGTTTCTGTAGCAACTAAATACTTTAGAACTGAATTAAGAATCTCGTCTCTGTAGCAACTAAGAATTTTAGAACTGAATTAAGAATCTCGTTTCTGTAGCAACTAAGAATTTTAGAACTGAATTAAGAGTCTCGTCTCTGTAGCAACTAAGTACTTTAGAACTGAATTAAGAATCTCGTTTCTGTATAAACTAAGAATTTTAGAACTGAATAAATAATCTAGTTTCTGTAGCAACTAAGAACTTTGAACTGAATTAAGAATCTCGTTTCTGTAGCAACTAAGAACTTTGAACTGAATTAAGAATCTCGTCTCTGTAGCAACTAAGAACTTTGAACTGAATTAAGAATCTCGTCTCTGTAGCAACTAAGAATTTGCACTGAATTAAGTATCATGTTTCTGTAGCAACTAAGAATTTTAGAACTGAATAAATAATCTAGTTTCTGTAGCAACTAAGAACTTTGAAATGAATTAAGAATCTCGTTTCTGTAGCAACTAAGAACTTTGAACTGAATTAAGAATACGTTTCTTTAGCAACTAAGAACTTTGAACTGAATTAAGAATACGTTTCTCTAGCATTTAAGAACTTTGAACTGAATTAAGAATCTCGTCTCTGTAGCAACTAGAAATTTGCACTGAATTAAGAATCTCGTTTCTGTAGCAACTAAGAATTTTAGAACTGAATAAATAATCTAGTTTCTGTAGCAACTAAGTACTTGTAACTGAATTAAGAATCTCGTTTCTGTAGCAACTAAGAACTTTGCACTGAATTAAGAATCTCGTTTCTGTAGCAACTAAGAACTTTAGAACTGAATAAATAATCTAGTTACTGTAGCAACTAAGAACCTTGCACTGAATTAAGAATCTCGTTTCTGTAGCAACTAAGAATTTGCACTGAATTAAGTATCTCGTTTCTGTAGCAACTAAGAATTTTAGAACTGAATAAATAATCTCGTTTCTGTAGCAACTAAGAACTTTGAACTGAATTAAGAATCTCGTTTCTGTAGCAACTAAGAACTTTGAACTGAATTAAGAATCTCATTTCTGTAGCAACTAAGTACTTTAGAACTGAATTAAGAATCTCGTCTCTGTAGCAACTAAGAATTTGCACTGAATTAAGAATCTCGTTTCTGTAGCAACTAAGAACTTTGCACTGAATTAAGAATCTCGTTTCTGTAGCAACTAAGAACTTTTAACTGAATTAAGAATCTCGTTTCTGTAGCAACTAAGAACTTTGAACTGAATTAAGAATCTCGTTTCTGTAGCAACTAAGAACTTTGAACTGAATTAAGAATCTCGTTTCTGTAGCAACTAAGAACTTTGAACTGAATTAAGAATCTCGTTTCTGTAGCAACTAAGAACTTTGAACCGAATTAAGAATCTCGTTTCTGTAGCAACTAAGAACTTTGAACTGAATTTAGAATCTCGTCTCTGTAGCAACTAAGAATTTGCACTGAATTAAGTATCTCGTTTCTGTAGCAACTAAGAATTTTAGAACTGAATAAATAATCTAGTTACTGTAGCAACTAAGAACTTTGAACTGAATTAAGAATCTCGTTTCTGTAGAAACTAAGAACTTTGAACTGAATTAAGAATCTCGTTTCTGTAGCAACTAAGAACCTTGCACTGAATTAAGAATCTCGTTTCTGTAGCAACTAAGAATTTGCACTGAATTAAGTATCTCGTTTCTGTAGCAACTAAGAATTTTAGAACTGAATAAATAATCTAGTTTCTGTAGCAACTAAGAACTTTGAACTGAATTCTAAATCTCGTCTCTGTAGCAACTAAGAATTTGCACTGAATTAAGAATCTCGTGTCTGTAGCAACTAAGAACTTTGAACTGAATTAAGAATCTCGTTTCTGTAGCAACTAAGAACTTTGAACTGAATTAAGAATCTCGTCTCTGTAGCAACTAAGAATTTGCACTGAATTAAGTATCTCGTTTATGTGTCAACTAAGAATTTTAGAACTGAATAAATAATCTAGTTTCTGTAGCAACTAAGAACTTTGAACTGAATTAAGAATCTCGTTTCTGTAGCAACTAAATACTTTAGAACTGAATTAAGAATCTCGTCTCTGTAGCAACTAAGAATTTTAGAACTGAATTAAGAATCTCGTTTCTGTAGCAACTAAGAATTTTAGAACTGAATTAAGAGTCTCGTCTCTGTAGCAACTAAGTACTTTAGAACTGAATTAAGAATCTCGTTTCTGTATAAACTAAGAATTTTAGAACTGAATAAATAATCTAGTTTCTGTAGCAACTAAGAACTTTGAACTGAATTAAGAATCTCGTTTCTGTAGCAACTAAGAACTTTGAACTGAATTAAGAATCTCGTCTCTGTAGCAACTAAGAACTTTGAACTGAATTAAGAATCTCGTCTCTGTAGCAACTAAGAATTTGCACTGAATTAAGTATCATGTTTCTGTAGCAACTAAGAATTTTAGAACTGAATAAATAATCTAGTTTCTGTAGCAACTAAGAACTTTGAAATGAATTAAGAATCTCGTTTCTGTAGCAAATAAGAACTTTGAACTGAATTAAGAATACGTTTCTTTAGCAACTAAGAACTTTGAACTGAATTAAGAATACGTTTCTCTAGCATTTAAGAACTTTGAACTGAATTAAGAATCTCGTCTCTGTAGCAACTAGAAATTTGCACTGAATTAAGAATCTCGTTTCTGTAGCAACTAAGAATTTTAGAACTGAATAAATAATCTAGTTTCTGTAGCAACTAAGTACTTGTAACTGAATTAAGAATCTCGTTTCTGTAGCAACTAAGAACTTTGCACTGAATTAAGAATCTCGTTTCTGTAGCAACTAAGAACTTTGAACTGAATTAAGAATCTCGTCTCTGTAGCAACTAAGAACTTTGAACTGAATTAAGAATCTCGTTTCTGTAGCAACTAAGAACTTTGAACTGAATTAAGAATCTCGTTTCTGTAGCAACTAAGAACTTTGAACTGAATTAAGAATCTCGTTTTTGTAGCAACTAAGAACTTTGAACTGAATTAAGAATCTCGTTTCTGTAGCAACTAAGAACTTTGAACTGAATTAAGAATCTCGTCTCTGTAGCAACTAAGAACTTTGAACTGAATTAAGAATCTCGTTTCTGTAGCAACTAAGAAATTTGAACTGAATTAAGAATCTCTTTTCTGTAGCAACTAAGTACTTTAGAACTGAATTAAGAATCTCGTCTCTGTAGCAACTAAGAATTTGCACTGAATTAAGAATCTCGTTTCTGTAGCAACTAAGAAATTTGAACTGAATTAAGAATCTCGTTTCTGTAGAAACTAAGAACTTTGAACTGAATTAAGAATCTCGTTTCTGTAGCAACTAAGAACTTTGAACTGAATTAAGAATCTCGTTTCTGTAGCAACTAAGAACTTTGAACTGAATTAAGAATCTCGTTTCTGTAGCAACTAAGAACTTTGAACTGAATTAAGAATCTCGTTTCTGTAGCAACTAAGAACTTTGAACTGAATTAAGAATCTCATTTCTGTAGCAACTAAGTACTTTAGAACCGAATTAAGAATCTCGTCTCTGTAGCAACTAAGAATTTGCACTGAATTAAGAATCTCGTTTCTGTAGCAACTAAGAACTTTGAACTGATTTAAGAATCTCGTTTCTGTAGCAACTAAGAACTTGGAACTGAATTAAGAATCTCGTTTCCGTAGCAACTAAGTACTTTGAACTGAATTAAGAATCTCGTTTCTGTACTAACTTAGAACTTTGAACTGAATTAAGAATCTCGTTTCTGTAGCAACTAAGAACTTTGAACTGAATTAAGAATCTCGTTTCTGTAGCAACTAAGTACTTTAGAACTGAATTAAGAATCTCGTCTCTGTAGCAACTAAGAATTGGCACTGAATTAAGAATCTCGTTTCTGTAGCAACTAAGAACTTTGCACTGAATTAAGAATCTCGTGTCTGTAGCAACTAAGAACTTTGAACTGAATTAAGAATCTTGTGTCTGTAGCAACTAAGAACTTTGAACTGAATTAAGAATCTCGTGTCTGTAGCAACTAAGAACTTTGAACTGAATTAAGAATCTCGTTTCTGTAGCAACTAAGAACTTTGAACTGAATTAAGAATCTCGTGTCTGTAGCAACTAAGAACTTTGCACTGAATTAAGAATCTCGTGTCTGTAGAAACTAAGAACTTTGAACTGAATTAAGAATCTCGTGTCTGTAGCAACTAAGAACTTTGAACTGAATTAAGAATCTCGTTTCTGTAGCAACTAAGAACTTTGCACTGAATTAAGAATCTCGTGTCTGTAGCAACTAAGAACTTTGAACTAGATTAAGAATCTCGTGTCTGTAGCAACTAAGAACTTTGAACTAGATTAAGAATCTCGTGTCTGTAGCAACTAAGAACTTTGCACTGAATTAAGAATCTCGTTTCTGTAGCAACTAAGAACTTTGAACTAGATTAAGAATCTCGTGTCTGTAGCAACTAAGAACTTTGAACTAGATTAAGAATCTCGTTTCTGTAGCAACTAAGAACTTTGAACTAGATTAAGAATCTCGTTTCTGTAGCAACTAAGAACTTTGCACTGAATTAAGAATCTCGTGTCTGTAGCAACTAAGAACTTTGAACTAGATTAAGAATCTCGTGTCTGTAGCAACTAAGAACTTTGAACTAGATTAAGAATCTCGTTTCTGTAGCAACTAAGAACTTTGCACTGAATTAAGAATCTCGTGTCTGTAGCAACTAAGAACTTTGAACTAGATTAAGAATCTCGTGTCTGTAGCAACTAAGAACTTTGAACTAGATTAAGAATCTCGTTTCTGTAGCAACTAAGAACTTTGAACTAGATTAAGAATCTCGTTTCTGTAGCAACTAGAAATTTGCACTGAATTAAGAATCTCGTGTCTGTAGCAACTAAGAACTTTGAACTAGATTAAGAATCTCGTGTCTGTAGCAACTAAGAACTTTGAACTAGATTAAGAATCTCGTGTCTGTAGCAACTAAGAACTTTGAACTAGATTAAGAATCTCGTGTCTGTAGCAACTAAGAACTTTGAACTAGATTAAGAATCTCGTTTCTGTAGCAACTAAGAACTTTGCACTGAATTAAGAATCTCGTGTCTGTAGCAACTAAGAACTTTGAACTGAATTAAGAATCTCGTGTCTGTAGCAACTAAGAACTTTGAACTAGATTAAGAATCTCGTGTCTGTAGCAACTAAGAACTTTGCACTGAATTAAGAATCTCGTGTCTGTAGCAACTAAGAACTTTGAACTGAATTAAGAATCTCGTGTCTGTAGCAACTAAGAACTTTGAACTGAATTAAGAATCTCGTTTCGCAAGCAATGGGGTTTACCAAATTTGGTGTAAGCGATACAATATTCAAAACTTGTCCTGTGAATACAGTCAAACATTTACATACGATTGCCCTTAGATACGAATTTTATTCCACCATACAACGTGAAATTCGTGGTTAGCCCGCTAGGCGGCAGCACTCACGACGGGATGAAGAGTTCAGTTCACACTTCCGCTTCCGTCCCAAAACGAATTAACTTCGTATATAGAGGTTTGACTATATATATATATATATATATATATATATATATATATATATATATATATATATATATATATATATATATATCAGGTTGGAAAGAATGTAATGACGTATTTTTTACTTCATCACTTTGCAGCCTCTTTAGTTGTACACAGTTCTAGATTTTTTTCGTGAATTGATTTGCCTTTCAGATATAGTAATTAGTTGGAAAATATTAAGTTTAACGGTGTCAGCCGTTAAAAATGGATATTAGTGAGGAGCATCTTAGACATTGCATGCTCTATGAATTCAAAAAAGGAAACTCAGCTGCAGAAGCTACAAGGAATATTGGAACTGTCTATTGGATAAATGTTCTGAATGATCGAAAATGTCAACGGTGGTTTGCAAAATTTTATTCTGGGGATTTTAACCGGTCAGATCGGTGACGTTCGGGAAGGCCAAAATCAATTGATAAAGACGCCATTAAAGACGCTGTGGAGGCCAATCCAAAGTTAACCAGCAGAGAATTAGCTCAACAATTCAATACAACCCATACCACAATTATTTCATGGCTTCACGAGTTAGGAAAAGGTTCAAAACTTGGATACTGGGTTTCCCACGATTCGACCGACGCTCAACGAAATCAAAGATTGACTGTTTGGACATCTTTGCTTTCCAGGAATCATCGAGAACCATTTTTGCAAAGAATTGTGACTGGAGATGAAAAATGGGTTCTTTACAAGAATACGCAATGCAAAAGACAATGGTTAAACCGAAACCAAAGTCCACGGCCTGTTCCAAAACAAGGACTATACCCAAAGAAGGTTATGCTCTCTTTATGGTGGGACGTGAGCGAACTGATTCATTATGAGTTACTAGAGCCTAATCAAACAATCACAACAGTAAAATATTGTTCACAGCTGGATGATCTAAGAATTGCTATATCTAAAAAAAACGACCAGCATTACTCAATAGGAAGGGTGTAGTACTTCAGCATGATAACTCGAAACCTCACACAGCAAAACGCACTCAGGAAAAGGTCATGGGTTTCAATTGGGAAGTTTTGCCTCATCCGCCTTATTCATCTGATATTGCTCCATCCGACTACCATCTTTTCCGGTCGTTGCAGCATCACTTAAACAATAACATTTATGAAAATGACGACTAACTCAAAAATGACTTAAATTTGTTTTTCTCAAAAAATCAGAGAAATGTTTTGAAGAAGTCATCAAGAGGCTAGTTGATCGTTGGACAG
Source organism: Sepiola atlantica (assembly GCA_963556195.1). Taxonomy (NCBI): domain Eukaryota; kingdom Metazoa; phylum Mollusca; class Cephalopoda; order Sepiida; family Sepiolidae; genus Sepiola; species Sepiola atlantica. The sequence goes on from OY744552.1 coordinate 52,356,143, forward strand.
AAGTCATAGAAAATGAGGGAAATTATTGTAAAGAGTAAAAAGGTCCTAATGTGAATGTTTCAGATGAAATAAATGTGTTGGACAAAAACGACATTACTTTCTTTCCAACCTGATATATATATATATATATATATATATATATATATATATATATATATATATATATATATATATATATATATATATATATAATTAATTATTAAAGACAATATATGTACTATCATATTTCATCAGATCCTTTTACTTTGAAGATTCAGCTCAATGTTTGTCAATTATTGATAACAGAGCAAAATATAGAACAGTTTTTTTTTATTATATTCCAATAACCATGGTCTGTTTTATTACTTTTATTTTTTTGTTTATTTTCACCCTAAAATTAAACTGATGTATGGTGTGGGTGTTTTTCAAGACACTCTAATCTAAGAACTCTTTTATTATTTGTGAACTTTTTCTGATGATTTTGTAGTGTTGCAGAGACGATATTGACATACAAATGTTGTTTGGCACAAGACAAATGAAACGGACCGTTAAATATATCTCACAGAAATTTGGAATTTTTGGAAATGTGAAAAAAATAAAAATAAAAGTAATAAAACAAACCATGGTTATTGGAATATAATGAAAAACTGTTCTATATATATATATATATATATATATATATATATATATATATATATATATATATATATATATATATACAGGGTGTCCCAAAATAATGTATACACTCTTTGAATCGTTAAAACTCGTTCAATTTACTGATTTTGACTTGCAAACAAGGTTGATAGAACAGTAGAAGAGTAAGAATACACATTCAAAAATACTGACACTAAAATTAACAAAAGCATAGAAAAATAACTTTTAATAAACGTAAAGGCTACAATGTTTAAAGCAAGAAACCTGAAGCAATTGCAAACAAATGGGAGTAGCAATTGTAGTAGAATGTGCTCAATGAGTAAATGTTGCAGGACGTTTGTAGGTACAATTGTTCACGTCTTCACTATATGGAAAGTGTATTGAGCAGAACGAGTTGGGGTTAGGGTGAGGGTTCATTTTATGAACATTCTGAAATTACCCTAAATAGCCTTTATCTTTGTTAAAAGTTAAGTTTCTATGTTTTTGTTAATTTTACTGTCAGTATTTTTACGTGTATATTCTTACTCTTCTGTTTGTGTGTCAATCTTGCAAATAAAAATCAGTATATTGAACGAGTTATAACAATTCAAAGGGTGTATACATTATTTTGAGACACCCTGTATATATATATATATATATATATATATATATATATATATATATATATATATATATATATATATATATATATATATATATTACTGCCTAAAACTGGGTGTCCGCCGCAGCAAGTCCACTTGTGTCAGCCATGTGAGAAACTTATATTTCTTGGTCACGACACAAAAAAATGCGATTTCCTTCTCAAATAAACGAGGCTTGGCAAAGCAACACGGAGTCAGTTTCCATTATATAAATGCAGTTCGCTTCGTACACTGAAACGTTATATCCAAACCATTAATGCATGTGTTTAGTTTAACTAATACGATTCGATGCTTTCATAATGGATCTAATCCGGCTGTTAATTAAGAACTGGGGTATTAGAATGTCTAATTAAGAAGGACGGCCATTCTTTCGGTGCGTTTATGCAAATTGCTCGTTTTGCGCGATTGCGTTAATGTGTCAGACTTAAGCGCGTCAGAGACTCTTATCGATCGAAAAGAATGTTTCTCTCCTTTAGGGAACCATTGTGTAGTACCTGCTCCGATGGATAATACACCCCATAAACTGGTATTGTCTTGTCCTTCGGGGCTTGACTTACGCCGGTCTATGGGTCTGTCCTGTGCAGTTCTAAGAGGTCCACCCTCCCAGGCTTTGCCTCCCCTCTTTGGGGAGGGGTAAGTTTATTGCTTACTGCCTGCCGACGGGGCTGTCCAGGCAATTTTTAATGGCCAGAGTGCTCACTTCTCGGGCTCTGGCTTTTCAAACCCCACTTTCCCGACCCGACCTTGGGCCACATCTTACTTGTTGGAGTAAGATAAAACTGGCCTTGTGCCTAACCTCCTGGAGAGGAGGTAAATAAATACTCTTTCTTCTGTGACTCGGAGGGACAGTTTATCTAACTGTTTCAAACATGGAGTCAGAAGGATGTAAATAAAGCTCCTTTAGGGAGCCATTTGTTTGGATAAACACCTAGGACAGACTTTCGCATTTACTTGCCTCCCCGCGAAGGCAGCGTTAGACACAGAGTTGGTTTTTTTTAATGTGAGAGAAATACAGCTCCCCCTAAAAGTAGCACTCTGGATTGAGACAAAAATTAATATTGCCTCAGTCTAAAAAGATTTCTCCTTCGCTTACCAAAGATGAAGTGTAGTATCCGAACAGATTCTACACTTTTTTCCTAAGCAAAAACGCCAAGGACGACTTATATCCAATCTGTTGCAAAGGTCCTTGGGAAAATGGTTGGATCATTCCACCGCTCCAGAAAGGACCTGTTCCTGATGCAACCATCCACTTGTATAATAGTTTCCGTTTACTTATCTCCCCACGGAGGCAAAGTTAGGCAAAAGGTCGTTTTTTATGAGGCAAAATAAAAATTGCCCCAGTCAAAAAGGATTCTTCTCCGACCGAAAAAAAGAACAGATACTATATTTTGAATTATTTATTTGCAGGAAATATACAAAAAATATATACATTTAAAACAAATTAGGCACAAGGTCATTAAAAGTGTGGGGAAATGGGTGTCGTTCGTCATCCTTGATCTGAAATGATAAAAATGTCTATCCTACTCTTAACTAGAATCATCTCAGTCACCGAAATACCACATTTACACTAGGGGCCGTCCTACTTGAGATAACCACAAAATTTGTTGGAATTTATATAAAAGTATTTCATTCGAATAAAATGGGGAGTGGGTGATGGGCAGAACAAAAAGGAAAAAAATTTGGTTAGTAAAGCCCTTCTAACCCTTTCTAAAAAAAATGACCGCCCACTGTTTTCCGGAAACAAGCAGACCAATCTCTAAATGGGAGTGGGATCTAAGTGGGGGCTAAAAGAAAACAGGGGTGCAGTTTGGAGCATGGGTGGTGTCTTTCCAAGGTAAATGCACTTTGGGAGCGGCCGGTGACAAAAAATTGAAAGTGGAGAGTGGGCATCTTGGAGGATTTTTATTACTCGACTAGCTAAGAGGCTAAACTTACCCGAAGGGCTGGGGGTCCGACAAAACCAGGAAGCGCGTGCGCCATGCTCAGGCAGGGAACACATCCGTACACACAAGCTAGCTACTTTTATCCACCTTTTTTTTTTTTTTCAAAAAACCGAGGAATATTATCCTTTTTCTATCACATCTGATTTTGACCTTCAGCTGGTGCTTGAAGAAAACGATAAGACCCTGATCAGCAAAAGAATCAACACCATGACCATTTCACAGACGGGACGTTTAGCCAAAAGGCCTAGGAACATAACACTAACCTAGACCGAAGGGTAAGAGAGTAAGTATCAGATACATATTAACATCAATTACGGCTTAGGAGGTGCCCTCAGCCCTCATTCTGGCCTTGACAACGCACAACAATCTAGTGGGGTTGATCTGTTCAAAACCGACTTGGCAATCTAGTGGGGAGAGGTGATCTCTTGTTTACTCCTCAGACCCTTTCTCACAAAAGAAACGTTGCTAGTCTGTTTTTTTAATAAACTGCTCGACTGAGCTCTAATCGCTGGTTCTTCCCTTTCTGACATTCACGGCAAGAACTCGTCTTCCTACCACCACAGGAAAAACACTTCCATTTCTTCGGACATCGTTTCTTTCTCAGTGCTCATCTGTGAATGACATGTAAAAGAGACGATGTTTACAAAACACCAGAAAAAGTCATGTGTGGGAGCAGAGAAACGTAAGTAAAGAACACGTAAATGACTATAGACGGACATGTTGGGTATTCATCGTTTGTTCCTCGGTGCTCATACATGAACGGTCTGAGCAAAAAAGATGTGTTAACCAAAATGTGAGGCCTAAGCTAGCTTCCTAGATCATAAAACAATTTGTTTATCGTTCTTTCGCCTGTAGCGCACACAGCACAGCCAGTCCTGTTATTTTTTTAGACCGCCTTTGTATACAGACAACGTCGATTGGTAGGTATTTTAATTAAAATGCCTATTTCTTAATACGCATTTTGTAACTAATACACTTCAAATGTTGCGGACTTATCTATTAAGAAAATAAATATATTCTTATCTTCTTAAAAAGTACGGAAATAGATACAAATATATATAAAAAGTAAAAAGTAAAAAAATTAGAATGGTGCCAAACGTGTATATTTACCGCCAAACTAACCCAAACCCTAACCCTAACACTAACCCTAACACTAATCCTTACCCTAACCCAACCCTAACCCTAAAGCCAAACTATTAAAACTCGTTTTCACAAAAGTTTATATTTATCTTCAATAAATAAACAAAACTTATTTCTGTCATTGTCTGCAATATTTCCTAGTACGGGCCATGCGTTAGAAAATATCAACGGCCTGCAAGAGGATCTGGTGATGCCCAGGAAAAATCGTAATTGTATGCCAATTATCAGGCCTAAAATAGTGTTCCGTTAAGGAAAGATTGTTAGTTTTTTTCTTAATCTGAGTTTTAGTGAACGACCCCGATCATTCTATATTCTAAAAAACCAGCTACGAATATTAAATGGTGATAAGATTACATGCAGGTAAGGTTGCATTTATATAAAGAATTAATATTTATAGTTCGGGTAAGGGTTTAAGGTTAGGGTTAGGGTAAGTGTTAATGGTTAGGTTTAGGGTTAGGGTTAGGGTTAGGGTTAGGGTTAGGGTTTAGGGTTTAAGGTTAGGGTTAGGGTTTACGTTAGGGTTAGGGTTAGGGTTTAGGGTTTAAGGTTAGGGGTAGGGTTTACGTTAGGGTTAGGGTTAGGGTTACGTTAGGGTAAGGGTTAGGGTTTAGGGTTTAAGGTTAGGGTTAGAGTTAGGGTTTAAGGTTAGGGTTACGGTTAGGGTTTACGTTATGGTTAGTGTTAGGGTTTAAGGTTAGGGTTAGGGTTTACGTTAGGGTTAGGGTTAGGGTTTAAGGTTAGGGTTTAAGGTTAGGGTTAGGGTTTACGTTAGGGTTAGGGTTTAAAGTTAGGGTTAGGGTTTACGTTAGGGTTAGGGTTAGGGTTTAAAGTTAGAGTTAGGGTTTACGTTAGGGTTAGGGTTAGGGTTTAAGGTTAGGGTTAGGGTTAGGGTTAGGGCTAGGGTTTACGTTAGGGTTAGGGTTAGGGTTTAGGGTTAAAGGTTAGGGTTAGGGTTTTAGGTTAGGGTTAGGGTTAGGGTTAGGGTTTAGGGTTTAAGGTTAGGGTTAGGGTTAGGGTTGAGGTTAGGGTTAGGGTTTAAGGTTAGGGTTAGGGTTTAAGGTTAGAGTTAGGGTTTACGTTAGGGTTAGGGTTAGGGTTAATAGTTAGGGTTAGGGTTAGGGTTTAGGGTTTAGGGTTTAGGGTTTAGGGTTAGGGTTAGGGTTTAGGTTAGTGTTAATGGTTAGGATTAGGGTATAGGGTTAGGGTTAGGGTTAGGGTTTAGGGTTAGGGTTAATGTTTAGGGTTAAGGGTAGGGTTATAAATCATACGTGCATGCGGGTGAATATATGTTCGTGTATTTATATGTTTATGTGTGTTTATGTGTATATTGATGTTGGCATATATATATATATATATATATATATATATATATATATATATATATATATATATGCATGTGTGTATGTTTATATATATATATATATGTATATATATATATATATATATATATATATATATATATATATATATATATATATAGAGAGAGAGAGAGAGAGAGAGAGAGAGAGAGAAGAGGGTTGTGCAGTCTTAGTGCAGTTCCAACGAGAAAAAAGTATATATTTTACTGTTGTGATTGTTTGATTAGGCTCTCATAACTCATAATGAATCAGTTCGCTCACGTCCCACCATAAAGAGAGCATAACCTTCTTTGAGTATAGTCCTTGTTTTGGAACAGGCCGTGGACTTTGGTTTCGGTTTAACCATTGTCTTTTGCATTGCGTATTCTTGTAAAGAACCCATTTTTCATCTCCAGTCACAATTCTTTTCAAAAATGGTTCTCGATGATTCCTGGAAAGCAAAGATGTCCAAACAGTCAATCTTTGATTTCGTTGAGCGTCGGTCGAATCGTGGGAAACCCAGTATCCAAGTTTTGAACCTTTTCCTAACTGGTGAAGCCATGAAATAATTGTGGTATGGGTTGTATTGAATTGTTGAGCTAATTCTCTGCTGGTTAACTTTGGATTGGCCTCCACAGCGTCTTTAATGGCGTCTTTATCAATTGATTAGGTTAGGGTTAGGGTTAGGGTTAGTCCAACACATGGATCCTTCATCAATTCATTCCATCTACACGTCAAAAAGATCATTCGACGAATGGAAAAAATAAAAAAAAGGAATCACTAAACAGAAGATTTCTGTCGTCTTCAATCACACATGTCTTAATGAAAAAATGCTGCCTAAATACACACACATATATATATATATATATATATATATATATATATATGTTGGTAGTGTGTGTGTGTGTGTGTGTGTGTGTGTGTGTGTGTGTGTGTGTGTGTGTGTGTGTGTGCTGATATGTTTGGATTACATCTGTAACGGACTTGCTCCTGCTTGGTAAACTGCTTTTTCTATGGGGGTTTAGTTTAGTCAAAAAGTAAATTCGACGTTTGAATTTGGAGCCAGCAATTGCACAAAAACAAGACTCAGTTGTTTTGTTAAGGAAATAAAACGAAAGTGTGGATGTGCCATAAAACAAAGCAACAACAAAAAAAACGAACAACAACTTTAAACAAAATGACAGGATTCGCCATTAAATATCCCGAAAATGGTGAATGGTCTGTAAGATAAAACAACTAAATTAAATTATGAATGAATATTAGAAGATGGTTAGAATTTGAAGGTTGACACATTTTGCCAAAATGACTAAATTCAACATTTGCCATAAAGGTGTTGATATGCCGTAGAACAAAAAACAACCAAACACGATGAATAAATATTTGAAGATGTTAAAAACTTGAAGCATAAAACTGTTATTACCAAAATAACCCGAAAAGAGTTGATATGCCGTAGAACAAAAACAACCAAACCAAACACGATGAATAAATATTTGAAGATGTTAAAAACTTGAAGCATAAAACTTTTATTACCAAAATAACCCGAAAAGAGTTGATATGCCGTAGAACAAAAACAACCAAACCAAACACGATGAATAAATATTTGAAGATGTTAAAAACTTGAAGCATAAAACTTTTATTACCAAAATAACCCGAAAAGAGTTGATATGCCGTAGAACAAAAAACAACAAAACCAAACACGATGAATAAATATTTGAAGATGTTAAAAACTTGAAGCATAAAACTTTTACCCAAATGACCTCGTTCGGCCTTAAATAATCAAAAAAGGGTTGATATGCCGTAAAATTGATTCCGCATGCCGTCCTGGTATCCATTAGGACAACCACGCTCCAACCCTAACCCAAACGAGCAAGAAAATGTGATTCAAATTAGTTTTATTTCCATTCGTTGTTCCTAAAGATGTTGTGTGTCAGCAGAATGGGGAAGAACCGTCTTTACTCGGAAATGGGTCGAGAAGATGGGCATAAAAGAGGACAACGAAGAAGAGTGTCGGGTGGGGCGAAAATGGGGTGGAGGCGTGCAAAGATTAATGACACCCGAGATGTTATGACCGCTGGAGAGGGGGAGAGAGAGAGCGAGAGAGGGAGGGGGAGACGGGTGGAGAGAGAAGAGAGAGGGGAGAGGGGGGAAGAGAGAGAGAGAAAGAGAGAGGGGGAGAAAGAAGGGGAGAGAAAAAGAGAGAGAAAGAGAGAGAGAAAGAGAGAGAGACAGTGGGTGAGAGTGGGGGAGAGAGGGAGAGAGGGGGAGAAAGAGTGTGTATGAGAGAGAGACACAGATAGAGAAAGAGAGGGAGGGAGAGAGAGAAGGGGACGTAGAGAAAGGGGGAGAGAGAAAGGGAGAGGGGGAGAGAGAGGGGGAGAGAGAGGGAGAAAGAGAGGGGTAGAGGGGGGGAGTGAGAAGAGGGTGAGAGAAAAAGGGAGAGAGAGAGAGAGAAAGAGAGAGAGAGAAAGAGAGAGAGAGTGGGTGAGAGTGGGGGAGAGAGGGAGAGAGGGGGAGAGGGAGGGGAAATAGTGTGTATGAGAGAGAGACACAGATAGAGAGAGAGAGGGAGAGAGAGAAGGGGAGATAGAGAAAGGGGGAGAGAGAAAGGGAGAGAGCGGGAGGAGAGAGAGAGGGGGAGAGAGGGGGAGAGAGAGGGAGAAAGAGAGGGGTAGAGGGGGGAGAGTGAGAAGAGGCTGAGAGAAAAAGGGAGAGAGAGAAAGAGAGAGAAAGAGAGAGAGGGGAGAGAGAAAGAGAGAGAGAGGGGGGGAGATCAGGAGAGAGGGGAAAGAGAGAGAGGAAGAGAGAGGGGGAGAGAGAGGGAGGGGGTGGAGAGAAAAGTTTAGTCAGAAAGATTCGTCGAGACGATTTAGTTATGTTAGAGAAAAAAGGAGATAGTGGTTCCCATAAAAGAACACCAAAATGGGATTAATTGTTTTCAAAGAAAATAAGAGTGTTTGTTTGTTTTCTTGAAAGAAATAAAATTGTTGCCTTTGGAGATGATTTTTGAAGTGGGTAATTAAAGAAAGTATATGGAAACGTGTAGGAAAGAAGAAGGGGGGGAATGGAAAGGATACGTCGACAGAATAAAAACAAAAGAACAACAAAAAAAAACAAGCAATAAAAAGAAAATATATATTTATATATAAAATAATAAAAAAAGAAACAAAACAATAAAAATGGAGAAGAAGAAAAAAAGATTATAACAAAAATAACAAAAACATAAAAACGATGTAAAAAAAAAAGAACAAAACATATAAAACTGGAAACAAAAGTAAAGAAATTTTTAAAAAACAACAACAAAAAAAAAATAAATAAATAAAAAAATAAAAATAAAAATGCGAAAAAAAAAGAGAAAAAGAAAAATATTAGAAAAAAGAAACAAAGAAGAACAAAAACAAAAATACCAACTATAACAAAGAAAAAAAAACAATGAGATCACATGACTTACCGATGAAGAAGCAGCAGAAATAGAACACACCAACAAAAATATGAAAGAGGACAAAACGAAATTACGATTTCTTACGAAATGAAATTGGGGAGAGAGTAAAATCACTGACGAAAAAGGTTAACAGACTCCATATCATCTTAATTTTTACATTCTATGATCGTATTTACAGTTAGGCAGTGCCAACTACAACTTCCAACCAATCAGAATCCTGCTTTTTATCTCCTATTTTACCAATGACTTTTCCTTCTTTTAAAAATGTTTCTTTGGAAAATATTCACTTCTAAGTGGGCCAAACAAACAAAGGATGACCTTACCAGCATTGGCCGGAAATACTGAACACGTTTTGCAGTGACATTAATTTTTGTTAAATATAATGAAGAGATGGTAAAGATAAAAGATTATATTTCGAATAATCCTATCAAGAATAGTCAATGCTCAATATACGAGATAGAGCAATTATAAAAAGAAATGAATGAAGAGAATAATAATTAGAAAACGAATAATATTTAGTAGTAAGTTTTTGAAAGGCTGTGGGCAATGCAATTCCGGGTAAGATGCAAGTTGAAAGGAAAGGAACAAAAACAATAAAAATAAATCGAGTACGATATAAGACTTACTATTTATTTTTCCTTTTTTTTCCTTTTTTTTTTTTCTTACATAACAGCAAGAGTGTTTTAGCTGTTCGTGTGATGTCCGGGTGATTAAAAATCACTATTTGATATTTCGGGAAAAGACATCCCTTTTTCAAAAATAATTAGACCAGAAGAATAATAATATTTTATTCTTCTCCGACTGTGTAGAGAATAATACAAAACAAAATGGCTGCCAGATATAGACCGCAGCAAAAAAAAAAAAAACAGTTTCACAGGGAATATAAATTAAGTTATAATATTTATATATATATATATATATATGTATATATATATATGTGTGTGTGTGTGTGTACAAATAACCGGCGGCGTAGAAATTGTCTTCACCAGATGTGCTCACCAGATGTAAACCTTTCAATATGACATATGTACAAATTAGATTCTGTAATCTATTTATACGCTTCATTGTGGCGAGAGGGCGAGAAGGCGAGGGGGGGAGGGGGGCAAGGGACTGTTAGTCAATGACGCAATTTCGCTCCTGTTATTTAGGGAAATCTTATTGATGACGCACTTCCTTATCTGATGTGCTAAATAGATCCAATACTTCGTCCAATTTTCTACGATTTGCTTTGACTATGAATGTCAGTTGCTGCCAATAGTGTTCAATCGTTTATTTGAAGCCATAGAACATTTTCTGCGTCACACTATTTTAAACAACTTCCAATATTTATGCATTTATTTGACAGGAGATTTTCTTTGTTTTTTACAATATTTTTCTTTGTTTTTCACAATATTTTTCTTTGTTTTTTTACAGTATGTTTCTTTGTTTTTATAATATTTTTCTTTGTTTTTTTACAATATTTTTCTTTTTTTTACAATATTTTTCTTTGTTTTTCACAATATTTTTCTTTGTTTTTTTACAGTATGTTTCTTTGTTTTTTTACAGTATTTTTCTTTGTTTTTTTTACAATATTTTTCTTTGTTTTTTTACTATATTTTTTTTTTTACAATATCTTTCTTTTTTTTACAATATTTTTCTTTGTGTTTTTACAATATTTTTCTTTGTTTTTTACAGTATTTTTTCTTTGTTTTTTACAATAGTTTTCTTTGTTTTTTACAATATTTTTCTTTGTTTTTTTCCAATATTTTTCTTTGTTTTTTTACAATATTTTTCTTTGTTTTTTACAATATTTTTCTTTGTTTTTTACAATATTTTCCTTTGTTTTTTTTACAATATTTTTCTTTTTTTTACAATATTTCTCTTTGTTTTTTACAATATTTTTCTTTGTTTTTTTACAATATTTTTCTTTGTTTTTTACAGTATTTTTTCTTTGTTTTTTACAATATTTTTCTTTGTTTTTTTACAATATTTTTCTTTGTTTTTTACAATATTTTTCTTTGTTTTTTACAATATGTTTCTTTGTTCTTTTACAATATTTTACTCTATTTTTTTACAATATTTTTCTTTGTTTTTACAGTATTTTTTCTTTGTTTTTTACAATATTTTTCTTTGTTTTTTACAATATGTTTGTTTGTTTTTTACAATATTTTTCTTTGTTTTTTTTACAATAGTTTTGTTTGTCTTTTACAATATGTTTCTTTGTTTTTTTAGAATATTTTTCCCTTTTTTTTACAATATTTTTCTTTGTTTTTTTACAATATTATTTATTTGTTTTTACAGTATTTTTTCTTTGTTCTTTACAATATTTTTCTTTGTTTTTTACAATATTTTTCTTTGTTTTTTTACAATATTTTTCTTTGTTATTTTACAATATTTTTCTTTGTTATTTTATAATATTTTTCTTTGTTTTTTACAATATTTTTCTTTGTTTTTTTACAATAGTTTTCTTTGTTTTTTACAATATTTTTCCCTTTTTTTTTACAATATTTTTTCTTTTTTTTTTACAATGTTTTTTCTTTGTTTTTTTACAATATTTTTCTTTGTTTTTTACAGTATTTTTTCTTTTTTTTTACAATGTTTTTTCTTTGTTTTTTTACAATATTTTTCTTTTTATTACAATATTTTTCTTTGTCTTTTACAATATGTTTCTTTGTTTTTTTACAATATTTTTCTTTGTTTTTTACAATATTTTTCTTTGTTTTTTTACAATATTTTTCTTTGTTTTTTTTCAATATTTTTCTTTGTTTTTTACAATATTTTTTCTTTGTTTTGTTACAGTATTTTTTCTTTGTTTTTTACAATATTTCAGAAGAACATAAATGCACCAACCCATAATCTATATGATTATAATCTAAGGGAATTTCGTACGTTATCCCCTCCACCCCCTTTTATAAAAAATGAGATCGTTCGATAAAAAAAAGTATATTTTTCAGTTTCTTCTAATTTTGGCTGTTGTGTCGAACGTAGAATTCGAATAAAAAAACACTTTCTTGGTGTTTGGGGCCAAAGGGTAGTATCTGTTCTGTCCGAAGATGGTGCAATAATAGCGTGGGAACTGCGTTCGGGCCGAACATCCACGCAATTAAAAATATACCACAAACTTTTTCTAAGGTTTTTGGAAACAACCCATAAGCAGATATATTCTGAAACCACATAAACTAGAGCAGTTAGATAAATACGTTCAATTTGAACAAAGCGTGAACAAATAATAGCGCGGGGTCTGCGTTCGCGCCGGGCGTCCATAGAGTGGGAATATGTCACAGACACCTTTTAAGCACGGTACGAGTATGCAACAGGTCAATGATACAACCGTGAAACTTCCACAGATAATAGATGGACGCATACACAGAGCCATTGGCCTCATGAAAAAGAACTTAAACTCTGCCTGACAAATATACCCAGTGAACC
>OY744552.1:52373683-52378683 GCA_963556195.1 Sepiola atlantica
AGATGTTTTACCTGGATTATTATTATTATTATTATTATTATTATTATTATTATTATTATTATTATTATTATTATTATTATTATTATATATGTATATATATATATATATATATATATATATATATATATATATATATATATATATATATATATATGTGTGTGTGTGTGTGTGTGTGTGTGTGTGTGTGTGTGTGTGTGTGTGTGTGTGTGTGTGTGTGTGTGTGTGTGATCATTTAGATATACTTCTATTAAAGCACTTTAACATTGGGTCGTTGTTTTACCCTAACCCTAGATTTGAAAATAACTAAGCCTAACCCTTACCCTAACCCTTACCCTAACCCTAACCCTAACCCATAAGGTTGTCTTTAATAAAAGCTGCCTATTTTTATTTTTCAAACGAAGCGTTATATAACACGACGGAAAGCGTCCGTCGCTAACCGGAAGCGGAAATTATATATTTGTAGCTATGTATTCTCATAACACTTACCCGGTTCTCACACGACCGAACGCCTTCGCCCCAATAAAGATGACGCCATGAAAACATGGAGACACAAGAGCGCATGCGCGTTGACAAGTTTAGTTGACCTTGAAATTGTGTCAAGTGAAAACAACGTCTGACCTTATCACTAATTCTGTTGTGTCTTCTTTCTTTCTTTTTATTTTTCTTTTTCTTTCTTTTTTTTCTTTTTCTTTTTCTTTTTCTTTTTTTTCTCTTTTTCTTTTGTCTATCTCCGTTCTTTTACGAGCTTGTTATGTTTACAAACGAAAATTAGAATGAAATGTGCTATTTTGATAATACGACCAACGTCTGTTTCTCGTTTGTTCAAATTGAATAGCTGTTATGTTTCTATTAAAGCCAGTATCACGAACGCTGCCGAGCATTCCAATGTTAACACGTTGGTACGTACGTTCGTCGCTTTCTCGATTTTGTGTCACGCTATCATTTGTAGGGAAGGAGACACGGTCTGAAGAAGAAGAAGAAGAAGAAGAAGAAGAAGAAGAAGAAGAAGAAGAAGAAGAAGAAGAAGAAGAAGAAGGAATGTGTAGCAGCGATACACATAGCTATCACTTGGCAGCTGCTCAGAGTAAGCGAAATCTTAATGTAAACATTGTCAATTGCCTGAGAGCTCCATTTGTTTGCAATGAATTATAAGCCGATGCCAGTTGGCAATTTCACTCACCAGAGAGCTCAACCAACAGACAAATTGTTTTGCAGTATAACAGCTCAATTTAAGAAGAGTGACATATATATATATATATATATATATATATATATATATATATATATATATATATATATATATATATATATATATATATATAGTCTCGGAAGTTTCTCAACCATTAAAACTATATATAAAAAAAGATATATATATATATATAAAAAAAAAATTTAAAAAATATAAAAAAACTTATAGTCTCAAGTCTTCCAGTGGGAAATCACTCATGTAAGTCAATTTATTTTTTACAGTAATTATATTAGTTAGTTTCTAACACTATTTTAAGGGATCATCAGTTGTTTACCATGAAAAACTATATATATATATATATATATATATATATATATATATATATATATATATATATATATATATATATATATATATAATTTATTTGAAAACTACATGTTATATCCTTCAAAATATTTACTTATGGATAGTAAACTAGGCAAAGTTATAAATAAAAATACAGTAAAGCTATCCTTTTCAACATCGATAAACTTAACATCAACTATAGTAAGTTCAAATAACACAACAATCAAAAAGAATAGTAACAGAAGGTACGCGAGAATGCAATATATATATATATATATATATATATATATATATATATATATATAGACATCAGCTTAGACCTAAACAATAGAACATATGAACCATATCATAAACCCAACCAAACTCTCTATTATGTAGATTTTAACTCTAACCACCCGGGACCCATTAAGAAAGCCATACTCCCTAGTATCTCTAAGAGAATATCAAAACTATCATCTAACGAATCACTATTCAATAAGAATAAAAAATATTATAATGAAGCATTAGCCAGATCTGGATATACTGGGAAAATAAACTACATAAAAGAATGCTCGGTGAAGCACAATGAGAATTCTAAGACAAATAGGAATGTACCTCACATAATATCATACAACATGGCTATGGGAAATTCCAGAAAAATCAATAGGAGAATAAATACTAATAATACGCGGGATACTGCACCTAATACTACACTTAACACTAGGGGATCAACAAAACCACCATCCGTAGAAAATATCACTAAGAAGAAAAACAGACGTAGAAATTCACTCTGGTTCAACTCTCCTTATGGCTTAAACATTCTCACTAACATACCTAAACAGTTTTACCAAATTATCGAGAAAATTTTTCCTAGGGATAGTAGATTAGGCAAAGTTATAAATAAAAATACAGTAAAGCTATCCTTTTAAACATCAATAAACTTAACATCAACTATAGTAAGTTCAAATAACACAAAAATCAAAAAGAATAGTAACTTAGATACTAGTACAGGCCAGAACCAGAATAACAGCTCCCAATGTAACTGTAGAAATGTCAATGAGTGCACTTTAGATGGGAGATGTTTAACTTCAGATATTGTGTATAAGTGTAACGTCATAGAAGAAAACAGAAATAGAACATACATTGGGTCGACAGGCTGTAGTTTCAAGGACAGGTTTAGAAACCATATACACTCTTTCAAAGAACCTAATACAAATTCAAATAAGGTCCCTACGACTTTAGCTAAACATGTAAGAGAACTAATACAATACAGTCTAAAATGGTCTATATTAGGTAGAGTAGGGAAATACAAACCTAACAAATCTAAGAGATGTAACCTCTGTGTTCTGGAATCCTACAATATAGTAATGTCTAAGGAAAATGTATTAAATAAAAGACAGGAAGTGGTTCAGAACTGTCTACATAGAACCGCATATGTCCTATCCCGTTACAGACCCATATAGACACCTGTGGCACTAACCCTTTCATCAACGTAAATATGAACCTATCTAAGGTATAGGAATATTAAGAGATTATGCAAACTGTAAACCTAATAGTAGATGACGGAACAGTAATACTCTAGCGTTGTGTCGTGGGCAATTCCCCGAGCGCTTTTGGTCTGTCGACCGTCTTCAAGAGGCTGTGTCTTATCGTTACTAAGAGCCGATATTTATAGTTTTTTTTATTGATTATATATCTATTAATTTCCTTATGTCTATATACATATATATATATATATATATATATATATATATATATATATATATATATATATATATATATATATATATATATATATATATATATATATGTATATGATACTTACTTATTTACCAGCAATTCTTCAAGTAAACTACTCTCTTCATTTATATATATATATATATATTATCATTTTTATTCATACAGACATTTACATAATCTGTGACACTGGCATGTCGATATTATCGATCAACAGCTTTTAGAAATAGAGATCTCATCAGGAAGAATAAAAATCTGATCCTTCCTTTAGGTCATATTTGGAAAGAACCTAAGGGAAGGGTCAGATTTTCATTCTAACTGATAATATCTCAGTTTCTAACAGCTGTTGATCGATAACATCGGCATACCAGTGTCGCAGATTATGTACATGTCTGTATAAATAAAAAGCCCGATTGGAGTTCTTTGGATGTTTATCCTGTCCATATTTACCTCACCTGGATTACTATATATATATATATATATATATATATATATATATATATATATATATATATATATATATATATATACATATATAATTATTACAATTATGACAATATATGTATTAATGACAATATATGTATTAGCATATACTATCAGTGCCTTTTAATTAGCAGTCCTTTTAAAATTCAGCTCGATGATTGTCAATCAGTAACAACAGAGCATATATAAATCAGGTTAATTTTATATTCCAATAACCATGATTTTTTTTATTCTTCTCTTTTAATTTTTCACATTTCAAAAAAACGTAACATTTATGTGAGATGTATTTTTTACGGTCCGTTTCATTTGCCGTGAGCCAAACAACATTTTTATGTCAATATCGTCTCTGCAACACTACAAAATCATCAGAAAAATTTACAAAGAATAAAAAGTTCTTGGATTGAAATATCTTGAAAAAAATTTTTGGGGCGAAAACAAATAAAAAACAAAGAAAAGAATATGCTCAGAAAATCTATTATATATATATATATATATATATATATATATATATATATATATATATATATATATATATATTCCATGAAAAATGCCAGTGTACTGAAATCATATGCCCTTAATAGGGTTAAGATAAATTCATATATCCTAAATGTACAAAAGCAAGGTAATTCCCAAATGTTTACACTTTTATTGTCATTAAATGTACGCGAGCACAACAGGGCTATGTATTTTACTGGTAGGAATTTTTCTTCAGCGCACCTCACACACTTCATCCACTCATGCATAGAGATTACTACTGTAGTGATGTGATAATGAAATGGTTTGGTTGATATGTAGTCATACCCTTAATGACAATAAAAGTGTAAAAATTTGGGAATTTCCTTGCTTTTGTACATTTAGTGTATATGAATTTTCATCTTAACCCTATTAAGGGCATATGATTTCAGTATACTGGCATTTTTCATGGAATGCCACTACTTTTGTAAAGGCTATGCCTCAATACAATGCCTTCTCATAAGGTTTTTTTGAATTTTCTGGAAAACTAAGGTATACGGTAAACTGAAATTAAAATGCCATCAACTAGACCCTAGAACCTCTATCTCTGCCAAAAATCAGCTTGATCCATCAAATAGTTGATGAAATGCAGCGTGGCACATACGTACGTACGTACGTACGAACGTACACACAGATAACATGATTTCATGATTGAAATTTCTGGATCTATGGGTTGCCTTGACTAATGATGCTGAAATTCTACACACTTATAGAACTTATCAAATAAGAATTTTGTGCAAAGTTTTAACTAATT
>OY744552.1:52383683-52393683 GCA_963556195.1 Sepiola atlantica
TATTCGTTCCTGTTTAATTTCATCTTCGTACTTTCTGAGTGCAACTTTTGAGTGCAACTTTCGAGTGCACTTTCGACTGCAATTTTCGAGTGCAACTTTCGAGTGCAACTTTCTGAGTGCAACTTTCGAGTGCAACTGTCGAGTGCAACGTTCGAGTGCAACTTTCGAGTGCAACTTTCTGAGTGCAACGTTCGAGTGCAACGTTCGAGTGCAACTTTCTGAGTGCAACTTTCGAGTGCAACTTTTGAGTGCAACTTTTGAGTGCAACGTTCGAGTTCAAATTTCGAGTGCAACTTTCGAGTGCAACTTTTGAGTGCAACGTTCGAGTGCAAATTTCGAGTGCAACTTTTGAGTGCAACGTTCGAGTTCAAATTTCGAGTGCAACTTTCGAGTGCAACTTTCGAGTGCAATTTTCGAGTGCAATTTTCATCCATTGTCTCATTTCGTCTGAATTCCTGCCGTCGCCACCGCCTTAAAACAGTTTCAGATTTAGAAACCATTTCTCAGATTCCTGCGGAATGACTGCCATTCCTTCCACCCGCTCATTTCTAGAAACATACGTTCAGTACTTTCCTATCCCTTTTGCAGCATTACTACCACAACAATGAAAACAAACAAAAACTCCTACGAAGCATTTAGAGAAAAGAAACAATTAAGCCGGGGCGGATTCGGGAGTGTGACAATGAAGAGGACAGAATGCCGCACCTCTACAAAACAAATAACAATAAGCTTAACCCAATGAGGGGGTGCCTAATGCAAGGTGTCAGTTTGTGGCCTCTACAGTTCGTCAGATTTCTTCAACCGATCCCTTAGGCGTGTCACGTTGGTTAAGTGAATAACTGGCGACCTGGATATGCGAAGTTCAAATCCAGCCGGTTCCATAGTACCACTTTCACTTAGGGATGTTGGCAACCTTCACGTGGCTCCGTCGTGCAAGAATAGCAACAATAGAATCCAGCCGGTTAACAAAGTTGTACAATGTTGATTCATACGAATTTAATTTAACTCATCCATTCTAAGGGCCCTAGGGTCGATTTTAGTCTAGTAAATCGTTTGTATGTTAACAATTCGTTGTTATTTAGCTTAGTACTGTATAAATATATTTACTACTATAGGTTACAGGGTTTGGTATGGTAGTTTTATTTTACGGCATATCAACCCCTTTTTGGGTTATTTAATGCCGAATCTGGTCATTATAGTAAAAGTTTTTATGCTTCAAGTTCTTTATATCTTCAAATGTTTAATCATCGTTTTTGGTTTGGTAGTTTTGTTTTACGGCATATCAACCCCTTTTGGGTTATTCAATGCCGAATCCGGTCATTATAGTAAAAGATTTATGCTTCAAGTTCTAAAAATAAAATAAAAAAGGGGAGGGAGAAAGGGAGAGGGGCTGTTGTTTTTGGTTTTGGTTTTGTAGAACATAATTAAGTTTTACAAAAAAAAAAAAAAAAAAAAACGTCAATGTAGGTGAATTTCGTCTCAGGGAGCCACAGGGCAGCCTGATCTGGTATCACCAGCTACTATAGGTTACAGGGTTTGTAGGGGAGTAGTCACTTTCCGAGATGGCATATTTTTGGGATCCTTGAATAGTCTCCACTTAAAATATGGTTTGTACATCGACTCGTAATCATTTAAAGATGTATGTTCACCGAGAGATTGTTGTCAAGTTAGACAGGATGTAAGGGTCGGCACGGGTCAATTATTTAACATTAGAGGGTTATTGTTCATCTGTGAGATCAATAGCTAGATTATGTGACGTTAGGCGAGATATTTTTTACATTAAAGATCACCGCTTATCAAGGCCCAAATGCCACTCGAGGATAGGGGTTAAAGAGTTTGGCTCGAGGATTAAGGGTTTAAGAGTTTGACACGAGGATTAAGGGTTTAAGAGTTTGACTCGAGGATTAAGGGTTTAAGAGTTTGACTCGAGGATTAAGGGTTTAAGAGTTTGACTTGAGGATAAGGGTTTAAGAGTTTGACTCGAGGATTAAGGGTTTAAGAGTTTGACTCGAGGATTAAGGGTTTAAGAGTTTGACTTGAGGATAAGGGTTTAAGAGTTTGACTCGAGGATTAAGGGTAAAAGAGTTTGACTCGAGGATAGGGGTTAAAGAGTTTGACTCGAGGATTAAGGGTGTAAGAGTTTGACTTGAGGATTAAGGGTTTAAGAGTTTGACTCGAGGATTAAGGGTTTAAGAGTTTGACTCGAGGATTAAGGGTTTAAGAGTTTGACTCGAGGATTAAGGGTTTAAGAGTTTGACTCGAGGATTAAGGGTTTAAGAGTTTGACTCGAGGATTAAGGGTTTTAGAGTTTGACTCGAGGATTAAGGGTTTAAGAGTTTGACTTGAGGATAAGGGTTTAAGAGTTTGACTCGAGGATTAAGGGTAAAAGAGTTTGACTCGAGGATAGGGGTTAAAGAGTTTGACTCGAGGATTAAGGGTGTAAGAGTTTGACTTGAGGATTAAGGGTTTAAGAGTTTGACTCGAGGATTAAGGGTTTAAGAGTTTGACTCGAGGATTAAGGGTTTAAGAGTTTGACTCGAGGATTAAGGGTTTAAGAGTTTGACTCGAGGATTAAGGGTTTAAGAGTTTGACTCGAGGATTAAGGGTTTAAGAGTTTGACTCGAGTATTAAGGGTTTAAGAGTTTGACTTGAGGATTAAGGGTTTAAGAGTTTGACTCGAGGATTAAGGGTTTAAGAGTTTGACTCGAGGATTAAGGGTTTAAGAGTTTGACTCGAGGATTAAGGGTTTAAGAGTTTGACTCGAGGATTAAGGGTTTAAGAGTTTAACTCGAGGATTAAGGGTTTAAGAGTTTGACTTGAGGATTAAGGGTTTAAGAGTTTAACTCGAGGATTAAGGGTTAAAGAGTTCGACTCGAGGATTAAGGGTTAAAGAGTTCGACTCGAGGATTAAGGGTGTAAGAGTTTGACTTGAGGATTAAGGGTTTAAGAGTTTGACTCGAGGATTAAGGGTTAAAGAGTTCGACTCGAGGATTAAGGGTGTAAGAGTTTGACTTGAGGATTAAGGGTTTAAGAGTTTGACTCGAGGATTAAGGGTTTAAGAGTTTAACTCGAGGATTAAGGGTTAAAGAGTTCGACTCGAGGATTAAGGGTTTAAGAGTTTGACTCGAGGATTAAGGGTTAAAGAGTTTGACTCGAGGATTAAGGGTTTAAGAGTTTAACTCGAGGATTAAGGGTTTAAGAGTTTGACTTGAGGATTAAGGGTTTAAGAGTTTGACTTGAGGATTAAGGGTTTAAGAGTTTAACTCGAGGATTAAGGGTTAAAGAGTTCGACTCGAGGATTAAGGGTTTAAGAGTTTGACTCGAGGATTAAGGGTTAAAGAGTTTAACTCGAGGATTAAGGGTTAAAGAGTTTGACTCGAGGATTAAGGGTTTAAGAGTTTGACTCGAGGATTAAGGGTTTAAGAGTTTGACTCGAGGATTAAGGGTTTAAGAGTTTGACTCGAGTATTAAGGGTTTAAGAGTTTGACTTGAGGATTAAGGGTTTAAGAGTTTGACTCGAGGATTAAGGGTTTAAGAGTTTGACTCGAGGATTAAGGGTTTAAGAGTTTGACTCGAGGATTAAGGGTTTAAGAGTTTGACTCGAGGATTAAGGGTTTAAGAGTTTAACTCGAGGATTAAGGGTTTAAGAGTTTGACTTGAGGATTAAGGGTTTAAGAGTTTGACTTGAGGATAGGGGTTAAAGAGTTCGACTCGAGGATTAAGGGTTTAAGAGTTTGACTCGAGGATTAAGGGTTTAAGAGTTTGACTCGAGGATTAAGGGTTTAAGAGTTCGACTCGAGGATTAAGGGTTAAAGAGTTCGACTCGAGGATTAAGGGTTAAAGAGTTCGACTCGAGGATTAAGGGTTAAAGAGTTCGACTCGAGGATTAAGGGTGTAAGAGTTTGACTTGAGGATTAAGGGTTTAAGAGTTTGACTCGAGGATTAAGGGTTAAAGAGTTCGACTCGAGGATTAAGGGTGTAAGAGTTTGACTTGAGGATTAAGGGTTTAAGAGTTTGACTCGAGGATTAAGGGTTTAAGAGTTTAACTCGAGGATTAAGGGTTAAAGAGTTCGACTCGAGGATTAAGGGTTTAAGAGTTTGACTTGAGGATTAAGGGTTTAAGAGTTTAACTCGAGGATTAAGGGTTAAAGAGTTCGACTCGAGGATTAAGGGTTTAAGAGTTTAACTCGAGGATTAAGGGTTAAAGAGTTTAACTCGAGGATTAAGGGTTAAAGAGTTTGACTCGAGGATTAAGGGTTTAAGAGTTTGACTGGTGGATGCTGAGACAACATCGCGTTCACCGGCACGATAGTTGAAGCAGGGCAGAAATTGATTATTTATAGGGACAGTCCAACAAGAACTTGTTTCCATTGAACTTGAAGACAACCATATTGTAGCCGGCAGGGAAGCAGTCTCGCAGCACTGTGTTCCACAGACGAGCAGTTTTGGGAAAGAAGCTCTGCCCATGGAAGTTTCGCTTCGTCTTGATCACGCAGAGGGAGAAAGGGAAATCATTGACAGTGGTAGGTGCTAGGCGGGTTCTAGTTGTGAATGTTTTACAAAGGAGTACCATAGATTTGAGCTCGGTCGAGCACCTACCATGAAAATAACGATTGAGTAGAGAAAGACTAGCAACATCTATTCTGTGAGAGAGTGACTGTAGGGAAGAGAAAAGGACATCCCCCACTAGATTTCGAAGTCGGTTTTTGGACTCTGTCAAGGCAGGAAAGGGGAGCTCTGAGCAGCACCTCCCCATATGTGGCAGCCGTACTCCATCTGAGGGCATATTTGACTCTTGTACAGGTAGAGGATGGCGTCGGGCGTTAAATACTTTCTGGAGCAGTAGAATGATCCAACCATTTTTTCCAAAGGTCTTAGCAACATATTTTATGCAAGTCTTCAATTTAAAGTCTGAAAAGAAGGTCAGCCCCAGGAGTTTATCAAAGCAATGTACTTCCTCAAGGGGAGAGCTGTTGATTTCACCTGGGACAAAATGGGGATCGGAGCGTTGGTGGTGAAATGGGGGGGGAGCTTGGTCTTTGACGCATTAAAAGAAACCATCCACCTTTTTCCCCATTGCACCACTTGCTCCAGGTCGGAAGAGAGAGAGAGGGGCAGAAGGAACCTGATCATTAATGCTCTCCGACGTGTTTCCATAGATAGGAAAGAGCGAAAGGCTGACGAGTCTGACATGGGAGCCCAACCCTATCGGACGCAACAAACGAAAAGGACTTTAGAATCAAAGGTAAACAGGAACCAAATCTACAGATCCTAATCTTTTTTGCTTCCCGCCGCTAACAAGATGAGACAATACGAAGATGTTATGTTTGCAATTACCGTGAATGTCTAAAGCCTTGATACGCCCACGTTTCGTTGTGAACCCAGGTTGGTGATAAACGCACGTGTGTTGATCCTGCCATCGCCGCCATCATCACCAGCGCCGTGAGCCAGGCCATCTCATCGTCGGTTGAGACAAACGAAACTGACACTTTCTGTTTGGTCTCTAAAGATTCATTCGAAGAACAGGAACAGAAAATAAAATGACTTCTAATGCATGATAGGAAGAGAGAGGGAGAGAGAGAGAGAGAGAGAGAGAGAGAGAGAAAGAAAGAGAGAGAAAGTGAGAGAGAGAGAGAAAGAAAGAAAGAGAGAGAGGGACAGACAGACAGATAGAGAAAGTAATATAGAAAGTAATAGAGAGAGATAGAGATAGATAGATAGATAGATAGATAGATAGATAAATAGATAGATAGATAGACAGATAGATAGAAAGATAGATAGATAGATAGATAGACAGACAGATAGATAGATAGATAGATAGATAGATAGATAAACAGATAGATAGACAGATAGATAGATAGATAGATAGACAGATAGATAGATAGATAGATAGATAGATAGATAGATAGATAGATAGATATTAACAGTCCTAGATAGATAGATAGATAGATAGATAGATAGATAGATAGATACATAGATAGATAGACAGATAGATAGATAGATAGATAGATAGATAGATAGATACATAGATACATAGATAGATAGATAGATAGATAGATAGACAGATAGATAGACAGATAGATAGATAGACAGATAGATAGATAGATAGATAGATAGACAGACAGATAGATAGATAGATAGATAGATAGATAGACAGATAGATAGATAGATACATAGATACATAGATAGATAGATAGATAGATAGATAGATAGATAGATAGATAGATAGATAGATAGATAGAAAGAGATCGCATGTCTCCTTACACTTAACTACATTGTACGCGACCGCCCCCACCCTCGCCGCTTATCTTATTAACAATTGTTTTCTGTTTCGAGTAATTACATATATACGTAAAAATTAATCGTGCAAGATTTCCAAACATTAAATTTCCAGAAATTAAATTTCCAGAAATTAAATTTCCAGAAATTTGATTTCCAGAAATTAAATTTCCAGAAATTAAATTTCCAAACATTAAATTTCCAGAAATTAAATTTCCAAACATTAAATTTCCAGAAATTATATTTCCAGAAATTAAATTTGTATACAATTGATTTACGTCAGGAAACAAAACAAAACTGACAAACAGTTGATTTCGCAGTTGATTGATTTCGCAATCCAGTGGAACACAATTTGAAGCTGAAAGAGATAGAAAAACTTAAATAAATGGAACGAAATCTACGGTAATACCAATACTTATTGGAGCACTAGGTACAGTTTCGAAACACCTGGAAAAATACTGGAATCAAATAAAGAATTGGCATCGCTTAAATGACCCCTGACGACGCGTAAGAAAATAATACCACCAGACCCTCCAACATCGCCGAAAATAATGAATGAGACCAACATAGTCACGACAGATAACCTCACACAGATTTGATAATAAGGTCACATTTTTGCTAAGAGTGGGGACATGAAGTTCTATGAAAGTCATACCTCCATAAAAAATCATAGGTGCTCCTACCCCACCTGAAACAAAAATTCATTATGGGGAGTTCCTATTACCTCCCCACGAGGGGAAAGTTAGACAATAAGTTGCTTTGTAATGTGGGGAAAATACAGTTTTTCTACGGGTAAAAATAAGGTTAAATTATTATTTACTCAGATTAAAATGTAAGAACTGCCCTCTAACCCTAACCCTAACCTAATAAACACTATAACCTAACCCTTATCCTAACCATAACCATAACCTAATAAACACTATAACCTAACCCTAACCCTAACCCTATAACCCTAACCTAATAAACACTATAACCTAACCCTAACCCTAACCCTATAACCCTAACCTAATAAACACTATAACCTAACCCTAACCCTAACCCTATAACCCTAACCTAATAAACACTATAACCTAACCCTAACCCTAACCCTATAACCCTAACCTAATAAACACTATAACCTAACCCTAATCCTAACCATAACCCTAACCTAATAAACACTATAACCTAACCCTAACCCTAACCCTATAACCCTAACCTAATAAACACTATAACCTAACCCTAACCCTAACCCTATAACCATAACCTAATAAACACTATAATCTAACCCTAACCCTAACCCTATAAACCTAACCTAATAAACACTATAACCTAACCCTAACCCTAACCCTATAACCATAACCTAATAAACACTATAACCTAACCCTAACCCTAACCCTATAACCATAACCTAATAAACACTATAATCTAACCCTAACCCTAACCCTATAACACTAACCTAATAAACACTATAACCTAACCCTAACCCTAACCCTATAACCATAACCTAATAAACACTATAACCTAACCCTAACCCTAACCCTATAACCATAACCTAATAAACACTATAACCTAACCCTAACCCTAACCCTATAACCCTAACCTAATAAACACTATAACCTAACCCTAACCCTAACCCTATAACCCTAACCTAATAAACACTATAACTTAACCCTAATCCTAACCATAACCCTAACCTAATAAACACTATAACCTAACCCTAACCCTAACCCTATAACCCTAACCTAATAAACACTATAACCTAACCCTAACCCTAACCCTATAACCAAAACCTAATAAACACTATAATCTAACCCTAACCCTAACCCTATAACCCTAACCTAATAAACACTATAACCTAACCCTAACCCTAACCCTATAACCATAACCTAATAAACACTATAACCTAACCCTAACCCTAACCCTATAACCATAACCTAATAAACACTATAACCTAACCCTAACCCTAACCCTATAACCCTAACCTAATAAACACTATAACCTAACCCTAACCCTAACCCTATAACCCTAACCTAATAAACACTATAACCTAACCCTAATCCTAACCATAACCCTAACCTAATAAACACTATAACCTAACCCTAACCCTAACCCTATAACCCTAACCTAATAAACACTATAACCTAACCCTAACCCTAACCCTATAACCATAACCTAATAAACACTATAATCTAACCCTAACCCTAACCCTATAACCCTAACCTAATAAACACTATAACCTAACCCTAACCCTAACCCTATAACCATAACCTAATAAACACTATAACCTAACCCTAACCCTAACCCTATAACCCTAACCTAATAAACACTATAACCTAACCCTAACCCTAACCCTATAACCATAACCTAATAAACACTATAATCTAACCCTAACCCTAACCCTATAACCCTAACCTAATAAACACTATAACCTAACCCTAACCCTAACCCTATAACCATAACCTAATAAACACTATAACCTAACCCTAACCCTAACCCTATAACCATAACCTAATAAACACTATAACCTAACCCTAACCCTAACCCTATAACCCTAACCTAATAAACACTATAACCTAACCCTAACCCTAACCCTATAACCCTAACCTAATAAACACTATAACCTAACCCTAATCCTAACCATAACCCTAACCTAATAAACACTATAACCTAACCCTAACCCTAACCCTATAACCCTAACCTAATAAACACTATAACCTAACCCTAACCCTATAACCATAACCTAATAAACACTATAATCTAACCCTAACCCTAACCCTATAACCCTAACCTAATAAACACTATAACCTAACCCTAACCCTAACCCTATAACCATAACCTAATAAACACTATAACCTAACCCTAACCCTAACCCTATAACCATAACCTAATAAACACTATAACCTAACCCTAACCCTAACCCTATAACCCTAACCTAATAAACACTATAACCTAACCCTAACCCTAACCCTATAACCCTAACCTAATAAACACTATAACCTAACCCTAATCCTAACCATAACCCTAACCTAATAAACACTATAACCTAACCCTAACCCTAACCCTATAACCCTAACCTAATAAACACTATAACCTAACCCTAACCCTAACCCTATAACCATAACCTAATAAACACTATAATCTAACCCTAACCCTAACCCTATAACCCTAACCTAATAAACACTATAACCTAACCCTAACCCTAACCCTATAACCATAACCTAATAAACACTATAACCTAACCCTAACCCTAACCCTATAACCATAACCTAATAAACACTATAACCTAACCCTAACCCTAACCCTATAACCCTAACCTAATAAACACTATAACCTAACCCTAACCCTAACCCTATAACCCTAACCTAATAAACACTATAACCTAACCCTAACCCTAACCCTATAACCCTAACCTAATAAACACTATAACCTAACCCTAACCCTAACCCTATAACCATAACCTAATAAACACTATAATCTAACCCTAACCCTAACCCTATAACCCTAACCTAATAAACACTATAACCTAACCCTAACCCTAACCCTATAACCCTAACCTAACCTAATAAACACCATGTGAAAAAAAGCTTCATTTTTCACATATGATTTGAAGGAAAGGATCAGATTTTATTTCCTCCTGATGAGATCTCAGTTTCTAATAGCTGTTGATCGATAACATTGACATGCCAGTGTCTCGGCTTATGTACATGTCTGTATAAATAATAAACATGATTATATATATATA
>OY744552.1:52398683-52408683 GCA_963556195.1 Sepiola atlantica
CGAAATGCATTCTGGTGGATATAAGGAGAGTAGAAGTGGACCTCGGAACCGAAATGCATTCAGGTGGGTAGAAGGAGAGTAGAAAGTAGACCTCGAAACCGAAATGCATTCAGGTAGATATAAGGAGAGTAGAAAGTAGACCTTCGAACCGAAATGCATTCTGGTGGATATAAGAAAAGTAGAAAGTGAACCTTGAAACCGAAATGCATTCTGGTGGATATAAGGAGAGTAGAAGTGGACCTCGGAACCGAAATGCATTCAGGTGGGTATAAGGAGAGTAGAAGTGGACCTCGGAACCGAAATGCATTCTGGTGGATATAAGTGGAGTAGAAAGTTAACCTTGGGTTTACTTTAGGCAGTCTCGTAACTCTCGCTTCCCTTATGTTGTCCTTTAGACGTCACATTCCACAAGCGGTGTTTGTGACAAAGGGGAAAAATTGCTGTTTTCTGGGTCTGAATCTATACATCTAACATTATCGTTGGTTAATTTTTGACCTTGAAGTAGTATGTTGTGGCTCCTTACATAAAGTGGCTTCATGCTTTGTCTGGGGCGATTTACATTAAAAAAAAAAAACAAAGCTTCTTTCTATTAAAAATTATAAGAAACCTCCGATTGCCAATGGAAACTAGCATCCTACCCGAGTGTCAACCATTCCAACCACTCGAGCAAACATTCACAGGTAACATGAATTGGAACAAATATATAGAAGACATTGCCACGGCTGCTGCCAAGAAGGTAGGCTCCCTTTACCGTGCTAAAAAAATTCTCAGTCCTGTCAGAATCTTATATCTCTGCAAAGCCACCATTCATCCATGTATAGAGTATTGTTGTCACATCTGGGCTGGTGCACCAACCACTAATTTCCCCCTCTTAGACAGGGTCCAAAAAAGAGCACCTAATCTAATAGACTCCTCATTATCTACCAAGCTCCAGCCCATGTCCCATCGCCGCCATGTTGCATCCCTGTGCTTGTTTTACAAGTACTTCAATGGAATGTGCTCCGACGAACTTGCTGCTCTGGTGCCCCCTCGACATAAATACCCTCGACCGACCCGAACATCAGCAAAACTCCACCCCTTCACTGTAGAGGTCCCCAGATGCTTGAAGGCTTTCTACTCTAATAGCTTCTTTCCTCGAACTGCTAGTTTTTGGAATTCCCTCCCTGCCCCCTCTTTCCCTGACTGTACCAACGTGCAGAAATTTAAATGTATGTGAACAAACATCTCGCTGCTGAACTCTCAACTCGGATACCTCTGGAGGTATGAACCCCAAATTCACAGCATCCCCTTACGTCTCAGTGGCAAAGTGACTTGTTTAGGTTGGACTAAAGTATGGAAAAGAGCAATGAACGGTCTTTTGGCTAAGATCAGAGTGTAGTATCTGTTCCGATGGATGCTCACTCTGTAGACCGGTATTGTCTTGGCCTTCGGGTCTTGATCCCACTGGTCTGAGGTACTGTCCTGTGCAGTTCTAGGAGGTCCACCCTCCCAGGCTTTGCCTTCCCTCTTTGGGAAGGAGTAAGTTTATTGCTTACTGCCTGAGGCGCCCCTACCGGGGAATGCCGACGGGGCTGCCCAGGCAATTTTTAATAGCCAGAGTGCTCACCTTCTCGGGCGCTGGCTTTTCAAGTCCCACTTTCTCGACCCGAGCTTGGGTCGCATCTTACCTTGTGGGAGTAAGATAAACCTGGCCTTGTGCCTAACCTCCTGGGGAGGTAAATAAAAAGCAATGAACGGTCTTTTGGCTAAAATCAGAGTGTAGTATCTGTTCCGATAGATACCGGTATCGTCTTGGCCTTCGGATCTTGATTCCGCCGGGTTGAGGTACTGTCCACCCTCTCAGGCGTTACCTTCTCACCCCTTAAGAAGGGGGTTAGTTTGTTGATGAGCATCTACTAGAGAATGCCGACCGGGCGGCCAGAGTGTTCATCATTTAGGATGCTGGCTTTTCGAATCCCACTTTCCCGACCTTGTGTCACATCTTACCGCTGTGGGAGGGAGATAAAAATAAAAGTAATTTAAAAAAAAAAAAAACGCCACGAAGGACGTAGAATTGTATTTGAATCATGGCCATCCCTACTACAGGCCAGGCAATCGTGCAACTGGGGTCTTTTACTGGGGGCCATGTGAATTTTCTTATATCATCAACTGGTGCGGATTCGTTTTTTCTTTTTAACCACAATATACAAGTAATGATCTTTTGACATAAGTACAAATTCTCTAAAAAAAAATCCAACATTAAAACAAAAATTCTTCATTGAAATATGCATTTGCCTTTGTTTATTCAAAATTACCTGTTTCTTCATTTATAGGAATTTGTCAATAATTGTCAAATTTATCAATTAGCTCATTGTGGTTCTTATTATTTGGTATGTAAAACACATAAAAACATCAAACTAATCTCACAGAGGAATTTTACCTTTGTTTGCAACTTCTATATCGAATATTTAAGAAAATTCACATGGCCCCCAGTAAAAAAAAAACAGTTGCACAATTGCCTGGCCTGTAGTAGGGATGGCCATGATTTGAATCCAATCTTTGAATGGGCTGACTCGGAATTTATTGACGTCAGGCGTCAATAAAAATGACAGGAAAGAGACAGCAATCGGGGTCAGTTGGGTGTGATCGCCTACTAATTAGTTCAAACAGCACCCGCAATCGGAACAGATTGCCACCCCCCACCCCACCCCGGGGGAGGGAGGGGGGGGGTACGGCAATAAAGAAAGACCGCTTCTTGCTCCCGTAAAGACATATTGTAAAGAAAGTCGTGGTCCGCCAGAATGTAAAAATAAAAACGCGTCACTTAATTTCCGTTGCTCTTCGTAGGAACCAACGGAGGGAGCCTGCACATTTCCGGTGCATACAAAGCCACCCCACTCCCACCCGGCCTCTTTTCATTGACGACGTTGAAGAATTCGTGGAAACTGAGCCTCTTTTCACACGTGAGTCTTTCTTCTACACAACATCAACATATGGGCGAACAAAATATAGTCGCCATCTTTAAAAAAAAAAAAAAGAAAAAAAGAGAAATATGCTAGCTAATGTTTATAAACTTGAGTTATCGTTCTTTAGGGACCTCCAAAGCTAACCATAGAATGTACCCCTTTCCCATATGTAACACGATTTAAATCTAATATATGTTTATATTATCGTCATAACTTTTTTACCATTCAAAAGAAGAAACATAAAATAATGAAAATGAGAAACTAAAAACGTGTGTACTTTATTCACGCCTTAAAACAACGTTCCTTTGTAGTGACCAATTTTTATGCGCTAACACCCGTGTGTTTGATAAATCTAGCAAAAATCAAGTAATGGTCAGATTTTCACGAAATTTGCGATACTTATGCACCATTGGACTAATTTTTCTATAAAATTCTTTTTTCGTAAAATATGTTAGCGAAAATATTTTTGTACGTGATTTCCTCCTCCCCCCCCCTTATTTCATTTTATGAAATCAGAACAAAATATATTCTGATCGATCAAAATTTTAATGTTATATAAAGCGAAAGAGTCTTTAAAAAACACATCAGATTTACCTTTTCTGTTTATTGATTCCCACTTTTGGGTAAAGTATCCGTGAATTCATAAATAAAAAGTGTAAACAATAGAAAAAAATCGAATTTCGTATTAAAATCTCAAGATAAAGAATGGGTTTTCTTTCCCAGTTCGATAATTTAATTTATTAAAACAACTTCCTATATATATATAACTTTATTTTGGGGAGATTTAAAACTAAGAACTAAAAACACGTTTTAAGCATCTTATGTAAAGTACGCAAATAATGATGACGTCATCGATTTTGTGGTACGCTTTGGAGGTCCCTATTGTGCCACATTCGGCTTTATTCCTATTTTTCGACCGTTTACGTCCTAAATGGAGAAATCAGATTCGACAAAAAAGTTTGAATTATCTCCCCCTCTCATGTCACTCTTTTAAATTAAAGACTGAAATATTTCATATGTACACAATACTACAGTTTTAAATACTTATTCATTATTCGACCTATTTCAAAAACACATTTTAAGCATCTTATGTAAAGTACGCAAATAATGATGACGTCATCGATTTTGTGGTACGCTGTGGAGGTGCTTAAGGTTATTCGAGGCGGTCTTTCTATGTAATATCCAAGACTTCCTGCCCTTTCCATAAAAAAAAGTAGGGATGGAGCTAACCCTAACCCTTCCATGAAATAAATAGGAATGGAGTTAAGGAGACGAAAACCATCTATTCCCTAACTACATCCCTATATTTTTGCTCCCACGTAAGTCCCACTACTACTTAGAGATTGACCTTCTTCTTATCGGTTCTAAGCAAACCGGAAACAAAGGATTGGAAGAGTATTACTAACCTGCCCCCGATTTTCTGTGCGTGTGTGTGTGTGTGTGTGTGTGTGTGTGGGTGTGTGTGTGTGTGTACTTTGTTATCCCACTCGCCATCATATTTCATGAAAATTATTGTTTACATCATTTGGGATATTTTAATTAGGGTAGTCCATAGAGTACCTGTTTACTTGTCCCCCCCCCCCCGGCCACAACGACAAAGTTAGACACAAGGTTGTTTTTTTCTAGGGTGTGGGGTTATATCCAGCTCCCCACAAAAAGGATGTCCCCCCCTCTTCTGACTGAGGACAAAACAGATACTACACTTTGAATTATTTGTTAAAAAAATGTGAAATACAATTAAACAAATTAGGTCTAATGTCATCAAAAGTGTAGGGGGTATGAGGGGAAGAGACGGGGGTAATCCTCTATGTATCCTACTATTAACTAGTAACAGTCGCCACAATACCACATTTACTGCAGGAGGTTTATCCTCTTGTGACTGAGGATAGAACAGTTACTGACGGCAAAGAAAATTCAGTTTTAAATAAAAAATGTCGTCTGTCCGTCACACTTAAGTTTAAAATAGCATTTTATTAGCAGTCACCATAATACCACATTTACTCGGAGATTTCTCCTCTTCTGACTGGTGATAGAACAGTTTGAAATATTTATTTGCACAAAATATAAAAGTTTATATTTTGAACAAATTAGGCACAAGGCCATCAAAAGTGTGTGGTAGTTTGTCATCTTTGGTCAAAATTGATTTTTTTTTAAAAAAAGCGTATCCTCTGAAGACCAAGAGAGTTTCAAATAGCATTTATTTATTTTATATTGTTGATCGCGTTGATCGCGCTGATCGAATGGACGCATCGCAAGAATCTTCGCTCCGGTGGTAAGTTCCTGTTTTCCTCCGAGCAGGACACGGAGACACTGGATCCGAAACACACAGACGGTGGATATTAAACCAGAGAATTTGAACGACAGAAACGGAATACTTTTTCAGGCGTCTTCTGTCACCATTTTGAAACACTCGGATGACGGGGAATGTTAAGTGCTGACAGATGGGCCACCTTTGCCTCTGCTGACGTTGGCTGGACCCATATGGGGGGGGGGGGGGGGCTTGCGGGCGCATTAGATGGAGGGAGGGGAATGGCGGCGATGACACGTATGCACAGAGTGGGAAAGAAACAGCTGCTTCCTTTTTAGTTCAAGAATTCAAAGAGATATTGGTTTCCGGGAATAGAAGTTAAGTTTACAAAGATCTCTGGAAGGAAACCATTTTTTGGAAGCGTTCGGATTTGTTTTTTAAAATCTTGGCTAGTTTTTGACCTTGAAGTAGTATTTCTTTTAGCCTCTTACACCAAGTGGCTTCATGCCTTGTCTGGGGCGATTTTCATTTAAAAACAACTCTACGGTCGAGATCAAAGTGTAGTATCTGTTCCGATGGATACTGCACCCCATAGACTGGTATTGTCTTGGCCTTCGGGGCTTGATTTACGCCGGTCTATGGGATTGTCCTGTGCAGTTCTAGGAGGTCCACCCTCCCAGGCTTTGCCTCCCCTCTTTGGGGAGGAGTAAGTTAATTGCTTACTGCTTGAGGCGCCCCTACCGGGGAATGCCGACGGGGCTGCCCGGGCATTTTTTGATGGTCAGAGTGCTCACCTCTCGGGCGCTGGCTTTTCAACCCCCACTTTCCGACCCGAGCTTGGGTCACATCTTACTTGTGGGAGTAGGATAAAAACTGGCCTTGTGCCTAACTCCTGGAAAGGAGTAAATCAATACTCACTGTGTCACACATGATAAAATATACTTTCGCTTGGCCTTTTGGCTAAGATCAAAGTGTAGTATCTGTTCCGATGGATACTGCACCCCATAGACTGGTATTGTCTTGATTTACGCCGGTCTATGGGTCTGTCCTGTGCAGTTCTAAGAAGTCCACCCTCCCAGGCTTCGCCTCCCCTCTTTGGGGAGGAGTAAGTTCATTGCTTACTGCCTGAGGCGCCCCTACCGGGGAATGCCGACGGGGCTGCCCAGGCAATTTTTAAATCCCACTTTCCCGACCCGACCTTGGGTCACATCTTACTTGTGGGAGTAGGATAAAAACTGGCCTTGTGCCTAACTCTTGGAGAGTAGTAAATTACTCTTTAAAAAGTTGGGCTTTTCATGCTTTGATTTTAGGGTTTGGTGTCTTCTCGAAGATTCTTTGGGTTTCTTTTCTTTCTCAAGTGCTACTGAACTGCTCTTTGGTAGGCAATCACCTGGAGACGGCGTCTCAAAAAAGCACTGGTCCCCATCACCACACTGAGTTGGGGGCAGGAAGGGCATCCAGCCTTTAAAAATCTTGCCTCGACTAAGGAAATGACTCCCAATCTGTTGCATTTCAGGTTATGTAGTTGAAATAATGACCTGGTCAGAGATAGGTTAATTTCTTAAAGTCGTCCAACACATACCGGCATGTAAAACGGACGTTAAACCGAATATGGTGATGGACAAATCGATGAGTGTTCTTTGGTTAGTAGATGTAAAACAGTTGAGGTAGAATGGTCAGATGGAAGGGGAAGGCCAAGGAAAACATGGGAGGAAGTGATAAGGATGGATTTGAGAGAAAGGGGGATAAACACACACTTGGGCAGAGATAGTCTAGTTAGAAGTCAATTTCTAAAAGCCGTCCAACACATGCCAGCATGGTCAATGGAGGTTAAACCGTCGTCATCGTCGTCGTCGTCCAGCATATTTAGAAATGCTATTAATTATGTTTTGAGGCATTTCCGTCCGTCCGTCCGGATTTTACTCCGCAACCATCGATTGAATTTCTCTGAAATTTTGCATGAAGTTGTAACTTTGGTCAGGTTAGAAAGGGACATTCTCCGATTTCTGAAAAACAATCTGGTTAGCCCCCCAGGGGTTCAAAAGGCCCTGAAATGGCAAAAAATGACATTTTTTGACCCATAACTTTTCATCCATCCATTCAATTTCTCTGAACCTTGGCCAAAATGTTGAGGCAATTGTTCCTAATAGAAAATAAGTATCGCTGACCTTGGAAAAAATCTGGTTCGCGCCCCCAGGGGGTCAAAAGCCCCCAATATGGCAAAAAATGACCCTTTTCTCCCATAACGTTTGATCCATCCATTCAATTTTTCTGAAACTTGGCCAAAATGTAGAGGCAATTGTTCTGGATATAAAATGAGCATCGTTGACCTCACAAAAATTCTGGTTCGCGCCCCCAAGGGGTCAAAGGGGAGGGGGTCAAAAATGCCCCAAATTGCCCAAATTCATTGCATTTTACACTCGCCACATGGAGTCACATACAGAGGGGGACCACGCATGCGCGGCTTGTTTTAATAGTTTTTTGTTGTTTGTTAAATCACATCCGATTCGTTTTTCTCTTTTTAAAAAAGTATTCATTGAATTTTTTTTTTTTCAAAACGAAAACCTCATACGAATGTTTTAAGTGTAAATTGATACGTTTTTCGTGTGTGGTGGGGTGTACATGTGATATGCATCTACCGTAGATGGTCTGAGTGTTGATGAATGAGCGAGCCGAAGGAATGTTTTTTTTAAATTACATCCACAGTGAGCCAAAAAGTGGACCAGCAAAATATAGGCCAGCCACAAGTGTAGAGTTTTTTGTTACGATACAAACAGGTGGTATTACATAAACATAGACGCATGTTTGAAAGTGCTCAACATCTAAAAAGAGATTTAATACACATTTATATATTTATGGGTGGCACTTTTACCCCCCGGGACACCCAGACACACCCCCTTATCCCCGCGATCCCCGGCGCCAGCATTTTGGTTCACGTGACTCAATCGTAGTCACTTATAAACAGAATAGTCTTCCGTATTAACAATTAGCATATATCCCACCCCCATGCATTTTTTGTTTTTTGTTTATTGTTTTGTTACCTTACGAAATAGAATGAAGGTTGATGGATTTTTACCCCCCCCCCCCGGCACACCCCGGCGATCCCCGGCGATCCCCGGCGCCAGCATTTGTGCTCACGTGACTCAATCGTAATCACTTATAGACAGAATAGTCTTCCGTATTAACAATTAGCATATATCCCCCCCATGCATTTTTTGTTTATTGTTTTGTTATCTTACGAAATAGAATGAAGGTTGATGGATTTTTACTCCCCCCCCGGCACACCCTGGCACCCCCCCCCCCCCCCCGGCGCCAGCCTTTGTGCTCACGTGACTCAATCGTAGTCACTTATAAACATAATAGTTTTCCGTATTAACAATTAGCATATATCCTCCCCATGCATTTTTTTGTTATGAACACTTAGCATTTATCCCCCCCCAATTCATACATAGACTATTCTGTTTATAAATGACAGCGATTGTGTCACGTGAGCCAAAATGCTGGCGGCAGCGAGAGTGCGGGGGTTTGGCGACGGTTTGCGGAAAATCCATCAACCTTCATTCTATTTCGTAAGGTAACAAAACAATAAACAATAAAAAAAACTACTTGTTCCTACAACAGCTGTGAAACGGCAAACTGCTTTAACGAATCGAATCCGGTTATTTGAAATCTTAAAAATGCCAATAAAAAATAGTTAAATGTTTAAATCTTTTTCTTAAAGCCATTTTTCACTGAAATATTCTTTGTTTAATTTGATTTTTGTTTTATGAAACGAAGTAAATCTGTGGAACAAACCAAAAAAGAATCTCGTCTTTTTTTCATTCTAATATATTTAAGTTATTTTATGGACCTAACCGATAGTTGTCCCTAGTGACTGTAGTGTCTTACATTTGGAAACAACAACGTGTATCATAGTTACCTCGCTTGCATTGTGTAATTATCTCCCTTTGTATATTTCTCTTGCATATATAAACGAATGCTAACGAAGATCGCTCTCTTTAGAAGAAGGTCTCGGAAGCGTAAACATCAAACCATGTCTCTCTTTCTTATTCATTCTACGTTCTCGCTTCGCATTGTATGTATAAGTGTCTATTATGTCGCCAGCCGAATATTAATAGATTCACATAACAATTGACAAGCGAGAACATTATAAATGGCGACGAGGATGAGAACATTATAGTGACCCCAGATGGAATCGAAGGAAAATGTTACTGGTGTCTTTAGATTCTGTGAAAAATTTAACCCTCACTGAAACTTATTTGAATTTGAGCCCAACATACTGTGATTTCTTGAAACATTTCCCAAAGTGCTCAACTTCTAACGAGGGATTTAATACACATTTTAAAATGCAAGATATATATATTTTTTTATGGAAATCGCTCCAGACAAGGCATGAAGCCACTTGATGTAAGGAGCTAATAAGAACAAATATGATTATCGCAAATATAGGAGATTCCTATTGGCCTTAGTCTTGAAAAGACCAAGGCTATAGGTAGGAGGAAAACAGTCAGCAGGAAGAGAGTTTCACAAGCCTGCAATTCTTGGAAAGAATCTACTGGAATAGGAAGCTGTATTACAATGAGGTATCAAAACAGCAAATTGATGGAGACCACTAGACCAACGAGTCAAACGAGCTGGAACAAAAGAAGCAAGAAATAGATCAGTCAATTCTAAAGAACACATGCCATACTAGTATTTAGAGAAAAGACTGAGACTAGCAACATCACGTCTGTGAGAGAGGGTGTAGAGAAGAAGAAAAGGGGGAGGCCAATCAAATTACAGATACGTTTCTGCACCTTATCAAGAA
>OY744552.1:52411183-52433683 GCA_963556195.1 Sepiola atlantica
ATAGTAAACGGGTCGAAAATACTTTCATCAGCCGAACTTTATTACTTATTATTATACTTCGTTCACTGTGATATTGTTTTAATTTTCGACAACCTACACCAAACGGTGTAGGTCACGTAAATAAATATCGTGTTTGTGCATAAAAGATCTTCGTTTTTCTTTTATTTGACGACAGTTTTGTTACAAACTATTATCGGGGATTGTCTTACAGTCCATGCGAGATAGTCCCTTATGAAGATATATTGCAGGTCAGGATCAATTTAAATATAGTCATGTTTACAATTTTTGCATTGAAATAAAACTTTAAAAATAACATTTGTAATATGAGTCTAAGTAATTAAAATACTGTTAGTGCTCTGGTGGTTTCTCAACAAAATGATGCCTGTAAAACGGCAAATAGGTTTAACGAATCGAAACGAATTTACTGATTTCACATCTTTAAAATGCAAATAAAAATAATTATTTAAATTTTAAACCCTTTTTTAAATACATTCGTCAATGGGAAATTCTTTGTTTAATTTTGTGTTTGTTTTATAAAACGAAAAAATCTTCTTTTTTTTAAATAAATCTTGTTCATTTACGTTTGTTGAAACAAATGTTATGAGGTGATACCAGTCGGGCGGGTGCAAAAAGATATACTCTCTTAGCGGCCCACCCCAACAGGGTCTGGAAATAATAAGTGCAGAGAACGGAGTTCTCTGATGGAGCAAAAATCCAAGGTCTAACCCTTACCCTAACTCTAACCCTAACCCCAACCCTTACTTTAACTGTAACCTTAACCCTAACCCTAACCCTTACCTAAACCCTTACCCTAACCCTAACCTTAACTCTAACTGTAACCCTAACCCTAACCCTAACTGTAACCCTTACCTAAACACTTACCCTAACCCTAACCCTAACCTTAACTCTAACTGTAACCCTAACCCCAACCCTTACTTTAACTGTAACCTTAACCCTAACCCTAACCCTTACCCTTACCCTAACCCTAACTGTAACCCTAACCCTAACTGTAACCCTTACCTTAACCCTTACCCTAACCCTAACCTTAACTCTAACCCTAACCCTAACCCTAACCCTAACTGTAACCCTAACCCTAACCCTAGCCCTTACCCTAACCCTAACCCTAACCCTAACTCTAACCCTAACTCTAACCCTAACCCTAACCCTAACTCTAACCCTAACCCTAACCCTTACCCTTACCCTAACTCTAACCCTAACCCTAGCCATAACCATAACCCTAACTCTAACCCTAACCCTAACTCTAACCCTAACCCTAACCCTAACCCTAACCCTAACCCTAACTCTAACCCTAACCCTAACCCTTACCCTTACCCTAACTCTAACCCTAACCCTAGCCATAACCATAACCCTAACTCTAACCCTAACCCTAACTCTAACCCTAACCATAACCCTAACTCTAACCCTAACCCTAACCCTAACCCTAACCCTAACCCTAGCCATTACCCTAACCCTAACCCTAACCCTTACTTTAACTGTAACCTTAACCCTAACCCTTACCCTAACCCTAACCCTAACCCTAGCCATTACCCTAACCCTAACCCTTACCCTAACCCTAAACCTAGCCATAATCATAACCCTAACTCTAACCCTAACCCTTAGCCTAACTCTAACCCTAACCCTAACCCTAACCCTAACCTTAACCCTAACATTAACTCTAACCCTTACCCCAAAGAACACCGTAGGAGGATGGTAGAACCTGAATATAAAGGTTTTGTAACTACCTCCCACCCCCATTCCTGAACATAACACCATCCGGCTATCTTCGCTCTTGTAGGTCATATTTTTCCCCGTAGGCTGAACCCACAATCAG
The DNA here is from genome assembly GCA_963556195.1 of Sepiola atlantica. Lineage (NCBI taxonomy): Eukaryota > Metazoa > Mollusca > Cephalopoda > Sepiida > Sepiolidae > Sepiola > Sepiola atlantica. The sequence goes on from OY744552.1 coordinate 52,413,015, forward strand.
CAAGTACCTCTCTTTCCCATTTTGTTCACACGTTCTAATATATTTCAGTGATTTTATGGACCTAACCGATAATTGCCCTAGTGACCCTGAATGAAAAATGTGAACCGTGTCTTTGGATATCTTTAATAGAAACTTATTTAACTGTTCTGTTAACATATCGATTGCAATAACAAAGGCACAAACAAACAGTAACGTATTCTCAAAAGTCAAAGTGCATGTCTTAAGCTGGCCACTTTGTTGCGCAACTGGCTCTGAGAATAACCAGAGCATCTGAAGCTTAGGGCCTAAATAACAATTTTGGTCCGAGTGGACAAAAATCACATGGAGTCTTCATACATTCCCACCATTTTCCAAGATGGCTGCCATTAGCAAATTTTAATTTTTATTTCCAGTTCTTGCAACAGTTAAGTTTAATGGTTTTATCTTAACCCTAACCCTAACCCTAACCCTAACCCTAACCCTAACCTTAACCCTAACCCTAAATTCATGTTTCTAGGTTGAATAGTTTCCGTGATATTACCATTATTAGATTTTTATGGTGATCATCTATATCTATATACACAAAAATGACGACACTTGCAATTAAGGGCGAATTAAAAATACGATCTTCTGCATATTCTTAAAATAAACAAACCGCTCAGGGTAGCGACAAATAATGAAAAAACAAACGCACGGTTAAACACCGGTCGACTATCGCCAGAAAAAAAACAATAACAAAAAATCAGCGTATATTCATATATATATATATATATATATATATATATATATATATATATATATATAAAAACCCGGTTTCAACTTCCTTCGGATTCATACCCCCTGGATATTTGTAACAAGTTAATTATATATATATATATATATAAAATTAGAGAACTAAAAGCGAACTTTTAGGAAAGGTAAAACCTATTGTAAAAAGTATATATATATATATATATATATATATATATATATATATATATATATAACATGTAGTAACACGAAATTACATAATCATCGATGCAATAATTTATTTCAACCTTGTGGTTTTTTCAAGCATCCGATTTAGACGATTACATTCAAAAATGTAATCGTCTAAATCGGATGCTTGAAAATACCACACGGTTGAAATAAATTATTGCATCGATGATTATGTAATTTCGTGTTACTATATTTTATTTTATTCTTGCTCTGTTTATTACATTGAGCTCTCATACCCGGATTTCCTCCTGGAATTGTTTCATTATTACACAAATATATATATATATATATATATATATATATATATATATATATATATATATATATATATATATATATTATAATATAAAATACTTTTTGTATTATTTTGATTGATTTATTTATCATTAACATTGAATATGGACACATTTCGCGACTGGATAACTTTGCCGGCCCCTTCAATTTCACGTATTTGGACTGCTGTTTGTATCTTGGAGTAATGTCCTTCCTGATTATGCTTCTCAACTTGTATGACCTGGATGGACTGTATGGATTCAACAAAAGTATGTTTTTGGATTGATATGTTTGATGTTATGTATTTTTATATATTTGTGTATATAATTTTATATATTTTCAAAGCGTAATTTTATTGCCTGTAGTAGTATAACTGCGGTAATGGTCCTCTGAAGAGAAGAATTATCTTTGAAAACTCATGAGCTAAGGACTTAAGGATGCTTTGCATGAACTTTGAATTCTAATAAAATTTGATTGACACCTTATTTTATTACTTCATTTTATATTATAATATTAATGCTCTATCCAGTATATTGAGCTTCAGTTTTTTATCCGGATGTTTCACTAATTATTAGTTGACGCTTATATCTTTTGTTGGATTGCTTCATATATATATATATATATATATATATATATATATATATATATATATATATATATATATATATATATATATTACTAAATGGGAGTTAATCAACGCTTGTTTCCATGGGGCTTTCTCTTAACCCTAACCCTAACACTTATCATTAACCATTATCAATCAACTGATAATCGATCCATCTAATCGATCCTTATTATCGAGTTGCTTTTAGCCTTGACTAGTGGTGACACGTTTAAAAAAAAGTAATTTTAAACATCAGAAGTCCCTATTAACTTGCCTCCCCACTAGGGCAGAGTGAGACACAAGGTGGGGAAAATCCAGCTCCCCCAAAACGGGACACTCTGGAGTGGAACAAAAATTCAAATTGGCTCAGTCTAAAAGGATTTCTCCTCCACCAACCGAGGACAGAAAAGATTAAGCGTAGTATCAGAACAGATACTACACTTCGCTCCAATCTAAAAGCCCGAGTGCAACGGCAGATTAGATGACTTTTACATGCCAGTTTTCAAGGAGTATTTTTGCTGTTTCCGTTCGGAATTTCTGATGACGAAACGTCCGTAACCAAATTCCTTTGCTGAACGGACAAAAGTGGTTGCCATCGAATTAACCTGGATTGCTAGAAGTTCACTTCCTTTACAAATAACGTTGTTTTTTTGTTTTTTTGGTATGTGCTGGGGCGTTTGGGCGAGATCAAAGGTTTCCTTTGACGATGACGAAGTCGGACGCTTCTTAAGGGTTTCTTCATCCCAATTTAAGGCCGGGTCAAATATTGAGCGGGGAATCAGTTTCGTGACATCTTTCTTTGCTTTATGGTGGGCGTACAAAAAAAAAGAAGAAAAACCAATAATGGATTTTCTTCGGATATGTCATTTTAATTTGCGCGGAACTCTGATTACAAAATGTAGTGTCTCAGACCGACAGACGGACAGAGACTCTTATTGAAATAGGTGGACGCATCGAAACTGCCATTTCGGACTTAAGCGTGACAGACTAAAAGAAATAATAGTTTTAACTTAAGCATGACAGACCCAACCATGCTCAGCGTTAGATACATAATAATAAAGAAGAGAGTTCTACAGGCCGGCAGTTCGAGGAAAGAAGGTATTGGGATAGAAGGCTCTCCGGAATCTAGAGACCTCCACAGTGAATGGATGGGATTCAGCTGATTGCCGGGTTGGTCGAGGGGACACCAGAGCAGCAAGTTCATCGGAGCACATTCCATTAGAGTACTTATAAAACAAGCACAAGAATGCAACATTGCGGCGATGAGACAGGAGATGGAGCTTGGTGGATAGTGAGGGACATATTAGATTAGAGACTCGTTTTTTTGGATCTTGTCTAAGAGGGAGAAACTAGTGGATGATGCACCAGCCCAGATGTTATAAGCGGATGGTGGCTTTGTAGAGATAGAGGATAATGTCAGGTGTGAGAAGTTTTCTAGCTCGGTAGAGGGAGCCCACTTTCTTTGCAGCAGCCTTTGCAATGTCTTCTTTGTCTTCCCACTTGCCTTTTCTTGTCTTTTTGTTTCTGGTTTTGGTGCTTACCAATTTGTTCGAATTTAGAATCTTCTATACTTACCAGTCATGTTCCTCCTTCGTGTCTTTTCATCTAGAGTCTGTTCGTATCGTCTTTTGGATGTAGTGCGTTGTGCATGGCCATTAATTTTCTAGTCCTCTCGTCAAGGCGCCTGAGTTCTTTTTTAGTCCAGCCTATGAATGGTCCAGAGTATCTTATTAGTGATACCGCCCAGCTGTTTATTCTTTTTACTAGATTTCTGCAATATAATTTCGTTTCTAAGAGTTTTCTTGTTCTCTGCAAATATTCTTTTCCAACCCTTTTTTTCATTTCTGTTGATTTTATTGTGTCTGCTTCCAGAACTTCCAAATATTTTCAAGACGAAGGCCAATAGGCATCTCCTCTCCTTGCGATAATCATCTTTCGTTCTTGTTAGCTCCTTACATCAAGTGGCTTCATGCCTTGTCTGGAGCGATTTCCATTTAAAAAAAAGATTTTTGTGGTAGTTAATAGTCGTCTAATAATTATCGACGCTGTCGAAACTGGCGATAGACGTGTTGCTTATATGGCGGCGCCATCTGCCTTCCATATGCGTTCAACTTTCTATCGTCGAGCAGTTGTTCATCCTTAGCTAAATAAACCTGAGTATTAGGATGTGCGACTCATAGGACATTGGCATGGTTAGAATTGCTCCAGGTAACATGAAGGCCAGACGTATTATTTTGCCTGCGTAAAATACACCTTAGAGGAAGTTGCCGCCACGAAGAAAAACAATATGCTCCTATGTGTATATTTATTCAGTGAAAGCCGTCTGGAGTGAGGAACACCCTCACACACAGTTCGTTATATTTCTAGGGTGTGAACACTGGATGACATAACATATTATTTTCATGGGAACACGGGTGGAGCTTCTTTTCGTCTGGATTTTAGCTAATCGTAATGCGACAATAATTTCTAATATACTAAACTTGAAGAATACCCGTCCCAGGGCGAGTAAAAAGAACTGTTTTGCACCACTTTTATGTCCCCTTACAAAGATTAAAATCAAGATATAATGCAACTAAACCGTATGTCTAGAATACTTATTCCAATTTTTATCAAAATCAATTGCATGGTTTTGATTTATTTTATTTTTATTTTGACATATATTCAGTCCAAACAAGGCACGCTACCATTGAGACGTAAGGGGCTACTGTGAATTTATAGGGGCCAGATTTATAGAGGCATCCTAAGTGGGGAGTTGTGCAGCGAGATGTTTGTTCGCATTACATTTAGATTTCTGCATGTCGGATTAACCGGAAGTAGAGAGGAAATTCCAAACGTAAGCAGTCCGAGAAAAGAACCAATTAGAGAAGAAAGTTTTCCGGCATGTGGAGACATCTGCAATGAAGGGGTGGGGTTGGCTGATCGTCGGATTGGTCGAGGGTATTCACGTCGAGAGGGCAAAAGTGCAGCAAGTTCGTCGGAGCACATTCCATTGAAGTACTTGTGATGCAACATGGCGGCGATGGGACGGGGGATGGAGCTTGATAGACAGTGTTGGACTCATTAGATTAAAGGCTCTTTTTGCGCCCTTTCTAAGAGGCGGAGACCAGTGGTTGGTGCACCAGCCCAGATGTTGCAACAATACTCCATGCATGGGCGGATGGTGGCTTTGTGATATTAGAAAATGTCTAGAAAATATCTAAAATTTAAGGATTAAGCTTTTTTACCCTGAACTTGGCCAAGAAGCGGGTGGTCAATTTAAGTTGGAAAGTGATCCCCACTCTAAATTCTAAAATAATAATTTTAAATAATTTAATTTTTTATGGAATATGATTCACTATGGTTAAATATGCTTATTGTCCCGGTGTCAAACAATTTAATATTTGAAACTTTTCTTCAAAAAAAAAATTGATTATTAACAGTTATTTAGCTATGTTTTGTTCGTTTTATATATATAAAAAATAAATTTTGACCAGTGGTTTAGTTTTAGTTTTCTTCGTCTAAATAAAATGTATTTATTTGAATTTTTTCTTGAAAATAATAACAAAAAAAAAACGGCGACGCAGTAGCGTTTTTGTTTGATCGTCTCTCACACTTTACGTCGGCTTTTTTCCGGCGGCTTACGTAAACTGCCGGAAAGTGCTGACGCAAAGTTGGCGGTAATTAGGTCAAATTCTGTATCAGTACCGTTTTTTAATGCACATTCATTTTTTTTTTTTTTCAGGTTCAACTTAACAAAAATATCATTTGTAATTGTTGACCTTTCCTTTGACCACAACGCAAATGTACTTGAGAATGGGATTATCTTTAGCCTCCAGCTGCCGAAATACGGAGGCGTCCCAAGAAAACAATTGTTTATCGAATTGTTCCACGGGAAGTTCCAAAACGGTTTGTTTCCGTTTGATGTCATTATGGATCCCTTAAAAGATGTTTCCGCCCTTCTAACGGAAAAATCCAAGAAACCACGACAAACACACTCCCTGTTGGCAAGGATGTCGAACTCCTAGTTATTTGTGACCAGTAAACCGGAAGTGCTTAAACACTGGGCAGCGTCCAATGTTTCCTTCGACGCGTATTTTAAGCCTGTTTTTAAGCACCAACTTCCGCCATCTTTTTTTATTGGGTGATATTCTTCAACCTATTTTTTTATCTATTCTATATAACTATATATATATATATATATATATATATATATATAGTTATATATATATTAATTTTGATTTGTCATGCATATATATATATATATATATATATATATATATATATATATATATATATATATATATATGCATGACAAATCAAAATTAAGATTCTGTATGATATTTCTACATTTTTTTCTTCATCCTGAGAAAGTCTTTCAATAAAGACAAAACGTTGATGAATACATAAATCACATAGTTTTTGGCTTTTCTTTTTTCATTTTATTCCCATTTTTCATCATATACATATATATATATATATATATATATATATATATATATATATATATATATATATATATAGTAAGCTATGAAAATATATGGAGGCTATATATATATATATATATATATATATATATATATATATATATATATATATATATATTATTATTATTATTATTATTATTATATATATACAAATATACAAACACACACATATATATATATATATATATATATATATATATATATATATATATATATATATATATATATATATATATATATGAGAAAGAAAGGATGAGGGTAATCCGACGTAATGGGAATTGAAAAAGGAAAAACCAAAATATGTTTTTTTTATGTATTCATCAACGTTTCGTCTTTATTTGTAAGACTTCCTCAGGATGATAATTTTAAGAAAAATGTCATGCAAATACGTGAAAATATTGGGTTGACATGATGGGTTGATGAGAAGAAGTAGTAGTTACTACTGGGAGCGCAGGACCAAAGTCCGGGCAGAGAGAAGTCGGTGGCAAGGTGGGCGAAATATAACATCAGTTGATTATTGCTATAAAAAATAAAAAGTAACTTTATAAACGATACATTGTCAGAACATTTCGAACGTGACGGTTAGGGAACTCGGTCACAGACCTTGTGACAGAGGTTCGATCCCAGTAATAGTCAGCCACGCTGATAAGCCGTGTCTGTGGATATAAATATATATAGTCTTGGAAGTTTCGCAACCATTAAAACTATATTAAGAAAAAAAAATTTTTTTAAACCTTAAGTCCCAAGTCGTTCAGTGGAAAATCACTCATGTAAGTAAATTTAACTTTTTCAGTTATTATATTAGTTTGCTTCTAACATTATTTAAGGGATCATCAGTTGTTTACCATGAAAAACTGTTATATATATATATATATATATATATATATATATATATATATATATATATATATAATTTCATGTATCCACATAAAATGTTATAATGAGATATAGTCTTTTATGTGTCGATTTTCAGTATTTACTTCAACAGTGCTCAATACATGAGTAGAGCTAAGTAGTAAGTTATGAAAAGATATTTATGGCAATTAAGCTACACAGAGGCTTGCGCGTTTAGCCTTACGATTATCTACGGGGATGAAACACGGAACCTTCTGTGTTGCTTAATTGCCATAAATATATTTTCATAGCTTACTGTATATATATATATGTATATATATATATATATATATATAGTATTCTTTATCTCTCTCTATATATTCTTTATCTTTACTATATATATATATATATATATATATATATATATATATATATATATATATATATATATATATATATATTCATATTCATATTCATATTCATATATAGTATAAACTTTTATGAATTTGGAAAACTTTCCTATTAAGTAAATCTTTTTGGGGGATGGAATATATTTATAATTTTCACCGTATCGCAAAGGCATAAGATGGCTTAGCCTCGAAAAGACCAAGGCTATAGGTAGGAGGAAAACAGTCAGCAGGAAGAGAGTTCCACAAGTCTGCAGTTACTTTACTTGTTAACTCTTTTAATTAGTTTCTATTTTTTTTAATTAAAGTTACTACCTAGCGTTCCTTCTATTTTTTTCATTTTTAATTTTTTTTTATTACCCACTTAGCTTGGATTCCTTTCTTCTCCATTTAACACTTTTCGTTGAATATTATATTAAATAGACATTTTGTTGAAATGTGTCGTATTTAAAACAAAAAGCATTTAAGGGTTTAAAAAAATAGCATTTTTTCAGCCGGTTAAGATCAAATTTGGAAAAAAACAACATTTCCGTTGGTTTGTCACACTTAAGTTAAAAATATCAGATTGAATGGAAACAGCGTAGTTTAGAAACATCCAAGCATCTTTATAAGCCGTTTTCGTTTTATCTGACACGCTTACTTTTTTAATATCATATTCGTCAGTCTGTCACGCTTCGGTTTGAAAATAATTGTTGTCCGTTTGTCACGCTTAAGATTGAAACAGCATTTTCGTTAGTCTGTCACGCTTTAGTCTAAATATCATTTTCGTCAGTCTGTCACGCTTTTGATTGAAATATCATGTTCGTCACTCTCTCACGCTTTTGTTTGAAATATCATATTCGTCACTCTGTCACGCTTTTGTTTAAAAAATAATTTTTGTTAATCTGTCACGCTTTAGTTTGAAATATCATTTTCGCTTTTGTTTGAAATATCATTTTCGTCAGTCTGTCAAGCTTTTGTTTGAAATATCATTTTCGTCAGTCTGTCACGCTTTTGTTTGAAATATCATATTCGTCAGTCTGTCACGCTTTTGTTTAAAAAATAATTTTTGTTAATCTGTCACGCTTTTGATTGAAATATCATGTTCGTCACTCTGTCACGCTTTTGTTTAAAATATCATTTTCATCAGTCTGTCACGCTTTTGTTTGAAATATCATATTCGTCAGTCTGTCACGCTTTTGTTTAAAAAATAATTTTTGTTAATCTGTCACGCTTTTGATTGAAATATCATTTTCGTCAGTCTGTCACGCTTTTGTTTGAAATAGCATTTCTGTCACTCTGTCACGCTTTTGTTTGAAATATAATTATCGTCAGTCTGTCACGCTTTTGTTTGAAATATCATTTTCGTCAGTCTGTCACGCTTTTGTTTGAAATATCATTTTCGTCACTCTGTCACGCTTTTGTTTAAAAAATAATTTTTGTCAATCTGTCACGCTTTTGATTGAAATATCATGTTCGTCACTCTGTCACGCTTTTGGTTGAAATATCATATTCGTCACTCTGTCACACTTTTGTTTAAAATTATTTTTGTTAATCTGTCACGCTTTAGTTTGAAATATCATTTTCGTCAGTCTGTCACGCTTTTGTTTGAAATATCATATTCGTCACTCTGTCACGCTTTTGTTTAAAAAATAATTTTTGTCAATCTGTCACGCTTTTGTTTGAAATATCATATTCGTCACTCTGTCACGCTTTTGTTTAAAAAATAATTTTGTTAATCTGTCACGCTTTTGTTTGAAATATCATTTTCGTCACTCTGTCACGCTTTTGTTTAAAAAATAATTTTTGTTAATCTGTCACGTTTTAGTTTGAAATATCATATTCGTCACTCTGTCACGCTTCTGTTTAAAAAATAATTTTGTTAATCTGTCACGCTTTTGTTTGAAATATCATATTCGTCACTCTGTCACGCTTTTGTTTAAAAAATAATTTTGTTAATCTGTCACGCTTTTGTTTGAAATATCATTTTCGTCAGTCTGTCACGCTTTTGTTTAAAAAATAATTTTTGTTAATCTGTCACGCTTTAGTTTGAAATATCATTTTCGTCACTCTGTCACGCTTTTGTTTGAAATATCATTTTCGTCACTCTGTCACGCTTTTGTTTAAAAAATAATTTTTGTCAATCTGTCACGCTTTTGATTGAAATATCATGTTCGTCACTCTGTCACGCTTTTGGTTGAAATATCATATTCGTCACTCTGTCACACTTTTGTTTAAAAATTATTTTTGTTAATCTGTCACGCTTTAGTTTGAAATATCATTTTCGTCACTCTGTCACGCTTTAGTTTGAAATATCATTTTCGTCAGTCTGTCACGCTTTTGTTTGAAATATCATATTCGTCACTCTGTCACGCTTTTGTTTAAAAAATAATTTTGTTAATCTGTCACGCTTTTGTTTGAAATATCATATTCGTCACTCTGTCACGCTTTTGTTTAAAAAATAATTTTGTTAATCTGTCACGCTTTTGTTTGAAATATCATTTTCGTCACTCTGTCACGCTTTTGTTTAAAAAATAATTTTTGTTAATCTGTCACGTTTTAGTTTGAAATATCATATTCGTCACTCTGTCACGCTTCTGTTTAAAAAATAATTTTGTTAATCTGTCACGCTTTTGTTTGAAATATCATTTTCGTCACTCTGTCACGCTTTAGTTTTAAATATCATTTTCGTCACTCTGTCACGCTTTTGATTGAAATATCATGTTCGTCACTCTGTCACGCTTTTGTTCGAAATATCATTTTCGTTACTCTGTCATGCTTCAGTTTTAAATATCATTTTCGTCACTCTGTCACGCTTTAGTTTGAAATATCATTTTCGTCACTCTGTCATGCTTCAGTTTTAAATATCATTTTCGTCACTCTGTCACGCTTTTGTTTTAAATATCATTTTCGTTACTCTGTCATGCTTCAGTTTTAAATATCATTTTCGTCACTCTGTCACGCTTTTGATTGAAATATCATGTTCGTCACTCTGTCACGCTTTTGTTCGAAATATCATTTTCGTCACTCTGTCACGCTTTAGTTTTAAATATATGCGTCAGTCTGTCACGCTTTTTGTTTAAAAATGATTGTTGTTAGTCTGTCACGCCCCACTTTCAAAATAGAATTTTCGTTGCTAAACGACCAGATTAGATGGACAGACTTTATTATCTGTCAGTTGGTCTGTCATTCTTGTGTCTAAAAATAATTGTCGTTGGTCTGTCACGCTTCAGTCTGAAATAGCATTTTCATCGTTCAGCGCGCAGATCAAATGGGGCCAATAACTTTTTAACGCGTATAAAATTGAACTTTTATATTCCAATTTAATAATCATATTTTGTCAACTGTTGGCTTATGTATTGGCGCGTGTACAGCCTCTGTCAAAGATTATGAATAATATGCTTCGTCAGTGTTCGTACTAATATTTTTAAAAAAATAACCACTCAATCGGTGAAGTTTTTTAAAAAAACAGAAATAAGAAAGAAAGAAAGAAAGAAAGCGGACGTCTCGATCTGGAAAGTGTTTTCAAAAGAAAAAAGAAAGCAAAACGCAACATTCGGTATAGAAAGAAAAAAGAGAAAACAAGAAAACACGTCTCATTATAAAAGTAGAGTGGAGGATTTTTTTGTGTGTAATTATGAATTTGTTGAATAAATGATTAAAATGATTAAAAAATTCAGCATAATTGTAAAAATCTTTTAAATTTTTTTTTTGAATATGTGTTTTTCTAACGTAAATGATTACTCTCTATTAAAAAAAGCCACTTTTCTTATTTTCGTAAGACTTATTTCATTACGAGAAAAAGAAACATAAAAATGAATACGCAGAAAGTTAACCTAGAAAAATCGCTTAACAACACGAAACAAAACTAGAAAGACTATTAAGTTAAATACAAGACTATTAAGTTAAATACAAGACTATTAAGTTAAATAAAAGACTATTAAGTTAAATAAAAGACTATTAAGTTAAATACAAAACTATTAAGTTAAATAAAAGACAATTAAGTTAAATAAAAGACAATTAAGTTAAATAAAAGACTATTAAGTTAAATGAAAGACTATTAAGTTAAATAAAAGACAATTAAGTTAAATAAAAGACTATTAAGTTAAATACAAGACTATTACTTTAAATAAAAGACCATTAAGTTAAATAAAAGACAATTAAGTTAAATAAAAGACTATTAAGTTAAATACAAAACTATTAAGTAAAATAAAAGACAATTAAGTTAAATAAAAGACAATTAAGTTAAATAAAAGACTATTAAGTTAAATAAAAGACCATTAAGTTAAATAAAAGACAATTAAGTAAAATACAAGACTATTAAGTTAAATAAAAGACTATTAAGTTAAATACAAGACTATTAAGTTAAATAAAAGACTATTAAGTTAAATACAAGACTATTAAGTTAAATAAAAGACTATTAAGTTAAATATAAGACTATTAAGTTAAATACAAAACTATTAAGTTAAATAAAAGACAATTAAGTTAAATAAAAGACAATTAAGTTAAATAAAATACTATTAAGTTAAATAAAAGAAAACAATGAACTAATTACGTCGAAAGCGCTGGCGAGAACATTTCGTTCTAAATAAACATTAACACAAAAACACAATAATGCATACGTTTTATTACTTTATTAACACTAGCAAAACTAGATGCCCTTCCGCCGCATATTTGGGCTAGTATATATATATATATATATATATATATATATATATATATATATATATATATATATATATATATATATATATATATATATATATATATATTTCCAGTGGAGGTCTGGTTAGTGCTCTCCCTCCTCGGTCTTTTCATCCCCCTTGACCCTTCACGACTATTTTGTGTGGTATCAGCCGAAGGTGTTTCCGCCATTTTTTTGTTTAGGGGGTCGGGGGTCATTTATTACATTTTTTACATTTTCTATTCTTTGGTGTCATGTAATGGTGTTCTTTCTGCGTTTTTGTTTTCTTCCTATTGCTCCTTCCATGTGACTGGTTAGCATTCGTAGCTTATGCGGGTTGGTTTCCGCGTTCAAGGATTGTCCTTAAGATTTCATCATGGCCGTCCGTTGTATGGTCTCAATCTCTCCTTTGATTCCAATTTCTCCCAGTTTTTCCCCAGTTTTTTCGGGATTGTTCCTAGTGCTCCCACGATTATTGGTATTCAATTGACTTTCTTCATACTCCATATCTCTTTTCAATTCTCTGTCAAGTTTCGTGTATTTGCTTCGTTTTTCTGTCTCCTTGATTTTCACTCTGGTTTGCTGTATTAACAGTGGAGAAACAAGTAATACAGCAATACAAAACACATCCCCTCGATTCAGTTTATTCACTTGCGTTGAAACTCTCACACATCGAAGAGGTCTGTATTAACAGTGGAGAAATAAGTAATACAGCAATACAAAACACATCCCCTCGATTCAGTTTATTCACTTGCGTTGAGACTCTCACACATCGAGGAGGTCTGTATTAACAGTAGAGAAACAAGTAATACAGCAATACAAAACACATCCCCTCGATTCAGTTTATTCACTTGCGTTGAGACTCTCACACATCGAGGAGGTCTGTATTAACAGTGGAGAAACAAGTAATACAGCAATACAAAACACATCCCCTCGATTCAGTTTATTCACTTGCGTTGAGACTCTCACACATCGAGGAGGTCTGTATTAACAGTAGAGAAACAAGTAATACAGCAATACAAAACACATCCCCTCGATTCAGTTTATTCACTTGCGTTGAGACTCTCACACATCGAGGAGGTCTGTATTAACAGTAGAGAAACAAGTAATACAGCAATACAAAACACATCCCCTCGATTCAGTTTATTCATTTGCGTTGAGACTCTCACACATCGAGGAGGTCTGTATTAACAGTGGAGAAACAAGTAATACAGCAATACAAAACACATCCCCTCGATTCAGTTTATTCAATTGCGTTGAGACTCTCACACATCTAGGAGGTCTGTATTAACAGTAGAGAAACAAGTAATACAGCAATACAAAACACATCCCCTCGATTCAGTTTATTCACTTGCGTTGAGACTCTCACACATCGAGGAGGTCTGTATTAACAGTAGAGAAACAAGTAATACAGCAATACAAAACACATCCCCTCGATTCAGTTTATTCATTTGCGTTGAGACTCTCACACATCGAGGAGGTCTGTATTAACAGTGGAGAAACAAGTAATACAGCAATACAAAACACATCCCCTCGATTCAGTTTATTCAATTGCGTTGAGACTCTCACACATCTAGGAGGTCTGTATTAACAGTGGAGAAACAAGTAATACAGCAATACAAAACACATCCCCTCGATTAAGTTTATTCACTTGCGTTGAGACTCTCACACATCGAGGAGGTCTGTATTAACAGTAGAGAAACAAGTAATACAGCAATACAAAACACATCCCCTCGATTCAGTTTATTCACTTGCGTTGAGACTCTCACACATCGAGGAGGTCTGTATTAACAGTAGAGAAACAAGTAATACAGCAATACAAAACACATCCCCTCGATTCAGTTTATTCACTTGCGTTGAAACTCTCACACATCGAAGAGGTCTGTATTAACAGTGGAGAAATAAGTAATACAGCAATACAAAACACATCCCCTCGATTCAGTTTATTCACTTGCGTTGAGACTCTCACACATCTAGGAGGTCTGTATTAACAGTGGAGAAACAAGTAATACAGCAATACAAAACACATCCCCTCGATTCAGTTTATTCACTTGCGTTGAGACTCTCACACATCGAGGAGGTCTGTATTAACAGTAGAGAAACAAGTAATACAGCAATACAAAACACATCCCTCGATTCAGTTTATTCACTTGCGTTGAGACTCTCACACATCGAGGAGGTCTGTATTAACAGTAGAGAAACAAGTAATACAGCAATACAAAACACATCCCCTCGATTCAGTTTATTCACTTGCGTTGAGACTCTCACACATCGAGGAGGTCTGTATTAACAGTAGAGAAACAAGTAATACAGCAATACAAAACACATCCCCTCGATTCAGTTTATTCATTTGCGTTGAGACTCTCACACATCGAGGAGGTCTGTATTAACAGTAGAGAAACAAGTAATACAGCAATACAAAACACATCCCCTCGATTCAGTTTATTCACTTGCGTTGAGACTCTCACACATCGAGGAGGTCTGTATTAACAGTAGAGAAACAAGTAATACAGCAATACAAAACACATCCCTTCGATTCTGTTTATTCATTTGCGTTGAGACTCTCACACATCGAGGAGGTCTGTATTAACAGTGGAGAAACAAGTAATACAGCAATACAAAACACATCCCCTCGATTCAGTTTATTCAATTGCGTTGAGACTCTCACACATCGAGGAGGTCTGTATTAACAGTAGAGAAACAAGTAATACAGCAATACAAAACACATCCCCTCGATTCAGTTTATTCACTTGCGTTGAGACTCTCACACGTCGAGGGGGTCTGTATTAACAGTGGAGAAATAAGTAATACAGCAATACAAAACACATCCCCTCGATTCAGTTTATTCACTTGCGTTGAGACTCTCACACATCGAGGAGGTCTGTATTAACAGTGGAGAAACAAGTAATACAGCAATACAAAACACATCCCCCGATTCAGTTTATTCACTTGCGTTGAGACTCTCACACATCGAGGAGGTCTGTATTAACAGTGGAGAAACAAGTAATACAGCAATACAAAACACATCCCCCGATTCAGTTTATTCACTTGCGTTGAGACTCTCACACGTCGAGGGGGTCTGTATTAACAGTGGAGAAATAAGTAATACAGCAATACAAAACACATCCCCTCGATTCAGTTTATTCACTTGCGTTGAGACTCTCACACGTCGAGGGGGTCTGTATTAACAGTGGAGAAACAAGTAATACAGCAATACAAAACACATCCCCTCGATTCAGTTTATTCACTTGCGTTCGGACTCTCACACATCGAGGAGGTCTGTATTAACAGTGGAGAAACAAGTAATTCAGCAATACAAAACACATCCCCTCGATTCAGTTTATTCAATTGCGTTGAGACTCTCACACATCGAGGAGGTCTGTATTAACAGTGAAGAAAAAGTAATTCAGCAATACAAAATACATTCCCTCGATTCAGTTTATTCACTTGCGTTGAGACTCTCACACATCGAGGAGGTCTGTATTAACAGTGGAGAAACAAGTAATACATCAATACAAAACATATGCCCTCGGTTCAGTTTATTCACTTGCGTTGAGACTCTCACACATCGAGGAGGTCTGTATTAACAGTGGAGAAACAAGTAATACAGCAATACAAAACACATCCCCTCGATTCAGTTTATTCACTTGCGTTGAGACTCTCACACATCGAGGAGGTCTGTATTAACAGTGGAGAAACAAGTAATTCAGCAATACAAAACACATCCCCTCGATTTAGTTTATTCACTTTTGTTGAGACTCTCACACATCGAGGAGGTCTGTATTAACAGTGGAAGAAAAAAGTAATACAGCAATACAAAACACATCCCCTCGATTCAGTTTATTCACTTGCGTTGAGACTCTCACACATCGAGGAGGTCTGTATTAACAGTGGAGAAACAAGTAATACATCAATACAAAACATATGCCCTCGGTTCAGTTTATTCACTTGCGTTGAGACTCTCACACATCGAGGAGGTCTGTATTAACAGTGGAGAAACAAGTAATACAGCAATACAAAACACATCTCCTCGATTCAGTTTATTCATTTGCGTTGAGACTCTCACACATAGAGGAGGTCTGTATAAACAGTGGAGAAACAAGTAATACAGCAATACAAAACACATCTCCTCGATTCAGTTTATTCACTTGCGTTGAGACTCTCACACATCGAGGAGGTCTGTATTAACAGTAGAGAAACAAGTAATACAACAATACAAAACACACCCTCAAGATTGAAACAAAATAAAAACACTAAATACAACAGTAAGTAGTAGAAAAGAACAGTGAAGGACAAAATACGTCTTTTTATACCTATAGTCGAAACTCAGTGACCACCTTTCAAAAAATATTTTTTTTCATACAAAACCTTCTATTTTTCATACTACCTCTCCAGCCGGATGTCTACTCCTCCCACTTCCTTTTTGTCGTCCCTGATCCCGCTACTCAAGAAAGTGTGACGCAAATGGAAGAAAGGAGCGACTAGCGTACAAGTAATACCAGAATACTAAAAAAAACAATAGAAAAAACAACAAAAAAACAATAAAAGAAAACAATAAAAAAATTTAAAAATACAAAAAATAAAATTTTAAAAAACAATAAAAAAAACAATAACAGAAAACAATAAAAACAATTAAAAATAACAATAAAAAAAACAATTTAAAAAAACAATAAAAGTAAAAAAAAATTTTTTCAAAAAACAGCAACAAAAATTTAAAAATAACAATAAAAGAAAACAATTAAAAAAACAGTAAAGAAAACAATAAAAAACAATTTAAAAAACAATTAAAAAAACTAAAAACAATAAAAGAAAACAATAAAAAAAAAACCAAAAAAAAAAATCAATTAAAAAAACAATTAAAAAAACAATTAAAAAAGCAATAAAAATAAAAAAAATATATAAAAAAAAACAATTAAAAAAACAAAAACAATTAAAAAACAAAAACAAAACAAAAAAAAAACAATTAAAAAAAACAATAGTGTAGAGTGTGGAAAATGTTATGATTAGCAGACAACTCCGTTGGTTGTTTAGCTATGCAAATTATATTTCCATTATCTGTAAATATAATTCTGAAGCCCCCCCCCTCCCCCGTTCGCAGCTAACGGAATCATAACCATGATTATTGCAATAACTACAAGCCAGCGTTTTCATGGTAGTATGCCGCAGGTAAATGCTACATGGGCACGTGGAAAGACTGTTACCAAAATAAAACGTGCCAACAACGATAGATTTAATGACTATAGCAATCATTGCTATTTTACGCGCATTCTTGACCGATATATATGCCAAGACTTGATGGGTCACCTGCTGACCGAGTTTACAGCCAAAATCTCGAGTACGGCACTACACTGCCCCTCACCCCCTTAAGCAAGGTATTTGCCCCACTCTCGCACAACCCCACCACACCGAAATCTATCTTTCCTAGCCTTTTTTATCTTTGTTTTTTTTTTTTGCTGTTTCACAACCTTATCAATTACTGAAGGCCCCCCCCTAACCATCCTGGCTATAACCCCAAACTGCATCCAATGGTGAAACCTTTGTCTACCGTTTTTACCTATCCTATCCCCCGTCCCTATCAACTAGTGAACCTTTCCTCCTAACCGTCCTGTGTATGACACACAGTAGTGAGACCATGTCTACCTCATTTCTGTTGACCCTATTCCGCGTCCCTATCAACTAGTGAACCTCTCCTCCTAACCGTCCTAGGTATGACACCCAGTAGGTTGACCATGTCTACCTCATTTCTGTTGACCCTATTCCGCGTCCCTATCAACTAGTGAACCTCTCCTCCTAACCGTCCTAGGTATGACACCCAGTAGGTTGACCATGTCTACCTCATTTCTGTTGACCCTATTCCGCGTCCCTATCAACTAGTGAACCTCTCCTCCTAACCGTCCTAGGTATGACACCCAGTAGTGAGACCATGTCTACCTCATTTCTGTTGACCCTATTCCGCGTCCCTATCAACTAGTGAACCTCTCCCCCTAACCGTCCTAGGTATGACACCCAGTAGGTTGACCATGTCTACCTCATTTCTGTTGACCCTATTCTCCATACCTATCAACTCGTAAAGTTTATCGAATGCGTATAAAAAAAAAGAATTTAAGACAGCTCTTAGTAGATACTTAAAAATCAGAAAATTAAAATGTAAAAAAGAAATGAACTGTGTTAAATACTAACTTCGTTATTTTTTCATTCGCACATTCAGGGGTTATGGTTTTTTTTTAAGGTGTTCACTGGGTTTCGACTATGGGTATAAAAAAGTATTTTGTTCTTTGATGTTCTTTTCTATTGCTGATTTTTCTATTGTTTTAGTGTTTTTATTTTGTTTTACCCTTGTTAATGTGAATAAACTGAATCGAGGGGATGTGTTTTGTATTGCTGTATTACTTGTTTCTCTACTGTTAATACAGACCTCCTCGATGTGTGAGAGTCTCAACGCAAGTGAATAAACTGAATCGAGGGGATGTGTTTTGTATTGCTGTATTACTTGTTTCTCTACTGTTAATACAGACCTCCTCGATGTGTGAGAGTCTCAACGCAAGTGAATAAACTGAATCGAGGGGATGTGTTTTGTATTGCTGTATTACTTGTTTCTCTACTGTTAATACAGACCTCCTCGATGTGTGAGTCTCAACGCAAGTGAATAAACTGAATCGAGCGGAAGTGTTTTGTATTGCTGTATTACTTGTTTCTCTACTGTTAATACAGACCTCCTCGATGTGTGAGAGTCTCAACGCAAGTGAATAAACTGAATCGAGGGGATGTGTTTTGTATTGCTGTATTACTTGTTTCTCTACTGTTAATACAGACCTCCTCGATGTGTGAGAGTCTCAACGCAAGTGAATAAACTGAATCGAGGGGATGTGTTTTGTATTGCTGTATTACTTGTTTCTCTACTGTTAATACAGACCTCCTCGATGTGTGAGTCTCAACGCAAGTGAATAAACTGAATCGAGGGGATGTGTTTTGTATTGCTGTATTACTTGTTTATCTACTGTTAATACAGACCTCCTCGATGTGTGAGAGTCTCAACGCAAGTGAATAAACTGAATCGAGGGCATGTGTTTTGTATTGATGTATTACTTGTTCATCTATTGTTCATACAGACCTTCTCGATGTGTGAGAGTCTCAACGCAAGTGAATAAACTGAATCCATTACATGTTCTTTTCTATTTCTCTATTACTTATCCTTCTATCGTTCTAGTTTTCTCGTTCAGTTTTACTGTTCTTAAAGTGAATTCAGGACACGTGTTTTGTATTACTGCATTACTTGTTTCTCTATTGTTATATTAATACATAAATGTGCATCTTTTCATCGATATGATTTTGAAAATTAATTTTACAATTTTATCTTTAAGTTTGCGATGAAAATATGATTTTTTTCTATCTACGACTTAGAAATGTGTTATTTGTTTATCTATACATTACTAAAACTGTGATAATATTATTTGTTTGCACATTAAATTAGGAGGGGGAGATAAGTAGACGATTAGGGGCGGCCATATCAACAAGGGTTTTGGTTGGGTGGCTTAAATATAGTTTTATTCAGCAATAGAACTATCTATGTTTTTTCAATGGTGATAATTTGATTTGCATATTTTGAACTTTTTAAATTGTTTATATTTTCATATCTTATATATTATAATCATATTTTTAAATGTTTGCGTTACAGTACATTTTACTAAGTTATATGTCGAATTTTCTCTTATGATAAGAGCAGATCTTTGAAAATCCATGGATTAAGGGAAGAGAAGAGTTTTTATATAACCATCATTTTAACAATTAGTCATTTAATGAATATTGCATTTTATCCTATGTTTATTCTCATCACTTATCTACTGCCTTTCTAAACATTACAAATTCAAGGCATGCTAAGTTCATTCCCCCATTTTCCCAACATGGATAGACATCCAACCTCTCACACATAGATCTCATCTTATATTAACTGTTTCCATAGACAGATTATAGGGGAACAATTTGCAATAGTGCACACACACACATTTACTCAAATACATATTTAAAAATACATCTGAATTAATAAAATATAAGTAAGTTTAAAGAAAAAATCTAACTTTAATAACACACTTACTTAGAATATTTTGATTTTTAATTATATTTAACTCAGACCCGTTACATAGAAGACATATTTAGTGTTAATTAAGAATGATAAATTAATTTTAAATTATTTTCATAATTATAATTCTGTATAAATATATACAATAAAAAAAACATATCACACATACACAAGAATACGATTTAAATAAATTGTGAAAATGCTAATTAATTTATTCTTACTAGTGCTTTAAAATGGTAGAAGTCAGTCCGGTATTATTAGATTTCTTATTCATTAATAGCAATTTAAATATAAATTAATCAATATAAATTACTAATTATAGTTCGATTTATTGAATTCTACATGGCTCCCAGCTTTTCACTGCAGTTTATAAGTTTAAATTCCTAATTAA
>OY744552.1:52438683-52446183 GCA_963556195.1 Sepiola atlantica
TAATAATAATAATAATAATAATAATAATAATAATAATAATAATAATAATAATAATAATAATAATAATAATAATAATAATAATAATAATAATAATAATAATAATAATAATAATAATAATAATAATAATAATAATAATAATAATAATAATAATAATAATAATAATAATAATAATAATAATAATAATAATAATAATAATAATAATAATAATAATAATAATAATAATAATAATAATAATAATAATAATAATAATAATAATAATAATAATAATAATAATAATAATAATAATAATAATAATAATAATAATAATAATAATAATAATAATAATAATAATAATAATAATAATAATAATAATAATAATAATAATAATAATAATAATAATAATAATAATAATAATAATAATAATAATAATAATAATAATAATAATAATAATAATAATAATAATAATAATAATAATAATAATAATAATAATAATAATAATAATAATAATAATAATAATAATAATAATAATAATAATAATAATAATAATAATAATAATAATAATAATAATAATAATAATAATAATAATAATAATAATAATAATAATAATAATAATAATAATAATAATAATAATAATAATAATAATAATAATAATAATAATAATAATAATAATAATAATAATAATAATAATAATAATAATAATAATAATAATAATAATAATAATAATAATAATAATAATAATAATAATAATAATAATAATAATAATAATAATAATAATAATAATAATAATAATAATAATAATAATAATAATAATAATAATAATAATAATAATAATAATAATAATAATAATAATAATAATAATAATAATAATAATAATAATAATAATAATAATAATAATAATAATAATAATAATAATAATAATAATAATAATAATAATAATAATAATAATAATAATAATAATAATAATAATAATAATAATAATAATAATAATAATAATAATAATAATAATAATAATAATAATAATAATAATAATAATAATAATAATAATAATAATAATAATAATAATAATAATAATAATAATAATAATAATAATAATAATAATAATAATAATAATAATAATAATAATAATAATAATAATAATAATAATAATAATAATAATAATAATAATAATAATAATAATAATAATAATAATAATAATAATAATAATAATAATAATAATAATAATAATAATAATAATAATAATAATAATAATAATAATAATAATAATAATAATAATAATAATAATAATAATAATAATAATAATAATAATAATAATAATAATAATAATAATAATAATAATAATAATAATAATAATAATAATAATAATAATAATAATAATAATAATAATAATAATAATAATAATAATAATAATAATAATAATAATAATAATAATAATAATAATAATAATACAGTACAAACAAAACAGGACCGTTGAACACAAAACGTAAAGGAAGAACAAGAACAGAAACAAAACATTTCCGGAACAAAATATGGGAAAATCCTAAAGACCGCAACAGAAATGCGAAATGACTGAAAAACATAAAAGAAAAACTTCAGGAAATTGAAAAAGGAAGAGAAACAGAAATTAATGGGAAATAGCAAACTGGAAAGCACCAGGCCACGATGGAATACATTTTTTTTACATTAGTTCACCCACTGTAGACGTAAGGGGCTACTGAGAATTAGGGTGAAAGTTTAAATGTGCAAATAGATGTTTGTTCACATTAGTCTTAAATTTCTGCATATATATATATATAGGGTGTCCCAAAATAATGTATTCCCCCTTTGAATTATTATAACTCGTTCAATTTACTGATTTTGACTTGCAAACAAACTTGATAAAAATTCGCATTCAAAAATACCCGACAGAAAAATTAACAAAAACATAGAAAATTTACTTGTAATAAAAGTAAAGGCTAACCCTAACCCTAACCCTAACCCAAACCCAAACCCAAACCCTAACCCTAACCCTAACCCTAACCCAAACCCTAACCCAAACCCAAACCCTAATCCTAACCCAAACCCTAACCCAAACCCAAACCCTAATCCTAACCCTAACCACTAACCCTAACCACTAACCCTAACCCTAACCCTAACCACTAACCCTAACCCTAACCCTAACCCAAACCTAAACCCAAACCCAAACCCTAACCCAAACCCTAACCCTAACCCTAACCCTAACCCTAACCCTAACCCAAACCCTAACCCTTTAAAGAAAGCCATAGAAAAAGAATCCCAAGGGGGTTAAATCCCTTCTAAATAGCTAAGAAGTCAGAAAACTGTTAAATAGGGGTCTGATGATTTGGGTTTCCTGGGTCAGCGAGTATGTACTCAAATGTCACCTTGACCTGTTAGCCAAAAACGGAGTGACGTCCATGGCTCAAAGAGGAAGAGGGTAAGAGGAGTAGGCAGGTGTTTGGGAGTTTTTGAGGCGAACACCACGAGTAGAGAATGTCTTAACATTAACGATAAATTAGAGGGTTAGCAGCCGTAAAGATCCGTGGGCGGAAAGCAGTCTCGCCGCTGGCGGAAGGGAAGGCAATGACGACAGCCCAATAAAAGGCCCTTTCTTAAAACTCCTTTGTTCTTTGTACAGGTGCGTCCAACTTTAATTCCAGCGAGATTTCACCTATAGAGACGATTGTGGAATGATTGCCGCAGTCATGAAGGAGCGTGCTAATACGATATGTTCTGGAACGCCCACGTATTTCATTTGGTTTTGACTTGTGAGACATGTGACCTCCCCTCAGAGGGGAGGTAATGTAACAGAATCGTTACCTCGAACAATATCTAACGTAATCGTAATTTTAGAATAAAAATACGGATTTTTTTATATATCATTACTGCTGCTCTACCATACTTTATAGAAGAGAAAATAATTTTTAAAATGACAAAACCCGGTGACACGTGCACAATGTGCATTGCACATGTGTGCAACTCAAAATAATTTTTAAAATGACAAAACCCAGTGACACGTGCACAATGTGCATTGCACATGTGTGCAACTCAAAATAATTTTTAAAATGACAAAAACCGGTGACACGTGCACAATGTGCATTGCACATGTGTGCAACTCAAAATAATTTTTAAAATGAACAAAACCCGGTGACACGTGCACAATGTGCATTGCGCATGTGTGCAACTCAAAATAATTTTTAAAATGACAAAAACCGGTGACACGTGCACAATGTGCATTGCACATGTGTGCAACTCAAAATAATTTTTAAAATGACAAAACCCGGTGACACGTGCACAATGTGCATTGCACATGTGTGCAACTCAAAATAATTTTTAAAATGACAAAAACCGGTGACACGTGCACAATGTGCATTGCACATGTGTGCAACTCAAAATAATTTTTAAAATGACAAAACCCGGTGACACGTGCACAATGTGCATTGCACATGTGTACAACTCAAAATTATTTTTAAAATGACAAAACCCGGTGACACGTGCACAATGTGCATTGCACATGTGTGCAACTAAAAATAATTTTAAAAATGACAAAACCCGGTGACACGTGCACAATGTGCATTGCACATGTGTGCAACTCAAAATAATTTTTTAAATGAACAAAACCCGGTGACACGTGCACAATGTGCATTGCACATGTGTGCAACTCAAAATAATTTTTAAAATGACAAAACCCGGTGACACGTGCACAATGTGCATTGCACATGTGTGCAACTCAAAATAATTTTTAAAATGAACAAAACCCGGTGACACGTGCACAATATGCATTGCACATGTGTGCAACTCAAAATAATTTTTAAATGAACAAAACCCGGTGACACGTGCACAATGTGCATTGCACATGTGTGCAACTCAAAATAATTTTTTAAATGAACAAAACCCGGTGACACGTGCACAATGTGCATTGCACATGTGTGCAACTCAAAATAATTTAAAAAATGACAAAACCCGGTGACACGTGCACAATGTGCATTGCACATGTGTGCAATTCAAAATAATTTTTAAAATGACAAAACCCGGGGTACACGTGCACAATGTGCATTGCACATGTGTGCAACTCAAAATAATTTTTAAAATGACAAAACCCGGTGACACGTGCACAATGTGCATTGCACATGTGTGCAATTCAAAATAATTTTTAAAATGACAAAACCCGGGGTACACGTGCACAATGTGCATTGCACATGTGTGCAACTCAAAATAATTTTTAAAATGACAAAACCCGGTGACACGTGCACAATGTGCATTGCACATGTGTGCAACTCAAAATATTTTTTAAAATGACAAAACCCAGTGACACGTGCACAATGTGCATTGCACATGTGTGCAACTCAAAATAATTTTTAAAATGACAAAACCCGGTGACACGTGCACAATGTGCACCGCACATGTGTGCAACTCATAACAACTGAAACGTAAAGGGCAACTGCAAGGCGATCCTTGATACAGGCCTGTATAGCGTACGCATTTAATCTCTGACTGCTGGTCAACGCTAACAATCGAATTGAATCTTTTTTTTAATATATTTTACCTTTTACCATTGGAATTATTCTGTTAAACTATTTAACAATATTGAAGTAAGTATAAATGTTAATTCATATATATTTGCAATATTTTATCTTTCGTATAAAATATATAAATAACATTTTCGAATATTAAAAAAAATGCCACTAAACAAATTGTTTGTAATAACGGATATCTTTATTTGAAAAATAATTTGTGGGTTTTAAAAATGTGTATTTTGTAATAGCGAATATCGGTCCAATTTTAGAATCAGGAGTGTTGGATAAAATAGATCCTTGGTTTAAACGACACTTTTTATCGGGACATTTTTTGTAACGTATATAAACTGACACTGTTAAAGTCTGACGCATCTAAAAGAAAATGGCGGCATTTTTTGTTAAAAGCATAGGTTGATATTTCTTTAAAATATCAACCTATGTTTTTATTTCTTAATTTTTGCTTTTAAATTTGTTAAATTCCGTTAAAACTTGATTCTGTTTTTTTCTTTATTTTGTAAAAGTTTATTTTTTATGTCAAAAGTTTTTTTTTGTGTGTAATGAAAAATATCTTTGGTCAGAGAAATAAAGAACCGTTTAAAAGGTAAATTAGAATTTTATGTCAGTATCTTTAGTATGTTAAAAAAAAAAACGGAACGTAATTTTTAACCTGCTAGAATAATAATAATAATAATAATAATAATAATAATAATAATAATAATAATAATAATAATAATAATAATAATAATGATGATGATGATGATAATAATAATTATTATTATTATTATTATTATTATTATTATTATTATTATTATTATTATTATTATTATTATTATTATTATAATTATAATAATTATAATAATAATTATTATAATAATAATAATAATTATAATTATAATAAAAATAATAATAATAATAATAAAAATAATAATAATAATAATAATAATAATAATAATAATAATAATAATGATGATGATGATGATGATGATGATGATAATAATAATAATAATAATAATAATGATAATAATAATAATAATAATAATAATAATAATAATAATAATAATAATAAGAAGAAGAAGAAGAAGAAGAAGAAGAAGAAGAAGAAGAAGAAGAAGAAGAAGAAGAAGAAGAAGAAGAAGAAGAAATGTAAGAGAGCTCAATGTACTTTGAGCTCACTTACTCGGATTCCCATCGAAATCATTCGAACCTGCTCACACTATATATAGCATGAATAAATTTTAAACTTATTAAACTTATTTCGACCTAGATCGGTCTCATCAGATGTATAATCAAGCGCATTTAGAACATGATTGTTTACACTTTAAATATATATATATATATATATATATATATATATATATATATATATATATATATATATATACTGTGTGTGTGTCAGATTATGTTGAAAATAAAAGAAATCAATAAAGTGCTCGATCACAGAGGAGTGAGAGCGAATATGATTTATTTTAAAACTATATGTTACATCTTTCAGAAAACGTACCGCGGTTTCATCCAAATGGGCTGACTTTTTAAATCTTTAAAAAAATCTTTAAGCCCAGTGGAATCGTCAGCGTTCTGAATGAGATGGAACCACGATGAGAAATGACGTTATATATATATATATATATATATATATATATATATATATATATATATATATATATATATATATATATATATATATAGTGTCAGGTTGTATATGAAAAGAAACCAAATGAAGTGCTCGATCATATAAGAGAGCTAATATAATTTATTTAGATACTGTATATTACATATCTCAGCAATGTACCGCGGTTTCATCCAAAAGGGCAGATTTAGACATCTTTAGTAAATCTTTGTGCCCAGTGGAATCATCGGCAAGCTGAAAAGATTGTAGGCACGCCTGACAGGGAATGGCGTCAACAAACAAAGATTGTTGACGCCATTCCCTGTCAGGCGTGCCTATTGTTGACGCCATTCCCTGTCAGGCGTGCCTACAATCTTTTCAGCTTGCCGATGATTCCACTGGGCACGAAGATTTACTAAAGATGTCTAAATCTGCCCTTTTGGATGAAACCGCGGTACATTGCTGAAATATGTAATATACAGTATCTAAATAAATTATATATATATATATATATATATATATATATATATATATATATATATATATATATATATATATATATATATATATATATTATTTACGAATAAATCATTCAAAGTGTAGTATGACCTCCTGCCTCGTTATTCTGGCACAGAGGTCTGGCTTGCTTTGGGATCGACCCTTAGATCGGAATGAAGTATGGGTTCTGTTGGGTCCTGGGAGGTCATCCTCTCATGTGTTACCTCCTCCTTTTGGAGGAGAATTGGTTTATCGCCGGTCACTTGAGGTGTCTCTACCAGAGAATGCCGAGTGGTTAGATCACGGCAAAATGTTGCACCCATCCAGAGTGCTACCTATTTGCGGGAGCTGGACCTCCCCCCTCCCGTTAAACTGGCCTGGCTGAAGTCAGAAGCGAGTGAATAACCTCCAAGCGACTTAGAAGTTTTATTTCGTTTTATTTTGTTTCTCTCAGACGAAAAAGAAAGATATTATTTCAGCCTTTGTAAGCAAATTATCATCCGGCAGCCATTTTGTCACGTGATGTCTCCGCGGCCGCCATCTTACCCAATCTCTCCTTTTCCCCTCTCCCCCTCCTCCTCCTCCTTCCAGTGGCGTGCTTCAGTGGGTGAGTGTTGGTATGAGGGGCACACGGCCGCAGCAGCAGCAGCGGCTTCTTTTTGCAATTAGAGCAGACACTCACCAAAAACTGATTTCAAAATTCTCGCCTTCTTTCATAAACACTACACCTCCCCCCACCCCTCCCTCCTGTCTCGTTTTTTTTTTTTTTTTTGTTATTATTAAAGTTTTTTTAGTTTTTTTATTTCGTTTTGTTTCGGGTTTGTTTTGCCTTTTTTTTTGCTTTATTTTTTTAAATCTTTTTTTTTTTTTAACATTGATATTTTGTTCCGTTTTTTTTTTTATTTA
>OY744552.1:52448683-52468683 GCA_963556195.1 Sepiola atlantica
AAGATACAGCGGGCGAAACGTTGTGATGATAACACTCAAGATGAGAACAATAGTCCGAATAATCGAAGTTATCAATCTTTATATCAAAAGTTCAGAAAGATAATCATGCCCCCCCTCACACCAATTAAAACCTTAATTTACAACACCTAAATATTCGATAAGAAATATTGACAAAGAATCTGCTAATACTATTACAATAGATCGATGATATAAAACTTAACTATGTTTTTTATTATCGAAAAATTGAAAATATCTAACAATTTAAACAACGATTTATTATACATTTTATTACTTTTTTGGGGGGTACGTAAGCATCAATATTAAGTGGGATGATGCGTGGGTGCGTATTTCTTTAATCCAAAAGAACTCCGGTTATACGAATGCTTTTTTCCACCTATCACGGCTTGTAACTTCCACGTATAACCTCTTCGCGGCACCCGCCCTGTCGGCGCGGACACGAATTCGCCGACTGCAACCCTATGCAGACGGGTACTCCTCTCCCCGGAAACTGGGCCACCTGTAAGCCTTGGGTAGCGACCCGTGATGTCTGAGCTATTCTTCCACTTTGGCTATACGAGAGGTCAGAGAGGCCCGATCCGATCAATCGTCTGGTCACGTCATGCCCTAGTATCTATAAGTTCATCCCCAATCGTATTATTCAATCCGATTCTTCAAAAAATCAAAACCTTATTTCTCCTTTTTTTTCTTTTTTTTTGA
Source organism: Sepiola atlantica (assembly GCA_963556195.1). Lineage (NCBI taxonomy): Eukaryota > Metazoa > Mollusca > Cephalopoda > Sepiida > Sepiolidae > Sepiola > Sepiola atlantica. Next base: position 52,449,401 of record OY744552.1, read on the forward strand.
GTATATAACCTGATAATCCACAAGTGTTGACACAACAAAAAAAGTATGTAAATAGTTTCTTTCTTTCTTCGTTAAATGCAGAGGTTGGCAAAAAAAAAAACTTAATTCCCAAGTTCATTTAAAAAATCCAACTCCTACAGAAATTTCAGATTTTGCCCTGTCGACGGAACCACGGATTTGCAGACTGCAACCCCTTGCAGAGGGCTGAACTCCTCTCCAAAACAGGACCACCTGTATGCCATGGGTTACGACCCGTGATGTCTTAGGATAGGATCCTGGTGGCTGAGCCATTCTTTAACTTTGGCCGTACTTTGGCTATACGGGAGGTCAGAGAGGCCCGATCCGATCAATCGACTGGTCACGTCATGCCCTAGTATCTATAAGTTCATCCCCAACCGTATTATTACAATCTGATTCTTCAAAAAAAATAAAGAGTTAATTTCTCCTTTTTATTTTATTTTCAAATAGATGCTAGAGGGAATGGCTGAGGGTCATCGTGTTGGGAACAAAGATTACTAACGCCAAGAAGTAATCTTTTTAGTAGGTAATGCTTTCAAATAGTAATGCTTTCAAAGAATAATGTTTTCAAAGAATGTTTTCAAAGAATAATGTTTTCAAAGAATAATGTTTTCAAAGAATGTTTTCAAAGAATAAAGTTTTCAAATAGTAATGCTTTCAAAGAATGTTTTCAAATAGTAATGCTTTCAAAGAATAATGTTTTCAAATAGTAATGCTTTCAAAGAATAATGTTTTAAAGAATGTTTTCAAAGAATAATGTTTTCAAAGAATAATGTTTTCAAAGAATGTTTTCAAAGAATAATGTTTTCAAAGAATAATGTTTTCAAAGAATAATGTTTTCAAAGAATAATGCTTTCAAAGAATAATGTTTTCAAATAGTAATGCTTTCAAAGAATGTTTTCAAATAGTAATGCTTTCAAAGAATAATGTTTTCAAATAGTAATGCTTTCAAAGAATAATGTTTTCAAATAGTAATGCTTTCAAAGAATAATGTTTTCAAAGAATGTTTTCAAAGAATAATGTTTTCAAAGAATAATGTTTTCAAAGAATGTTTTCAACGAATAATGTTTTCAAAGAATAATGTTTTCAAAGAATAATGTTTTCAAAGAATGCTTTCAAAGAATAATGTTTTCAAATAGTAATGCTGTCAAAGAGTAATGTTTTCAAAGAATAATGTTTTTACATGGTAATGCTTTCAAAGAATAATGTTTTCAAATAGTAATGCTTTCAAATAGTAATGTTTTCAAATAGTAATGTTTTCAACGAATAATGTTTTCAAAGAATAATGTTTTTAAATAGTAATGCTTTCAAAGAATAATGTTTTCAAAGAATGCTTTCAAAGAATAATGTTTTCAAATAGTAATGCTTTCAAAGAATAATGTTTTTAAATAGTAATGCTTTCAAAGAATAATGTTTTCAAAGAATGCTTTCAAAGAATAATGTTTTCAAATAGTAATGCTTTCAAAGAATAATGTTTCCAAATAGTAATGCTTTCATAGAATAATGTTTTCAAAGAATGTTTTCAAAGAATAAAGTTTTCAAATAGTAATGCTTTCAAAGAATGTTTTCAAATAGTAATGCTTTCAAAGAATAATGTTTTCAAAGAATAATGTTTTCAAAGAATAATTTTTCCAAATAGTAATGCTTTCAAAGAATAATGTTTTCAAAGAATGTTTTCAAAGAATAAAGTTTTCAAATAGTAATGCTTTCAAAGAATAATGTTTCCAAATAGTAATGCTTTCAAAGAATAATGTTTTCAAAGAATGTTTTCAAGGAATAAAGTTTTCAAATAGTAATGCTTTCAAAGAATGTTTTCAATTAGTAATGCTTTCACAGAATAATGTTTTCAAAGAATGTTTTCAAAGAATAATGTTTTCAAAGAATAATGTTTTCAAAGAATAATGTTTTCAAAGAATGTTTTCAAAGAATAATGTTTTCAAAGAATAATGTTTTCAAAAAATAATGTTTTCAAAGAATAATGTTTTCAAATAGTAATGCTTTCAAAGAATGTTTTCAAATAGTAATGCTTTCAAAGAATAATGTTTTCAAATAGTAATGCTTTCAAAGAATAATGTTTTCAAAGAATGTTTTCAAAGAATAATGTTTTCAAAGAATAATGTTTTCAAAGAATGTTTTCAACGAATAATGTTTTCAAAGAATAATGTTTTCAAAGAATAATGTTTTCAAAGAATGCTTTCAAAGAATAATGTTTTCAAATAGTAATGCTGTCAAAGAGTAATGTTTTCAAAGAATAATGTTTTTACATGGTAATGCTTTCAAAGAATAATGTTTTCAAATAGTAATGCTTTCAAATAGTAATGTTTTCAAATAGTAATGTTTTCAACGAATAATGTTTTCAAAGAATAATGTTTTTAAATAGTAATGCTTTCAAAGAATAATGTTTTCAAAGAATGCTTTCAAAGAATAATGTTTTTAAATAGTAATGCTTTCAAAGAATAATGTTTTTAAATAGTAACGCTTTCAAAGAATAATGTTTTCAAAGAATGCTTTCAAAGAATAATGTTTTCAAATAGTAATGCTTTCAAAGAATAATGTTTCCAAATAGTAATGCTTTCATAGAATAATGTTTTCAAAGAATGTTTTCAAAGAATAAAGTTTTCAAATAGTAATGCTTTCAAAGAATGTTTTCAAATAGTAATGCTTTCAAAGAATAATGTTTTCAAAGAATGTTTTCAAAGAATAATGTTTTCAAAGAATAATGTTTTCAAAGAATAATTTTTCCAAATAATAATGCTTTCAAAGAATAATGTTTTCAAAGAATGTTTTCAAAGAATAAAGTTTTCAAATAGTAATGCTTTCAAAGAATAATGTTTCCAAATAGTAATGCTTTCAAAGAATAATGTTTTCAAAGAATGTTTTCAAGGAATAAAGTTTTCAAATAGTAATGCTTTCAAAGAATGTTTTCAATTAGTAATGCTTTCACAGAATAATGTTTTCAAAGAATAATGTTTTCAAAGAATAATGTTTTCAAAGAATAATTTTTCCAAATAGTAATGCTTTCAAAGAATAATGTTTTCAAAGAATGTTTTCAAAGAATAATGTTTTCAAATAGTAATGCTTTCAAAGAATAATGTTTCCAAATAGTAATGCTTTCAAAGAATAATGTTTTCAAAGAATGTTTTCAAAGAATAAAGTTTTCAAATAGTAATGCTTTCAAAGAATGTTTTCAAATAGTAATGCTTTCAAAGAATAATGTTTTCAAATAGTAATGCTTTCAAAGAATAATGTTTTCAAAGAATGTTTTCAAAGAATAATGTTTTCAAAGAATAATGTTTTCCAATAATAATGTTTTAAACGAGTAATATTTTCAAAGAGTAATGTTTTCTGAGAGTAATGCCTTTATCCTTTCTGTAAAATATTCTTTTCAAAAATAATGTTTTCTGGGAGTAACGTTTTATAAGAATAACGTTTTATAAGAGTAATGTTTTTTCAAGATTAATGTTCCCACTATCACTGTAAAATTTCCTTCTACGACTATTTCTTTTCAAGAGCAATGTATTCTGAGAGCGATGTATTCTGGGAGTAGTGGTTTTAGAATAATGATGGGACTCCCTCTAAAAGTTTCCTTCTAAGAGAAATGCAATTTATTCTGAGATCAATGTATTCTAGGAATATAAAATAATTATCCTACCTAGAATTATATGTGACAACTTTATTCGGCATTAAATACTCCATGAATGGTTGATATGCCGTGAAACAAGCCAAACTAAATCAAACCATCTTCTCCAGTCATCTTTCAGCAGAAACCACTGCATTAACCCTAATCCTCGAGTGGCCTTTGGGCCTTGATAAGCGACGACTCATTAGTAAAAACAAAACTATTTTTTTAAAAAAAACGCTCCTTTCTTCTCTTTTCCTCTTTCAGCGTTGTTTCTTCTTCTTCGTCCCATCTAGTCCCACTTCCTCTTCAGGTTCACCCAACCGGAAGTCATCCCTAACCGGAAGTCATCTTCTAGATACCAAGCACTCCACCCCCCTCCCCCCATCATTATAAGCGTGTTACAAAATGAAAGAAAGAACTAACGCACTCGTAATAGTTAAATGAAGAGATACCATTCCTTTCGTCTTTCGCTTCCCTTTTTTTTTTTAAATTCCTGCCTGTCGCGTCCCTTTACATGGCGCGATGATGAACTCGTCTCCTGATCGCCAAGCCGATTTGCCCTGCCAATGCAACGAGGGTGCGTCCATCACCCGAGCCCCACGTGACGTGCGCTGTTTAGCGTCCTTTTTGTAATGGGATTCGAGTTTACGAGAGAACTGGTTTGATCGCAAAGAAAATGAATTTATATACTACTAGTAAAAACTACCCGGCCCCTCCTCTCTCCGGGCAGCAATTGATTCTTGGCCTTTTGGCTAAGATCAAAGTGTAGTATCTGTTCCGATGGATACTGCACCCCATAGACTGGTATTGTCTTGGCCTTCGGGGCTTGATTTACGCCAGTCTATGGGTCTGTCCTGTGCAGTTCTAGGAGGTCCACCCTCCCAGGCTTCGCCTCCCCTCTTTGGGGAGGAGTAAGTTTATTGCTTACTGCCTGAGGCGCCTCTACCGGGGAATGCCGACGGGGCTGCCCAAGCAATTTTTGATGGCCAGAGTGCTCACCTCTCGGGCACTGGCTTTTTAAACCCTACTTTCCCGACCCGACCTTGGGTCACATCTTACTTGTGGGAGTAAGATAACACTGGCCTTGTGCCTAACTCCTGGAGAGGAGTAAATAAATACAGAAAAAAACTATGAGTTCTTTTCACATGTTGATCATTTGAAGAAAAACAAAAGAAAGGTGATTGTTATGATGTTATTTGATATATTTCAATTATAAGATTTTATTTTGTATAAGTATAAAAATGAATTCGCCATGATAAAAGAATTAGACGGAAAATCGGGACGATTGTCAAAAATAACCAATAGAAAGAAATGGATGAAAAAATAAAACAAATAATTAACAAATAATTGTTACCAAAGGCAATAACGTGTATCTATCTACCTAACTGCCTATGTTTTTGTGTTTTATAGTTTTTTACCGCATTTTTATTGCATTTTAAATATTCGTCCAAATCCGATCGCGTTACAGTTTCATTTTCAATATGGCGTTTTTCGTCTTTTAGGCTGAAAAAACAAACAAATAGTAAACAAATAACGGTCCCATACGCTTTAAAATTTACTTTTCTAACTAATTGCGGGGGGGGGGGAGAAATACCAAAGAGAATCAGACTTCGTAGACGGTCGGCGAACGACTGTCAGCCATCTTTGTTTTTCAGTATAACGTAATATTATTGACCAAACGTTTTAATTTAAATTTAAAAAAAACGCTTTGAAGTACTTTAAAACACACAAAAAATAGGCAGGTAGGTAGAAATGTAAGTTTTATTGACTTTGGTAACAGTTATTTGTTTTTTATTTGTTTTTTTTGCGAACTTTGTCGTTGTATTGGTTATACTTGACAATCGTCAAATGCTGAACGTTCATTGGTCAAATAAAACAATTCTTGATCATTTTTAAACGGTTATTTTGTATTAAAGACAGAAATGTAAAATTATGACGATTTTTTTGCAAATATGATAATATTTTCTGTTTCGCCATTTAAAAAGGAGAGAGGAGGGGAGCTTTTTCTTTATTCTTTTTTCATTTATATGAGAAAATGTAATAGTTATCTCCATAATCATCATCATCATAATCAGCATAATCATCATCATCATCATCATCAGCAGCAGCAGCAGCAGCATAATCATCATCATCATCATCATCATCATCATCATCATAATCATCATCATCATCATCATCATCATCATCATCATCATCATCATCATCATCATCATCATCATCATCATCATCATCATCATAATCATCATCATCATCATCATCATAATCATCATCATCATCATCATCATCATCATCATCATCATCGTAATCGTCGTCGTTGTCGTCGTCGTTGTCGTCAACAACAACAAAAACCCGAAGTTATCTTTCGAATTTCAAAAATAATCATTTTGAATGTTAAACGTTTTTCATTGAATCGTTGTAATTAATATTACTACCAATAATAATATTAATATGAAGAAAAGTATTACATATATATATATATCGGAAATTGTAGAACAAAAATAAAAATGAATTGTGCAGAATATTCATTTATTAGAGAGTGTTTCTAAAATTATTATTCAAATGAAGCATCTAGATAAGTGTGTTTTTGGCAGTGTTCTATTGGATGTATATAATGGGTTTGAAAATATTAAATAAGCTTAACAGGGTGAATTCCAATGGCAAGCGGTCCGAGGAAAGAATCTATTAGAGTAGATAGTTTTCCGGCATCTGGGACCCTCTACAATGAAGGGGTGGGATTTTGTTGTTGTCCAAGGGGGGGGGGGAGACTAGTGATTAGTGCACCAGCCCAGATGTGGCAACAATACTCCATGAATTGGCGAATATTGACTTTGTAAAGATATAGAATACTGACAAGTGTGAACATTTTTTCTAAACTAGTAAAGGGAGTCCACTTTCTTTACAGCAGACTTGGCAGTATCTTCTTCCGATTCACAACACACTTTTATTTAATGAAATAGAAAGGATATCCTGAAGAAATAAATATATACTTTGCTTATTTTACAGAAAGATAATATTGACGGTCTTATTTCAAATAGTTTACGTGTAGCAAATTGGAAAAAACTATTTCGAATTATATTTTTTGGTTCACATTGTGAAAACCACCCCCAAAAAAACGATTGAACGAAGTTAACTTTATCTTTTATTTTATTTTATTTTATTTTATTTTATTTTTTAAGCTACAAAGGGTAACCAGTCACAAGGAATTTACAACAGGGAGAAAACAAAACCACACGAACAACACCACAACACGAACCAAGGAACAGAAACTGCAAGAAACATCACTTCATAATCTCCCCCCATTCCGGGCCTTTAAATATTTAACAGTAAACCCACCAATTTTACAATTTACTGTCTTTACATTTAAATTTTGAAATATAAATGAATTGATCTGAGATTTACCGTCTCTTGTCATTCATTCTTATTCCACCTTCCGGTTTTTCAACATTGCATTGCTCCTGCCTCGGAATTGTCACCTTCATATTTACTTATTTTATTTTTATTTTATTAATGAGCCCCGCGCTTATCAAGGCCCGGGGGTTAGGGCCACTCGAGGATAAGGGTTAAAGGGATTCTCAGTTCGACGATGAACAACACAACGAGAGGATTGGAAACAATGGCTGGAATGGGCAGAAGATTACTTAAGAGGAATTGATTATCCAAGAGGACGGCTCAACAAGTATTTGTTTGCATTAGACTTGAAGACGACCATGCTGTAGTCGGTTGGGAAGTAGCATCGTGGTATTTTGTTTCAGATGGGATGTTCGATGAAAGAAACTTTGTTCATGGAAATTTCGTTTGGTTTTTGGTAGAGAGAGCGAAAGAGAGAGAAAGAGAGAGAGAGAAAAAGAGAGAGAGAAAGAGAGAGAGAAAGATATAGATAGATAGATAGATAGATAGATAGATAGATAGATAGATAAATAGATAGATAGATAGATAGATAGAGAGAGAGGGGGAGAGAGAGAAAGAGAGAGAGAGAGGGGGAGAGAAAGGGAGAGAGGGGGAGAGAGAGAAAGAAAGAGAGAGAGAAAGAGATAGATAGATAGATAGATAGATAGAGAGAGAGATAGAGAGAGAGGGGGAGAGAGAAAGAGAGAGGGGGAGAGAGAGAAAGAGAGAGAGGGGGAGAGAAAGAGAGAAAGAGAGGGGGGGAGAGAGAAAGAGAGAGAGAGAAACAGATAGATAGATAGATAGATAGAGAGAGAGAGAGAGAGAGAGAGAGAGAGAGAGAGAGAGAGAGAGAGATATAGAGAGAGAAAGGAACGATCCTTGCTGTGGTTGTAGTCAGACGAGTTCTTGTTGTAAATGTTTTACAGGGGTTGTCAGGATTCGAGCTCTGTCGAGCACCTACCGTGAATATGACGATACAGAGGAGAGGCCAGCAACATCTCTTCTGTGTGTGGACCCCCCCCCCCAAAAAAAAAGTTCCAGGAAAATAGATCTGGCTCCAATGAAGAATTTATATCGGAAACTGAGACGTATTTTGAGGCCAAAGACAAATCGTTCAACAAAAAAAAAGGCATCGAATTGTTAGAGAAGCGTTGGAATGAGTGTATCAATCTAGAAAGCGACTATGTTGATGAATAACGTCGAATTTTGTTGTAACGCCGTTGCTTTATTAATTAGGGCCAGGACTTCTTGAGTTATGTGTAATTTCCTTTATTCTACTATTCTGTTTTCTCTTAATCGACGATGTTACTCTTGGGATCACCGCTTATTAAAGCCAAGAGCCACTCGGACTTGAGGATTTGGTTTGGTAGTTTTGTTTTACGGCATATCAACCCTTTTTGGGTTATTTAATGCCGAATCTGGTCATTATAGTGAAAGTTTTTATGCTTCAAGTTCTTTATATCTTCAAATGTTTAATCAGGGTTTTTGGTTTGGTAGTTTTGTTTTACGGCATATCAACCCTTTTTGGGTTATTTAATGCCGAATCTGGTCATTATAGTGAAAGTTTTTATGCTTCAAGTTCTTTATATCTTCAAATGTTTAATCAGGGTTTTTGGTTTGGTAGTTTTGTTTTACGGCATATCAACCCTTTTTGGGTTATTTAATGCCGAATCTGGTCATTATAGTGAAAGTTTTTATGCTTCAAGTTCTTTATATCTTCAAATGTTTAATCAGGGTTTTTGGTTTGGTAGTTTTGTTTTACGGCATATCAACCCTTTTTGGGTTATTTAATGCCGAATCTGGTCATTATAGTGAAAGTTTTTATGCTTCAAGTTCTTTATATCTTCAAATGTTTAATCAGGGTTTTTGGTTTGGTAGTTTTGTTTTACGGCATATCAACCCTTTTTGGGTTATTTAATGCCGAATCTGGTCATTATAGTGAAAGTTTTTATGCTTCAAGTTCTTTATATCTTCAAATGTTTAATCAGGGTTTTTGGTTTGGTAGTTTTGTTTTACGGCATATCAACCCTTTTTGGGTTATTTAATGCCGAATCTGGTCATTATAGTGAAAGTTTTTATGCTTCAAGTTCTTTATATCTTCAAATGTTTAATCAGGGTTTTTGGTTTGGTAGTTTTGTTTTACGGCATATCAACCCTTTTTGGGTTATTTAATGCCGAATCTGGTCATTATAGTGAAAGTTTTTATGCTTCAAGTTCTTTATCTTCAAATGTTTAATCATCGTTTTTGGTTTGGTAGTTTTGTTTTACGGCATATCAACCCTTTTTGGGTTATTTAATGCCGAATCTGGTCATTATAGTGAAAGTTTTTATGCTTCAAGTTCTTTATATCTTCAAATGTTTAATCAGGGTTTTTGGTTTGGTAGTTTTGTTTTACGGCATATCAACCCTTTTTGGGTTATTTAATGCCGAATCTGGTCATTATAGTGAACGTTTTTATGCTTCAAGTTCTTTATATCTTCAAATGTTTAATCAGGGTTTTTGGTTTGGTAGTTTTGTTTTACGGCATATCAACCCTTTTTGGGTTATTTAATGCCGAATCTGGTCATTATAGTGAAAGTTTTTATGCTTCAAGTTCTTTATATCTTCAAATGTTTAATCAGGGTTTTTGGTTTGGTAGTTTTGTTTTACGGCATATCAACCCTTTTGGGGTTATTTAATGCCGAATCTGGTCATTATAGTGAAAGTTTTTATGCTTCAAGTTCTTTATATCTTCAAATGTTTAATCAGGGTTTTTGGTTTGGTAGTTTTGTTTTACGGCATATCAACCCTTTTTGGGTTATTTAATGCCGAATCTGGTCTTGTTTTCTTCTCTTTTTTGTTTCCTTCCCCTTTTAATATCTGTTTCTATTTAACCCATAGTTGGGACCCTAACAGGTACTACCACTCCGGGTCAGGGTGGACCTGGGAGCAATGGTAATTAAGAGGAGGCTCCACATTCCCCAAAGTCCGTAAGCCGGATCTCACCATCGGATGTAGTTTAAGGTCATATCCAGGACCGGGAGTAGGGTAGGAAAAATTAAAAAAAAAAAGGGGAGGGAGAAAGGGAGAGGGGCTGTTGTTTTTGTTTTTGGTTTTGTAGAACATAATTAAGTTTTACAAAAAAAAAAAAAAAAAAAACGTCAATGTAGGTGAATTTCGTCTCAGGGAGCCACAGGGCAGCCTGATCTGGTATCACCAGTCGGACTTGAGGAACACTATGGGAGTACTAACATTGATCAATGGTATGAAAGGTGAGGAACACTATGGGAGTACTAACATTGATCAATGGTATGAAAGGTGAGGAACACTATGGGAGTACTAACATTGATCAATGGTATGAAAGGTGAGGAACACTATGGGAGTACTAACATTGATCAATGGTATGAAAGGTGAGGAACACTATGGGAGTACTAACATTGATCAATGGTATGAAAGGTGAGGAACACTATGGGAGTACTAACATTGATCAATGGTATGAAAGGTGAGGAACACTATGGGAGTACTAACATTGATCAATGGTATGAAAGGTGAGGAACACTATGGGAGTACTAACATTGATCAATGGTATGAAAGGTGAGGAACACTATGGGAGTACTAACATTGATCAATGGTATGAAAGGTGAGGAACACTATGGGAGTACTAACATTGATCAATGGTATGAAAGGTGAGGAACACTATGGGAGTACTAACATTGATCAATGGTATGAAAGGTGAGGAACACTATGGGAGTACTAACATTGATCAATGGTATGAAAGACGAGGAACACTATGGGAGTACTAACATTGATCAATGGTATGAAAGGTGAGGAACACTATGGGAGTACTAACATTGATCAATGGTATGAAAGGTGAGGAACACTATGGGAGTACTAACATTGATCAATGGTATGAAAGACGAGGAACACTATGGGAGTACTAACATTGATCAATGGTATGAAAGGTGAGGAACACTATGGGAGTACTAACATTGATCAATGGTATGAAAGACGAGGAACACTATGGGAGTACTAACATTGATCAATGGTATGAAAGACGAGGAACACTATGGGAGTACTAACATTGATCAATGGTATGAAAGGTGAGGAACACTATGGGAGTACTAACATTGATCAATGGTATGAAAGGTGAGGAACACTATGGGAGTACTAACATTGATCAATGGTATGAAAGGTGAGGAACACTATGGGAGTACTAACATTGATCAATGGTATGAAAGGTGAGGAACACTATGGGAGTACTAACATTGATCAATGGTATGAAAGGTGAGGAACACTATGGGAGTACTAACATTGATCAATGGTATGAAAGACGAGGAACACTATGGGAGTACTAACATTGATCAATGGTATGAAAGACGAGGAACACTATGGGAGTACTAACATTGATCAATGGTATGAAAGACGAGGAACACTATGGGAGTACTAACATTGATCAATGGTATGAAAGGTGAGGAACACTATGGGAGTACTAACATTGATCAATGGTATGAAAGGTGAGGAACACTATGGGAGTACTAACATTGATCAATGGTATGAAAGGTGAGGAACACTATGGGAGTACTAACATTGATCAATGGTATGAAAGGTGAGGAACACTATGGGAGTACTAACATTGATCAATGGTATGAAAGGTGAGGAACACTATGGGAGTACTAACATTGATCAATGGTATGAAAGACGAGGAACACTATGGGAGTACTAACATTGATCAATGGTATGAAAGACGAGGAACACTATGGGAGTACTAACATTGATCAATGGTATGAAAGACGAGGAACACTATGGGAGTACTAACATTGATCAATGGTATGAAAGGTGAGGAACACTATGGGAGTACTAACATTGATCAATGGTATGAAAGGTGAGGAACACTATGGGAGTACTAACATTGATCAATGGTATGAAAGGTGAGGAACACTATGGGAGTACTAACATTGATCAATGGTATGAAAGACGAGGAACACTATGGGAGTACTAACATTGATCAATGGTATGAAAGACGAGGAACACTATGGGAGTACTAACATTGATCAATGGTATGAAAGGTGAGGAACACTATGGGAGTACTAACATTGATCAATGGTATGAAAGGTGAGCAACACTATGGGAGTACTAACATTGATCAATGGTATGAAAGGTGAGGAACACTATGGGAGTACTAACATTGATCAATGGTATGAAAGGTGAGGAACACTATGGGAGTACTAACATTGATCAATGGTATGAAAGGTGAGGAACACTATGGGAGTACTAACATTGATCAATGGTATGAAAGGTGAGGAACACTATGGGAGTACTAACATTGATCAATGGTATGAAAGACGAGGAACACTATGGGAGTACTAACATTGATCAATGGTATGAAAGGTGAGGAACACTATGGGAGTACTAACATTGATCAATGGTATGAAAGACGAGGAACACTATGGGAGTACTAACATTGATCAATGGTATGAAAGACGAGGAACACTATGGGAGTACTAACATTGATCAATGGTATGAAAGGCGAGGAACACTATGGGAGTACTAACATTGATCAATGGTATGAAAGGCGAGGAACACTATGGGAGTACTAACATTGATCAATGGTATGAAAGACGAGGAACACTATGGGAGTACTAACATTGATCAATGGTATGAAAGGCGAGGAACACTATGGGAGTACTAACATTGATCAATGGTATGAAAGGCGAGGAACACTATGGGAGTACTAACATTGATCAATGGTATGAAAGGCGAGGAACACTATGGGAGTACTAACATTGATCAATGGTATGAAAGGCGAGGAACACTATGGGAGTACTAACATTGATCAATGGTATGAAAGGTGAGGAACACTATGGGAGTACTAACATTGATCAATGGTATGAAAGGTGAGGAACACTATGGGAGTACTAACATTGATCAATGGTATGAAAGGTGAGGAACACTATGGGAGTACTAACATTGATCAATGGTATGAAAGGTGAGGAACACTATGGGAGTACTAACATTGATCAATGGTATGAAAGGTGAGGAACACTATGGGAGTACTAACATTGATCAATGGTATGAAAGGTGAGGAACACTATGGGAGTACTAACATTGATCAATGGTATGAAAGGTGAGGAACACTATGGGAGTACTAACATTGATCAATGGTATGAAAGGTGAGGAACACTATGGGAGTACTAACATTGATCAATGGTATGAAAGACGAGGAACACTATTGGAGTACTAACATTGATCAATGGTATGAAAGACGAGGAACACTATGGGAGTACTAACATTGATCAATGGTATGAAAGACGAGGAACACTATGGGAGTACTAACATTGATCAATGGTATGAAAGACGAGGAACACTATGGGAGTACTAACATTGATCAATGGTATGAAAGGTGAGGAACACTATGGGAGTACTAACATTGATCAATGGTATGAAAGGTGAGGAACACTATGGGAGTACTAACATTGATCAATGGTATGAAAGGTTAGGAACACTATGGGAGTACTAACATTGATCAATGGTATGAAAGGTGAGGAACACTATGGGAGTACTAACATTGATCAATGGTATGAAAGGTGAGGAACACTATGGGAGTACTAACATTGATCAATGGTATGAAAGGTGAGGAACACTATGAGAGTACTAACATTGATCAATGGTATGAAAGGTGAGGAACACTATGGGAGTACTAACATTGATCAATGGTATGAAAGGTGAGGAACACTATGGGAGTACTAACATTGATCAATGGTATGAAAGGTGAGGAACACTATGGGAGTACTAACATTGATTAATGGTATGAAAGGTGAGGAACACTATGGGAGTACTAACATTGATCAATGGTATGAAAGGTGAGGAACACTATGGGAGTACTAACATTGATCAATGGTATGAAAGGTGAGGAACACTATGGGAGTACTAACATTGATCAATGGTATGAAAGGTGAGGAACACTATGGGAGTACTAACATTGATCAATGGTATGAAAGGTGAGGAACACTATGGGAGTACTAACATTGATCAATGGTATGAAAGGTTAGGAACACTATGGGAGTACTAACATTGATCAATGGTATGAAAGGTGAGGAACACTATGGGAGTACTAACATTGATCAATGGTATGAAAGGTGAGGAACACTATGGGAGTACTAACATTGATCAATGGTATGAAAGGTGAGGAACACTATGGGAGTACTAACATTGATCAATGGTATGAAAGGTGAGGAACACTATGGGAGTACTAACATTGATCAATGGTATGAAAGGTGAGGAACACTATGGGAGTACTAACATTGATCAATGGTATGAAAGGTGAGGAACACTATGGGAGTACTAACATTGATCAATGGTATGAAAGGTGAGGAACACTATGGGAGTACTAACATTGATCAATGGTATGAAAGGTGAGGAACACTATGGGAGTACTAACATTGATCAATGGTATGAAAGGTGAGGAACACTATGGGAGTACTAACATTGATCAATGGTATGAAAGGTGAGGAACACTATGGGAGTACTAACATTGATCAATGGTATGAAAGGTGAGGAACACTATGGGAGTACTAACATTGATCAATGGTATGAAAGGTGAGGAACACTATGGGAGTACTAACATTGATCAATGGTATGAAAGACGAGGAACACTATTGGAGTACTAACATTGATCAATGGTATGAAAGACGAGGAACACTATGGGAGTACTAACATTGATCAATGGTATGAAAGACGAGGAACACTATGGGAGTACTAACATTGATCAATGGTATGAAAGACGAGGAACACTATGGGAGTACTAACATTGATCAATGGTATGAAAGGTGAGGAACACTATGGGAGTACTAACATTGATCAATGGTATGAAAGGTGAGGAACACTATGGGAGTACTAACATTGATCAATGGTATGAAAGGTTAGGAACACTATGGGAGTACTAACATTGATCAATGGTATGAAAGGTGAGGAACACTATGGGAGTACTAACATTGATCAATGGTATGAAAGGTGAGGAACACTATGGGAGTACTAACATTGATCAATGGTATGAAAGGTGAGGAACACTATGAGAGTACTAACATTGATCAATGGTATGAAAGGTGAGGAACACTATGGGAGTACTAACATTGATCAATGGTATGAAAGGTGAGGAACACTATGGGAGTACTAACATTGATCAATGGTATGAAAGGTTAGGAACACTATGGGAGTACTAACATTGATCAATGGTATGAAAGGTGAGGAACACTATGGGAGTACTAACATTGATCAATGGTATGAAAGGTGAGGAACACTATGGGAGTACTAACATTGATCAATGGTATGAAAGGTGAGGAACACTATGGGAGTACTAACATTGATCAATGGTATGAAAGGTGAGGAACACTATGGGAGTACTAACATTGATCAATGGTATGAAAGGTGAGGAACACTATGGGAGTACTAACATTGATCAATGGTATGAAAGGTGAGGAACACTATGGGAGTACTAACATTGATCAATGGTATGAAAGGTGAGGAACACTATGGGAGTACTAACATTGATCAATGGTATGAAAGGTGAGGAACACTATGGGAGTACTAACATTGATCAATGGTATGAAAGGTGAGGAACACTATGGGAGTACTAACATTGATCAATGGTATGAAAGGTGAGGAACACTATGGGAGTACTAACATTGATCAATGGTAAGAACTGCGTTGGATTACTTACTTTGCATTAAAAAGATTAATTAATTTTAGTTTCTGCTTTGGGGGTGTGAATTAAAAACGACCCGGTTGTAATCAACAGAGAAGCAGTCTCGCGGTAATGTGTTCCACTGGCGGAAAGCCCTTGCAACTAAACTTTGACTATGGAAATTGCGCCTGACTCAAGGCATATGGAAAGAGAGAGGAAAGTCTTTTTAGATGTGGTAGAAAAACGAGTTCTTGCTGTGAATGTCTTACAAAAGTAAACTAAAGATCGGAGCTCAGTCGAGCACCTTCCATGGTAATAACGATAAAGTAAAGAGATTATCAAGTTGCAATCAGCAGGGAAGCAATCCCGTACTAATGTGTTCCACAGTTGGGAAGGCCCTGTCAAGAGGCTTCGTTAATAGAAGTTCCACCCGACGCTAAGCATATGGAGACAGAAAACAAAGCGTGTTCTTGCTAGAACTCAATAACGATAGAGCAGAGAGAGACTAGCAATGCCTCTTCTGTGCGAAACGGGTTGTAGGAAAGAGAAGAATAGATCATCCCCACTAGATTTCGAAGACGATTTTGTACTCTGTCAAAGCAGTAAAGAGTGCCCTGAGCGGCACCTCCCCAGATGTGGGAGCAGTACCTCCCCATCTTTGACTCTGGCATAGGTAGATATTGAATAACCTAGCATATAGGTGGACTCTTTGGGGTGCCCTATTTTTTCCAGTGCGTCCCGTTGTCTGTATTAACTTTTTAAAACGAACAGATACTACACTATCCTCTAAATGGAGGAGGTAATGCCTGTGGAGATGGAAGCATATTATACCAGTCTAAAATACTATAAGAAAGCGAATTGGGCATTAAAATATAGTATAGTGTCGGCTTCAGACATGCA
Source organism: Sepiola atlantica (assembly GCA_963556195.1). Lineage (NCBI taxonomy): Eukaryota > Metazoa > Mollusca > Cephalopoda > Sepiida > Sepiolidae > Sepiola > Sepiola atlantica. The sequence goes on from OY744552.1 coordinate 52,465,987, forward strand.
GATGCCAAATCTCCATTATTGATAGATACGAGGTCGACTGAGTATATTTGAATACACTAGCATATGATCAAACTCTTTGGAGCGTCCCATTTCTTTCAATGTGACCAAATCCGCATTATCTTTGAAAAGATGAAAATGATGATACCTTATTACCTCGAAAGTTTTCCTCTTTGTTTTTTTTACACAAAAAGTGTCAAAGAGTAACAGGGATCCCCCACATCGCACGTGTCCCACATTCTGACTTGTACAGATATCCTTACCCTCTCTTGTAAAGTAGAAAACCACTTTAATGTTTTGTATAATGTTACGTTTACGGTTTTTTATGTTGTCAACTGTAAATAAATGCGTTTATTGTCCTTGTTTTTAGTGACGTCTATTATTCGTTCTGGTGATAGATATGTTTAGGATATATGTGAGATAAAATAAACCTTATGTCGCAACAAATAAGAGATTGATTAATCATGTTTAATTAACATAGCGTTTGGGTTGACTCTTTGGGGCGTCCTATTTTTTTAGTGTTGCCTGTTATCTGTATAATCTTGTAAAAAGATGCAAATGACGCTACACCAACTACTCCAAAATTAGAGAGAAAAATTATCGCCAAACATCTATCGGATATGAATCAACGAAGACAGGAAGGTCGTCTGCAGATCTGAGCGAATTCTAAAAAATTAGAAATTAAAAATTAAAAAAAAAAGGATCTCATCATTCACAAAAATAATTGAAATAACCTTATCCGCACGAAATGCTAAAACGAAAACGAATTCGGAGACGACGAACGCCGAACTACGCGACTCGTGAAATTAGTTTTCTATTTAAAATTGAAATCAAATTTATAGCAACGTTGTCAAATGTTGATGAATTCAGTGGATTTTAATGAAAAAAAAAATTAATTAATTCGGAAGACATTGTGTCGTTGTATTTTGACGCCTCAAAATTTGATTGAAAATTCTTAAGTCAATCGAAATTCAATCAGTTTTTCCTCGGGGGAGGGAAACTCACGGGACAGGGATTGAGGGGCGTGCAATAATTTGCATTCAAAATGCAATATTATTATTATTATTATTATTATTATTATTATTATTATTATTATTATTATTATTATTATTATTATTATTGAAATAATATTTCTTCAATTTCATGAATAATTTGACTGAATAATAAATGTCGTTCGATACAAAATAATAATGTTTTTAAATCGGGAGAAAAATAATAAAGAAAATAATGAAATTAGAAAAAGATTCAAATAAAAAATGCTTGTGGTATATATATATATATATATATATATATATATATATATATATATATATATATATATATATATATATATATATATTATTATTATTATTTCATATATCCACATGAAATGTTATAAGGAGATATAATTTTTATGTATCAATTTTCAGTATTTACTTCAACAGTGATCGATACGTGAGTAGAGCTAGGTAGTAAATTATGAAAATATATTTATGGCAATTAAGCTACACAGAGGCTTCCGCGTTTCATCTCCGGGGAGAATCATCAGGCTGAAGATTCCCCCGGAGATGAAACGCGAGAGCCTCTGTGTAGCTTAATTGCCATAAATATATTTTCATAACTTTATATATATATATATATATATATATATATATATATATATATATATATATATATATATATATATATATATATATATATATATATATATGGGGGGGGTATTTTGATCATAATAACAAATTTCAGTAAAAAAATTGTACCGGAAAATGGCACGAGTGAACAGATGGGAAAATAAATCGAATATGTGAAAATATATATATATATATATATATATATATATATATATATATATATATATATATATATATATATATATATATAAATATAAAATATATATATATATATAAATATAAAATATATATATATATATATAAATATAAAATATATATATATATATAAATATAAAATATATATATATATATATATATATATAAATATAAAATATATATATATATATATAAATATAAAATATATATATATATATAAATATAAAATATATATATATATATATATAAATATAAAATATATATATATATATATAAATATAAAATATATATATATATATATATATATAAATATAAAATATATATATATATATATAAATATAAAATATATATATATATATATAAATATAAAATATATATATATATATATAAATATAAAATATATATATATATATATATAAATATAAAATATATATATATATATATATATATATATAAATATAAAATATATATATATATATATATAAATATAAAATATATATATATATATATAAATATAAAATATATATATATATATATAAATATAAAATATATATATATATATATATAAATATAAAATATATATATATATATATATATATATATATATATATATATAAATATAAAATATATATATATATATATATAAATATAAAATATATATATATATATATATATATAAATATAAAATATATATATATATATAAATATAAAATATATATATATATATATATATATATATATATATATATATATAAATATAAAATATATATATATATATATAAATATAAAATATATATATATATATATAAATATAAAATATATATATATATATATAAATATAAAATATATATATATATATATATAAATATAAAATATATATATATATATATAAATA